>VDFB02000003.1:523468207-523970809 GCA_007258455.2 Sequoia sempervirens | reverse complement strand
TCTAATTGCATCAATATTTATTTTATACATGATTTAATCAAGAATAACTTCAATGTCTTGGTTTTATTTAAATACATTACAGTACCTCCGCAGAATAACGTCCGGCATTGTCCAGAACCAACTGCACATCTACAGCAAAGTCCAAAACACTTGCGTATTCACACCGGTCAAGGCGTTGCTCAATTGTCCGTGCATCAATGGGATTAGCAATACACCTATAGTATCCTGGATTTTCATTTCTCTTGGGAAGCTCTGAAAAAAGTACTGTTATGAGTCCTCCAGACTTGTTTATTGCAGCTTGAAGTTTGTCGAGAACATTTTTGCACTGCAAGAAAAATGCACCATGTTTCTAAAGATTAATAATAAAGGGAACATCCAATCTTGAACATACAACTCTATTAATAGAACAAATTAAAGAACAACTCAAAAAAATTATTGTAGGTTTAGATATTTCCCAGTATGCAATCAAATATTGTCTCAAAATTTAGCAAAATATGCTGACAAAAGTAGGTGAAAATCAACTACTCCTGCCTGAAATTTCAGATGGTAATGCAAATGTTTTGATGCTTATAACATAGGAAGAAAATGACTGAAAGAAATCCATAGAATTATTCAAAAATTATTCATGAAAGTTTCAAAAAAATGACATGAAAGAAAACAATACCATTGTTATAAGGGATAACTTTAAGAAACCCCCCCCCTGGCGAAGGTGTAAAATCCTAGCAAATCTTTCCTTTTATTTGAAAAAAAATATTAATTTTCCTAGCGAATCTATGCACATTATTAAAAAAAATTGTAAAATCTTGGCAAATCTTAATGAATAATTGGTAAAAATAATAATCAATGGCGAATCTCCCCTTTAAAAATTTGCATAGTTGGTCAGTGCAGTTCCCCCATTTTTTATTTTTTATTTTGTAATATTGAAGTAGGGGCCTGGGGGCGGCAGCCACCGGTGGGGTCAAGGGGCAGCGCCCCTTGTGGAGATCAAGGGCTTGTGGGGGTCGAGTGCCCCCTCGCGGGGTCTGGGGACAGTGGCCCTGGTGCACATTGGAGCACACACAGATTAAGTATTTTTTAAAAATCTCACTTTAAAATTAAGACTAAATGAAAAGTGAAATTTTTACCATTGATTAGCTTTTTAATCAAATGGCTGCAATATAATATCCCTAAAATTAAATGGCAATTTATTATTGTGGGGATATTGCCCCGAAATTAATGGTAGTAATATAATATTACTGGCGAATCAGTTCCAATGACACATCGTTTACAGAGGCAAATTAATCGAGACGAAATTAATTTTTTGTAAAAACCTGGCAATTCAACATCGTTTTTAGCTTGTACTATTCGCCATTTCTAGCGGTCTCAATTTTAATTATTCCCCAATTGGCGAAAATTTGCCACTAAAGTTTTCCCTGATTGTTATATTTGTACCCAAGAACAGATGGTAAATCTCAAAACTAGGGTGTATTTATGAAAGAGGTTTTAGTTAAACGACATGATAGAAAAAATTTAAATGGAACTCTTGTCAAGGAAGCACTAGCTATCAAACCATACAACTTCTCATCAAGGAAAAACAATTTGTCCAAAACATTTTCAACTTTAAAAAGTACACCCAATTTGAGGATGAGCTAAACATTGCAGGATGAGTCTGAAGCATTGTTGGGTTTCCATTTGTAAAATTTAAGTTTATATGCTCGGTTTTTATATATATTGTTAAAGGTTTGCATGCCTCTCTACATCTACTAGAATAATTTCAGTGAACTACTGTTCATCCTGTTGAGATGGGAGCTGTTTTTGGTTTATTGATCCCATTATGAATTTTAACCGGTTATAGGTGTGGTTGTGGTCTTGGGTGTTCAGTTGGCTTGCTTAAGCTTTAAACATCATATTTTGTCAGCTGGAAAGTATGTGTATTTATCTAAAACTCTGAAGATCAATGAAAAATATGGGCATCAGGTTTTAATTAATATTTTCACATCTCAGTAATTTGCTTGCTTTTTTCTCTATATTGTTTAAGACCTGGGGAACACATTGCAACTCCTTGTTTGCTGATCAAAAGAACAGCAGACCTATTTTCAACACACATTTGTGTGATCTCGTGTCATATTCTTGTAGATCTCCAAATCTTAATTTGAAATATATATAGATATAAAAGACCAAGTTTTAACAAAGAGAAAAGGTAAAGGAACTCAAACATTCAACATGTAAATGAGTAATTTGGAATAATAAATTATAACCAAACAAAATATGATCCTTACCCTTCTCTGATAGATGTCTGCCATGTGCCCCCCTCCAATAATGCTTGGAGATCCACCTGAGTGCATCAATTTGGAATCTCGTCTTTCTCTAGGGTAGTCTGTGACATCTTGGATAGGTTCAACAAACCCATTCATTCGATTGTGCTTAAGCAGTACATGTTGCTTTGAAACAGCAATTGTCTCTGGCAGACCATCATCAACTCTTGATTGCATAATCTGCTTTCTCTTATGGTTGGCACCCCAATGATCAGACTTGTCATAGACAGACTCACTAAAAGTTCCAACTTCTTTACTTAGTCCTAGCTGTCGCCCATAATCATAACTTGCCTGATTAGAACTTTGCTGGTAGAAATTTCCAGGTTGCAATACGCGCTTTTCAACATTAGGTTTTTCCTCCAGCTTATCTGAATTAGGTCGAGGACGATTGCGCATGCTACGCTTCCTTTTAATTTTTGGCTGCAATACTTGTTCCTCTTCACCATCCTCACGCTCATGAACCCAACTTCCTGAATGCTGGAAGTCCATGTGAGAATCGCCAGATGCAACAATTTCACCTTCTTCAAGCTCTTCCACCTGTGAATGTGTGACCAAAATAAATAATTGGTAAATACATAGGAAAACAAAGAAATCAAATGTGCTAGTATCACTTGTCAATAATCTTTACTGACCATTGTTTTTGGATGTGCCACAGGTTTTGCTTCTAAGGCAGCCAAAGATCCAAACTTTTGGGCAGATATTGTGGGGGAAGAAGCCTGACATGTATTCAATATTCCATTTTGAAATGAGGACTCTGAGGATACAGCATCACGTTCAATGCCTTCTCTAACAATCTTTTCTGCAACATCCATGGCTTTAGATACCTCATTGTCACCCTCATCACATTCTATTTCAGTTTCTTCTTCAGATTGAACCCTACCATTAGGTTCAGGGCCAGCAGCTCTGCTATTCTCTTCATCTTCTAAATCCTCCCTAATTTCTCCCTCCTCTTCATGCGTTGATGAACCATCTTTCTCTTCCAAGCTATCTTCACTGTCTTCCCCTTCATTATTAACAGTTGCAATATCTCTATGTTTATGAGGTAACTGCTTTTTGCTATTTGATTCAGATCTAGGAAGTCTTTTGTTTGAATTTGTTTTCACGGTCTCCAATTTCTTTTCAGGAGCAGTAATGGGATACATAGCACATAATTTATCCTCCTCCTCCTTGGTACCAATTGGCATCACCAATCCCCTCTTCATTGCCTGCTTGGACATAGCTGTAACAGCAGCATTTACTTCTAAAGAACCCACACGAAGCCACTTTGGAATTTGATGGTGTCTCATCATCTCACCTGGCCAATTCAACTCTTCATCCATCTGGTCAAACAACTGCACTTCCTCTTTGCTTCTAGCAATTAAACGATTTACTTCTTGCATTGAAGGAACATCATGGACAGTTTCCTGGTATCTTTCTTCATCATGCAAAAGAGTTTCTAGTGTCACGCGCCTCTCCTCTTGTGTCGTCCTTTGATCAAAACGCCCTGCATTTATGACTTCATCTGCCATGTCAATTTTGTATTGCTGAATGTTGTTACGAACAAGGCTTTCAACAGAGCCCATATATCGGTCTTTACCAGCAAGCTCATCCTCATCATCCACAGTGCCCCCCGTCCTGAGTTCGTCTTCTTTCTGGTAGCTTGTTATGGTTTCAACAACAGCTTCCATGTATATCACTTTAACTTCTCTCTTCTGACCAATTCGATGAGCCCTAGCCACAGCTTGTTCTTCATTTTTTGGGTTAGGATCAGGATCATATATGACCACGGTGTCTGCCGATTGAAGATTCAAACCCCTTCCTGCTGCACGGATACTCAGTAGAAATAGGAAGCATTCAGAACCAGGCTTGTTAAAATCACCGATTGCTGACTCTCTGTCTTCCAGACTTGTTGTGCCATCAATTCTTCTATACTGAAGATGTCGCCATTGGAGATATTCTTCTAATATATCAAGCAGCTTTGTCATAGTACTAAATAAGAGCACGCGGTGGCCTGTTCTGTGTAATTTGATAAGAATTCTATCAAGGACCCAAAGTTTTCCACATGATCGCACCATATAATCATTAGAATACTCTTGGCGATAAGGGTAACTTAGTAAGGGGTGGTTACAGACCTTCCGCAGCTCCATACATCTGTTCTGCAATGGTACATATGCCCTAATTTGTCGCTTAGGATTGCTTTCTACTCTCCTGGCTTCAGTCTGTGGATCAAGCCTAAGACTGCCTGTTGCTTTAATCCAATCATAAATAGCACCTTGAAGGGCTGACATTTTACAGCGCAGTACCACAGATATCTGTTGGTGACAGAAACATAAGATAATAAAAAAACAACATTAATGAGGAACAGTGAGTAACAAAACAAGATGTGATAAGTTTTACCTTCGCAGGAAGGGACCCTTCTACATCTTCAACACGGCGCCGAAGCATGAAAGGCTCCAATATTTGATGCAACCTATGTATTATGATAACCTTTTTCTCAGTTTCAAGCCAATCATCTTCATTAGACTGAGATGGTGCATCCTTTTGAAAGGGTTTAGAAAACCAGTCATGAAAAGCCTTCCGATTATCAAATACTTCAGGTAGAAGCAAGTTCAAAAGGGACCACAGTTCCTGCAAATCATTCTGCATACAAGAAAACAAATCAACCTATGCCTCATACTGCAAAAAAAGTTACATTATACCATAGGCTAGTTCCAGGAAATAAACAAGACTTCGCAATAATCACCATTTAGTTTCTTTCTCTTTTTTAATGTGGATGTCATATTACACCATAATAAACAAAAGCATTACAAATCTAAATCATCTTTTTGGCAGACTTATCCCAATAGTCCAGATAATGAAATTGATAGCCATTGTGTATGGACATCTGCAGCTACAGTATAATGGTTTTATGAGGGACTTCCAATTTTTATATTTCCAGTGTCTTTTCATGTTTACTGCCCCGTGACATGTGTCAACAACATTGCCCATGGTTTTTGTAATTAAGACACATACCCGATGATTATTTTTATACACAAGAACTTCATCTCAATCTGTACAGAACTTTAATGTAATCCCATATTGCAAAAAGTATAATGAGAAAAATCTTAAACTAAGATAATGATCAGGGACACCATTTTAGTTATTATCTGTGCTGCTGCTTTATATATTAAAGCTTTAACCATTTTGCAGCTTGTCTGTGCCAAAACTTTATATTCTAATGCTTTAACCATTTTGCAGCTGCTTTGTGCTAAAATTTTATCCATTTATTAGCCAGTAAAGACAAAAGCAAACAATCCTTATGGCTGTTCTAGAAGAACCGCTTCATGATTTGTGTGCACCTTCACAATGGCATGATAATGTAAGTTACGATGGAAAGATAATAAAACCAATAAATCTTTTACGCCTTCATCATTGTACAATACAAGCAGGTACTGTACCTTAAAGTTTTTCCAATCAGTTTCTTTGTAACCTCTTCTAGGAGAGGATCATTTCCATTAAAATGGACGATGAGCATTCCACTAACTTAATGCAAGTGTAAGGATAAATTAAGTTCTAATAATTGAAGATATATTTGATAGGCTTGTCAGTGCAACTGAGCTTTTTATTTTTATTTTTTTATATTGTTAACTGGCACGTTTGATCTGATATAAATTTGTAACCTGCTTATTGCTTCTATAGAAAAGAGTTTATCTGCAATTTGAGGCTAAAAAAGAATGTTGATATACTCATGCATTATCTACAAAATTATCGCTCCTCACCCATACCAAAAAAACGGTGCTCTTTAAGTCTTGCCTTGTCATCATTCATAAATATATTTAAGTTAAAAGCTCCTAATGAAATAGCTGTTTATTGAAAATAGTTGACAAGAGGATTAAATAATAAAACTACTTCCTTGTAGTGAACAAAACCAACAGATAGAAAATATATCAGAGTTCCCCAGAAACAGATAATGGCATTATTTTTATACAGGCAGATATGTTAACAGCATAATATATGGAATGAAGGAAGCCCATCTCCAATCATATATGAATTTAATCAATGAAATGTAGATGTCCCTAATTTAGCAGACAGCATGTAGATGCGAAGAGAGGAAACCATAAATATGGTTAATAAGGCATGATCTTGTAACCTTGAAGAAACAAAAATGTCAGCAAATTCACTTTAACATTTATTTGAATTTTCAAATATTCTAAGGTAAAACATATTCCAGCATGCCAATAAATCAGATGTAAACACAAGAATCAATTCGTTATGATAGTTTTTGTTGCTTGAAGAGCATAAATATTACCCTAAAATATGCCACATAAAGTGATTAACTTAATTTAATAACATCAAAAGATTTAGGTTACAAAATTTAAAAAAATACAAAACACTAAAAAGAACAATAATCCACACACCTGCAATGGTGTTCCAGTAAGAAGCAATCGCCTTTGACACCTAAACCTATCTAAATCACGTGAAAGTTGTGATTCCCTGTCTTTCATTCGCTGTGCCTCATCAATAATGATATATTTCCAGTCCACCCTTGAAAGCTTTGCCCGATCTCTCATAATAAACTCATACGTTGTGACAAGTACATTAAACTTCATAGCACAAACCTCCTGCAGACAAAATCAGAGCACCAGGGAATAATCCCATAAAATTATATATCACAAATACAAACTCCTATACAATTATATATCACAAGAATACACTGGACAAATATAATTAATAGATAGAAAGTTTCCATGTCACAAAAATATACATAGATAAGTGCAATGATAACAAGCTTTAATAACAGAATCATCTTTGATTTAAAAGTATTTCTTGTATAGTGCATCAAAATTTCATATTCCTTCTGGGGTCAAATTCATATTTGATTAAATTCAAACTTTTGGCCTCTCTCCTGGACACATCATAGATTCATAAGGAAGAAAGATTTCCAAAACATCAGAACTTAATCAAATTACAGTGTATCCCAGAAGAAAAATGACAAAATAGAATTGTCATACTTAGCAACAACTTCAATTTTGTTTTATTGGCAAGCTTCTGTGTGTGATGCTCAGCTCATTGTAATACTAATATGTTGTATAATTTGTTCGTCAGTTTCTAGTATTTTACTAGCAAAAGCAACTTTCACTTTTAAGGATTCTCTGTATATGCCTTTCTGCCCTTGTCACAATTTCGGTACTGAAGTAATATTCTCTCCTTGAAAGCATATGCTCTATCCCATCATAGAAAAAATTCTTCTCAGGAATAGATCAGAAAACCAAAAGAAAAAGACTTTCAAAAAACTGTTATTTAATCAGGAAAACTTGAGTTTGGGTTTGGGTTAGGTTTTCAAAAAAATTGATAATTGGGTCACGGTTTGGTTTAGGGTTTTCAAAAAAATCGCACATACAGTCAAAAAACTGCCACTAATCACCAAAAATTGTGGTCCACGACCTTTTTCCCAAGTTTGTCATGATTTTTATTGTCAAAAGTTAAAACCTATGTCACAGGGTTTGCCAAATTTAATCCATTAAGTTCAGAATCCAGCAAACTTAGAAACCCTTAAAAATCATTTCACTTCACCATAAAATTCATTTAGATCTTTTTTATTAAAATATGCTTAAAAACGAAGTGGTGGCTGCTCGCTGTTATAAATTTATAGAGTTTACACTCCAGACTGTTGTGTTCAATGTTGCACCTAGAGTGAGTTCGGCACTGGTTGGATTCATGGCAGCAAAAACGAGTGACAACTGCACATTAGCGAGACTTTAGTATTCGTGAATACTGGATTCCATTGAGGTGAGTGTCAAGATGGTGCACACCTGCAGGAAATTGCTGTAGTAGACACTGCAAAAGACAGCTACCAGAGGCAGCAGAGGCGGGTATTGCATCCTATTATTTTTTCTTTATTTTGTTAGCAAAGTCTGCATCTTTAAGTTTTGTTTTTACCTTATACCTTTTGTCTAATTTCTTTTTTCTTAATATAAAATTTAACAAATTTAGGTTTTAAAATGTGATCTTTTTTCTAATATTAAAATTTAATAATTTAAAATCTTTAATTTAGAATTTTAAATTATCAATATATTTAGTATATTTACAATGTTTAAATTTATCTATATTTTAATATTTCAAATTTATTATTATATTATTTTACTTTCAATAATTATATTTAATTTTTTTAATAATATTTTAACTCAATATATTTAAAATATTCAGATTAGATTTATATTCCTTAATTTTGTCTGTCATGTTAATGTTTATGACAGCGTCAGTCAGATTCTTCCAGCTGTCTTTGTATTTGCTATTTTGAAGCTGGGCCGACTTTCAAACTGTCTTATTCAAAGTCTGCATGCAATCTGTAACTGACATGCAGTGGAATCTTTTTGTATTGCCTCCTAAATTTAGTTGCATGATTCCTCTTGTGCATCCTCTTGTAACTGTCCTGCAGTCGCCTTCTGACATGCAGAGGTATCTAACTTGCATGCAACTGACATGCTATGTTTAGAAAGTCACTTTGTATTTACATTCATTCTGTATTCAGTTCATGGGGGTGAAGTTCGAATTATTCAAGAGCAGATTGGTGTAAGGAGCAGATTGTGATAACTATTGACAGTTTGGAGGTCACTCAGTTCTGTACGTGTATCAGATTGCGATGCTGTGTACTGTCCTTCATTATCGGCCTCTATTGTAAAGGAGTCTCTCATTGTGATTCAATAATAAGAGATATTATTGGCTGGGTTTTTCTCCCTCAGCAGGAGGGTTTTTTCAGGGTATTTGCTGTGTTATATTGTTCATATCTTCATGTGTTTGTGTTGCATTTTTGCTTTCTGTTAAATCTGATCCTAACATTAACATGTCAAACCTCATTGGAATTTTACCTTTGTCAAACCTCATTGGAATTTTACCTTCATTGAACCTTGTAACATAGGTCAAAACCATTATTTTTCTGATCAAAAGACGGTTTTCTGGATAATTTCCAATTTATCACAATTACTTACAATCTTTTGTAACTACCTCTACTCCCTAAGTTACTGGGTTCACCCAGTTCCGAAGATGTCCCATACCAAACTAGTCTGGGTAAGGGTACCGGTACATACCCAGAACTGTGATTTCCTCCCAGTTACATCCTTAACATACCCAGAGCCAACCACATGCAGATTTTCTTTTTATAACCCTACATTTTCTTTTTCATAAACACATGCCAGAATAAAGTACTGTTTACTCTGTGAATTAGATATCACATATTTTCCACAGTTACACACTGTAAATTTTCTTTTCCGCTGGGTGCAGGTGTGGAGCTGATGAATTAAATATTGCATGTACGGAAGTGCCCCAAAACCATTACCATCAATTTGAAGCAGGCCATTGATAGTAAATGTCAGTAACAGCAACTTTGATTGTGACTCTATGGAACAGCCATTTGCTCTTTTATACACACTTTCTCCCCTTACTTTTCTTCTTTTCCAGCATGCGTCACAGATTTTCTAACCAGTGTTCAGGCCCCATTCATACCACAGTCCGCTAACATTTTGGTGCTTCAAATCTGGGCAGAGGGTAAGAGAACTCCCTTTTTTAGAATCTCAAAATTCAACAAATTTTGTCGCTTTAGGGCAACTAGCTCTCATTTATCACATGCCCATTCACTTGGCCTCACTCTGAATCTCTCCTTTTAAATTATTTTATACTTTGTTAGTTAATTACTAATTAATAATATATAGATATATAGATAGATAGATATTAATTGGTTACTTTATAACATCATATATTAATTAATTAATTACTTTATAATACAATATATTAATTGGTTACTTTATAAGATGATACATTTACTCATTAAATAATTTATAGTAAAATATTTATTACATATCACTATAACTAGCAAAAATACTCCTGAACTTCGCAGCTTCCAACCCTAATCATGCTTCTCCAGGCAGGCATGAACAGACTTCAGCAACTGCTAAGGAAGCTCCTTCAAAAAAATTGTTCAAGCAGAAGACTTCTCGTGCTTCTCTGTCCAGTGCTGATAATGGCAATTTAGCTCCTAGTAGCAACTCTCAAAATGCTTATCACATTAGCTACACTTTGTAGCCTATCAGGTATCCTCTTAAAGCTCCAAGATCAGACAGGCATGAAAAAGCCTCACCATATGAAGAAAGGGGGTATTCTGGTTTTTTTCCCAGTTGGTCCCTTTCTACCAGCACGGTCATCAAATCTTCCCTCTCAATTGATGCTTCCTGTCCAGGACCTGCACTTCAAAAAATTTCAGCGGGCATTGGCAGCTCCCTCAAGAAAAACCCTGGCAAAATTAACAAGGGCAGTTTGTGACATGGCCTAACAACTCGGCTCAAAGTAATGGTCCCCTGGGTAGGGTTATCCCCCTTCTTTCCAACCTTCCATTCAAGTCCCAGAAATTAGCATGAATGAAGAGGTGGTTGATAATGACAAGCACCTGGTGGAGCATGCCATCCTCCACAAAGTTACAGAATTGTGGCCCAAATCTCCATATAAGCTTCTAGAAGAAAAAATCTCCATATACCCCTAGACGTGATAAGGAGATGTTTTCAGAGGACCATGGAATTTTCATGGTGATTTCCTCTGAAATAAACCGTGGTTTCCAACTTTTGATACCCGAATGGATTCTTCCTCCTCTGTTTATTTATGGGTCAAATTACCTTACTTTTACAATTTCGGAAGACCCAGGGTCTTAAGGCTATTGGAAACGAGCTTGGGAAGTTTCACTGTATGTCTGATGCTACTGCTAGCTACAACTACTCCACTTATGTCCACATTTGTGTGGAATTGCATTCATCAAAGGTTTACCTGCTGCAAGTCCTTAAGGTTGGAGATAGAAGATGGCATCAACATTGACTATGATAACATTACTTTCAGGTGCAAGAAAATGTTTTTCTTCTAAGCATCTTGCCCCTCAATGTCACAGAATCTCAAGACGATTGTTTCTGTGCAGAGCAGACAAAGCATTGTTATGCATTCAAAACCCACTTTGTGGGCAGCTGCTAAACCTAACCATCTGTTGATGATACATTGTAGCAGCGGGAGATTCTTTCTCTCATCAAATAATTAAATATAAATTTAACAAGGCCGACTATTGTGAGAAGTCATCTCATTTCAAAGAGATGTGTTGGTTTATGAAGAGGCCGACTTATGATGAAAAGTCATCTTGCTTGAAGAAGAACTAAATCACCTTGTATATATAGAAGGCGCTGCCCTCTCCTATATGATCATTCATTATTCAAAAGTGTTCACATATCAGTAGGAGTTCAATTCATATATATAGCAGATTGATATATTGTTCAAGGAGATCCACTTGAGAAGAAGTTCGATATTCTTCATTGGCTTTGTATTTGCATCATGTGTGGTGCCATTGTCATTACATCATATCGGCCTTGTGATTGGCCATATTGTAAAGCTTATTGCTGCTCAATTTTATAATATAAGAGAGATATTTTGGCTGGGTTTTTCTCCCTCAAGAAACAGGGTTTTCCCAGGATAAACTCTGTGTTCTTTGTTCACTGTGATGTCCATTATTCTGTGTTTTTCTGCTTATTCATTTCTGATCCTAAAACTAACACCATCTATGTCAAAGGGTTAACCATTTTTATGTATGAAGTTCAAAATTCAGCTAACTCCATTAAAACCCAAAAAAAAATCATTCTAATTCACCATAAAGTCATGCAAAACAAGGCTTGAATGATTTTAATCTAAGTTGCCGAATTGGGTAGGGGTACGTGGGTACAGGTATGGGTACGGTACATCAGTATGACCATTTTTTTGGGGGGCGGGGTGGGTGCGTTTGGGTACTTCCATACATAAAACATATAAAAATCATAGATATAGAAATATTTGCAGCCTAAAAAGTAAAAACAAGAATTAATAGTTTTACAAAATACAAATGTGTATATTAAATTATTAATATTATTATATAATAATAATATTATAAATTTATAATACTAATTATATTATATTATTATAATAATATATATACTTAATATTATATAATATTATGTTATTAAATAAATTAATAATAATATTATAATATGACTATGTAGTGGTCCTATATTATAAATCAAAATTTATAAATTATAAATGTATAATATAATAATAAATTTGTATACAATAATATAATGAATTTATAAACTGTCTATAAATTAGATAACATAGAAAAAGATTTAAAACAAAAAATTAAAAAACAAAACACGCGCGCAGATGTGGAAGATTTCGCTGCTGCAACCACCCGCAATCACGACCACCTGCAACTTGGAAGAAATTGCCCACAACCTAGAAGAAGTCGCTGTGTTGGGAAAATCGCATGCTTAGGGTTTTCGCGCAGAACAAAACAAACAAAAACGATGCGCGCAGAACAAAATCAAAGCGTTTAGGATTTTTTTGGCTTTTTTTACACAAAAACGTTGAAAAAAGGTTTCATAACCCATGCCAAACACCTCGGAAACTCTGCAAAACACCACCTCAACATGAAAACGGCAAGAAAAACGCAAATGCATTTCAAACGCAAAAAACCCATACCCTATCTAATTCCGCAGCGATTCTGGCAGGTATCCATTTGCATATGCATCCGTACCCAAAATCAACAAGGTAAAGGGCCGATTCCAGTAACTTAGATTTTAATTAAAATATATTTTATAATAATGTTTTTCGTTAGGGTTTTTTTATTTCTTCTATAAAACAAATACACACAATATGTAAACACGTGTCACAAGCTTCAATATATGATTGTTGGGTTGAATACGAGTTATATTCCGCACAACCTGTGTCTAATCAGATTCATGGCACTTCTCTGCAGACATGATTCATGCCATAGTGACACAAATCCCCCAATTCAGGAAATCAATGGAGTCTCTAAGTATCAATCTAGAACTATGCATATAACTATCATCTGCAACAAAACAAAACAAAAAATCAATTATGACTTGTGAGTGCCTGTGCAACAACTTAGAGGTGTATTCAGTGAGAGAGGAGACAATTATATGCTCAACAAAAGGGCAGCAAGAGGCATGTGGCACCATGACAAAGCAACTTTTAGGCAGGTGACAAATCACAATCCTTGAATAAAAAAGGTTTATTTTCTATTTAGATTAATTCAATGTAAAATAATAAAATATTATGATTAACTTAAATATCTAAAATACATTAAAAATATAATACTTCAAAATTCTAATATTTAAATTAAGTTTTATTAAAATTTATTATCTTAATCCAACAGCTTGTTATCAACTTTAATTTTATGATTTGTTAATGTTTTAAATATTGAGTTTTATTATTTGTCTTTTAAAACAGGCAGATTGTAATGGCTAATTTTAAATATTTAAATATTTTTTTAATTATTAAAATTCAATTCCAGATCTAGCAGCTTGTTATTAATTTTTATTTTATAATTTGTAAATGTTTTAAATATTAAATGTTATTATGTCTTTTAAGACATGCAGATTGTAATGGCTCCCCAAAAATCAAGCACTAAGGGATGGAACCATGTGACCCACAATGGTATTAATCTTAAACGTAACTTGTATCAAAAACCTTTTACCAAAAGTTTAACAAGGGTAATGGACCACTTACTTGGCTTTTTAGGTGGTGTAGGAGGAAGTATCACTCACTACATGTCAAAACATGACTCTAAAGACTAGAGCTGCTTTAGATGAAGACCACTCCTTTCCAATTGTAGAAAAGATAAAAAACACAAAAGAAAATAAGAATCAAATAGGATGTGTCTATATTCACATCTATTGTGTCTTCCTCTTCCAATATGCCCAAGGTCATGACAGGTGCATCAAAAAAGAGTTGAACATTGAATAGCTTTTGAAAACCAGCAAAAAAACAAATGGATGATGTATTAGTTGATTTGTTTTATTCAAGTGTCATTCCATCCAATGTAGCTAGGAATCCACATTTTGGAAATGCAATTCAAAAAGTTGAGTTTGGAAAAGGGTACGCACGTTCTTTAGAGGCTTTCAAAACAGCTCTTTTGTAGAGGTGAAAGGGTAGGGTGACTAAAATTTTAACTGAGGTCAAAGGCTCTTGGAGGGCAACAAGTTGCACTATATCCAGTGAAAGATGGTCAAATATATGTCAAAGGCCATTGATTAAGGTTTTGGTGGCTTGTCCTCAAGTTGTTGTGTTCTTAAAGGTGATTGACACCATGAACCATAGGAAAAATTCAATTTTAAAATATTAGAGGAAGTCGTTCTTTAAACAAGGATGGAAATGGTGGTTCAAGTGATAACTACTAGTGCAGCAAATTGTGTGGGATGTAAGCTAGGAAGCTAATAATAGAGAAGTACCCACAAATATCTTGGTGCCCATGTGCAGTACATTGTGTAGATTTGTTGTTCCATGACTTAGCTAAATACCCATGGGTACATAAAGCAATTCATAGAGGGAGAGCAATTGCAAATTTTATAAAAATATCATTGTTGCATATTGAATCTTTACAAGCAGCATGTATTTATGGAGTTGTCGAGGCTTTGTGAAACAACATTTGTTTCATTTTATATCATTTTGAATAGCATGATTGAAGAGAAAGCAGCTCTAAAGTTTGTTATTTGTTCCAATGAGTGGGAAAGTTCAACTATTTTTGAAGGTCCTAAGGGGTAGATCATAGAGTAAATCATTTTAAACAACAATTCTTGAAAACGTGCAACAAAGGTTTAACTTTTAAATGTATGTGGGAGAGCAATTGCAACTTTTATAAAAAAATCATTATCGCATATTGAATCGATAAAAGCAACATGTATCTACGAAGTTGTTGAGGATTTGTGAAAAAAGATTTGCTTTATTTTATATCATTTTGAAAAGCATGGTTGAAAAGAAAGCAGCTCTAAGGTTTGTTATTTCGCAGTGTTCCACGGGGACGCGTTTCCCCTCAAAAATGGCGCGTTTCCGAAACGGGGACGTTTCGGGGACGGGGGGACGGGTACTTGGCGTCTCCCGCCGTCCCGCCACTGCCGCCGGTGCTCCGCCAGAGACGGGGAAACGTTTCCGCGTCTCCCAAGGAGACGGGGAGACGGGGAGACGTCTCCAAGTTTCCTTAGGAGACGTCTCCAAGTCTCCAGGTCTCCTTGGGAGACGCCCAGGAGTTTCCTGGGAGACTAGGAGACGCCCAAGAGTTTCCTGGGAGACTGGGAGATGTGTTCCATGAAGGTTTGTGTGGCTTTGATGGTCTTAATTTGGGTTTTATTGTTAATGCAAAATGATGTACAAAATGAAGGTTTGTGTGGTTTTGGAGGTCTTAATTTGGGCTTGGCGGCGAGGTCTCCGCCCCTCGACCCCAGACATGACACTTGGAGGGCCAGGGCCTAGTGCCCTTTCGACCCGGTTGTTGCCCCAGACCCCCGGTGTTGCCTCCCCAGCTGCCCCGGACCATGAGTGCACCACCCGGCCAGGCCTTTTGAGTAAGGTGTGCGCCTTGACCCCTGGGGTGTTGCCCCAGACCCCATGAGGCGCCCCTTGACCCTGGGGTGTTGCCCCCGGACCCCTGCCTACCCCACTAAGGGCGCTAACCCTCAAACCCATTAGGGGCATTGCCCACAAACTCCCATTGAATTCATTTGATTTTCTAGGTACTCTCCACTAGTTACCTTCAATTTTACAAAAACAATTTCATTTGTCAAATTTTATTTAGCAATTAGCATTCAAGATATCTTCGTATTTAGATTTAGTATTTCAAATTTTGCTATGTTATAATTTTACTAATTAGTAATTTGAGTAATTTCCTATAGTTTCATTTGAAATGTAATTCTTATACTGTTATACTGTTATACATCCTTTCAAAACTAGTTTTTCAAGTACTATAAGTATATTTATAACTATATCAGCACCACCACCCAACCACCCCGCCACCGCCGTCCCCCCACCGTCTCCCCGCCGTCCCCAAACTTAGGCCCTTTGTCCCCCCGTCTCCGAAACGCGTTTCCCCGTCCCCCCGTTTCCCCGTCCCCTAGGCCCGTGGAACACTAGTTATTTGTTCCAACGAGTGGGAAAAATCAGCTATTTCTAAAGATCCTAAGGGTAAGAACATAGAGTAAAACATTTTAAAATAAAAAAAAATTGAAAAAGAGCAACAAAGGTTTAAAATGTATGTGGGTCAATTGTTGATGTGCTTTGTATGGTTGATGGTGACAACCCTTGTCTTCGCATGCTTTATGAGAGCATAGATCGTTGTAAGGATGCTATTCAAAAAGGATTCAATAATGTGAATGCAAACCACATGAATATATGGTAAAACAATTGATTCTAAATGGAAAATTGTCACGTCCCCTCTAGGTCGGCCAACTAGGGCATTCTAAATTCATAAACAAAAGTGTTTATTAACACTATAATAAATCTAAAAAAACAATAATAATAATAGTGTAATAAAATAATAAATATTAATTTAAATTTTGACGCAAGGTACCCTCTTGCTCACATCTCAACTCATGCTCAACCATAGAGAAAAAGGCAGGAAAAAATAACATGCTTGAATTAGTTAAATTGAATTCAATAAACATGGAGTTGTTAAAACCAATTACACATTAAGTGTGCACCCACAATTACAAAGCATTAAACTTTTGTCGATCACTCCCCACGCAAACTAGACACACTCAGCTGCTCTGAATCTACCCCTATGGCTTCACTCTCTTTCCAAAGGCTATGATTTTCACTTCGGCCGATTCTCCTCTTTCATCTATTCAACCCTTACTCTATATCTTCAACATTTCCTTGTATCCTCCCATCACCAACGTTCTGCAAACATATTCAACCTGTTTTCAAATGTGGTACGGCTTACTTCTGTGCATTTTTCTATCCCTCTCCACTGCTGCACATAGAATTCTATCTATGCCTCTTCATGGTCTTCACTTGACTGATTTGTTCTCACGTGTGCACTTCACATTCACTGCTGCACACACCCTTCCTCTGCTGTGCACACACACATACACCCATTCTGTTCAATGCCTCTGTTGTCTTTACTAGACCGACCCTCTCCTCAGCCTATCGACCTTCCTTTTCCTTCAAAAACCGTGACCTCCCTTTTGTGCTTGTATTGAAGGTGAAGAGGCATAATTTAAACATAAATTTCAAGATTTAATTCTTTGTTGAATTCAGTATGTCGTTTCCTTCATTTGAGGTGATGTCCTGACAAACCCAGTATGAAGCACATTGTTAAGCCATGGACCTAAAGACATGTGCCATTCTTGCCTGTACATGGGTATTCACTGTTTCTGCACTCCAGGCTTGGCTGCAATGGCATTTGGGCCTGAATCATTCAGAGAGGTCTCATTCACCCTTTCTGCCACTATTTTCACTTTTTCAGGACAGGTTTCTGGAATAGAAGAATGTCTAAGGTACCTATTATTTTCAGTTAATGCTGGCAATAATAGATTGGAGAGTGCTAATGAGAGTTATATTGTAGAGAGTTAGTTCACCGATTCTCCTAGAGCTTGCAGAACCTTCAGAGACACAGTAGCATTCCTCTTGGTTTGACCAGGAATAGGCAGGCAAATTTATAGTGAATTGGAATGGCATCAGATGCCACATAGCTTCAGGGTCAAAATATAAAGAGATCTTACCTTCAACAAGAGGACCTGCACAAGGATGGAGAGATAAGATTTTCAAAGTGAGATTGTAATGCATGTACCTGCTGCAATACATCATGAATAACGTGTGATGCTTTACAATTGATTACCTGTTAATGCAACAGAGATTATCCATCTTCAACATGATAGCGTTCTGGTCACTGTGTGCCCAGTGTGCTTCCTCACAACACTCAATCAAGGGTTTATATAACATGGCTGCATTGTACTTCCTAAGTGGCTTGCTTGAAGGCAAATTGAATGTATAGAATAAACTGATTTATAGCAAGTGCTCTAAATCTAGGGCTTAATTGGTACCTGTCATGTCCCTGGATTTGGAACCCTAAAATGTAAATACAAAAAGAAATATATATATATATATATTTATAATTACAATTTGAATATTGTTATAATTATAATTATTATATATAATATTATAAATATTAAAATATAAATATTGACAATTTAAATAATAAAATAAATATTGAAAATATATAGGATTAATATAAAACAATAAAATATATTTATAAAATAAGGAAGCATTGGATTATGTACAAAAGCCAATTATAATTATCTGGCTTGTGGGGGATTAATCGCCGCCTTGCTTAAGGCAATATATCTACCCGGACTGAATAGACATCGCAGGCTGTCGTGCAAACTCCAGGGAGGGCCGATAAATAGAACTAAAGACAATTACTAGTGCCATTACCTATCTCTTGTCCCCGTTGCTTTAATAAGACTATAGACCAAGGGTATCCAAGAAGCTTTCAATTTATTAATGCAAAGGGGGGCATCCAAACAAATATAGGGGGATAAGAAAGAAATGGTGAGGGATATATTGCGGTCTAGCGATTAAAGGAAAATCGTAACATATCACTGTCAGAGTTAATTGGTATATGGACGTCCCACTCTATGTGAACCACTATTATTTCCATGATGGCCAAGTATAGTTCCAGACTGGCAAATGACACATGAGATGCTATTTGACTCCAACCTCCAATGGCTATCTGCCTACTCCCATTGGTATCGACTTAGTATAAATAGAAAAGGGTAATCAATGATTCAATCATGCATTGTTAAAGTCAGTCTGAATGAGTCATAAATTACAAGAGAATTCGACACTTTACAGAGGCATCAATATAATTATCGGGCTTCCAATAGATGGGTTGTTCCGCCTTGCCAGGTTGTTCACGCCGCTACATGAAGTTTGGCAACATTTTCGCTACACTAACCCGGAGGTTCATTTCCTTATACATAGGTCAAAAATCCTCGGCATGCTACCATGTGACTTTCTAGTCTGAAGCAAGTCCAGAAAAGGGAATGTGAGGGATACATGCTCACCATGAGTTCGGAATAAGCCAACCCCACAGAATGATCTTCCCATCAGATAAGAGTGACTTGAAGGCTGCGATGTATTAAGGAGAAGCAGTTTATAATTTAGAGCTAACTAATGCATTTAAGCGTAGCGATTAAGGCAAACAAAGGTAGCGTTGAATGGTGGTGAGTAAAAGACATTACTATTCAAAACAACACAACCCCTCACATCGAACCTGTTCAAATGATATATAAAGGATAGCTAAATTCAAGGGAAGGACCATTGATTAAGTTAGGGGGATTTAGAACATTTATTTTCAGATTTGGACAGCTCTAGATGAGCAGCTGGAATCATCTATGGAGGCATACGCAATAATTGGATAAACCAGGCAAATAAGTGAATGAGATACAAAGATAAATAAATCACCATACAAAGAATTAAGAAGACTATCTCATCCCAGATTTGTTTGAGAAGCTTGTAAGATGCAGATCCGTATGTGGAAGTGTGCAAGTAAGATAAGGGAACATATCACGTGTACAACAGCATATGAGGGGCAGAACTTGAGAGTTTATTTGCAGATATCTATGAAGAAACTGTGGGAAGATCGAATGAGAATTTAGGGATGAACTTAATAGCAGAATTGTAACCAGATTTATTGCAGATTTATAAAAGGAGTAAGAGCAGATTTAAGAAGGAATGAGAGATGAATATGAATTGGAAACAACCAGAGATAGAGATATGTATGCAGAAAAGCAGCAGATTGGAAATAAAGAATGATTATATATATAGATAAACAAGAACACCAACCAAATATAAATAAAGGAACACACACACACACACACACACATATATATATCGTTAGAAGAGGGAATTCATATAAAGTCGGAATTAGCAAATTGTGGGCACAAATTAGGGTTGTCCCAAAAAGGGGACATTACAGTACCTGACCAGAGAAACGTCCTACTTGTGTGATGTGCAGGGAATTGTATCCAACAACAAGAACAAAAGTTTTTCAATTATTTGCTTCCTAGATAGCTGTAGAGTAGAATTGCTTAAAAACCTTCTGAGTGCTGCCATAATTTGTTAAAGAGTTTTGCATGAAAGTAGATGAATTCTGTAGACATCACAGAGTACCGAGTAATGATTTGTCCTGCAGCTTCAGCAAGAGTTCTAGCTACATTCAGAAGCAGAATTCATATCTCATCCTTGCTTTTCCACCCTTACTCACTTTCCATCAAACTGTTAAATCGGATTCTGCCACTCCAATAGTATCCATTAAATGTTTATCCATTAAGGGTGTTAATTGATGGAATGAGTAATACTTGGATTTGGAAAACAATGCAGTCGCTGCATCTTATGCTGCTTTTCTGGAAGAAGAATTCAATTGTAGAGTTGACATTTTGCACAGTATAAGGAAGAAAGATGGGGTGGTTACATGTCTGTAACAAGGATTGCCATGCCTTAATTCAGTAGAAGCCCTGAAAATGAAGGAGAGCCTACTCTTTCATAGAAATGGGGTGTTGAGAGATCTGGATGAAAGCATAAAATTGGATATGTAAGGATAAATACACGTGGGTAGGAAGTCCAAAGTGACAGATGTTGGCTCAGTAATCCACAGATGTAATGGATGACAAATGTTAGTGTGGGTGAGTGAAAATTAAAAATAATAAGAAATTTGTAGGTTTGTGTACAATTTGTAATTTTTACTGTATGGGAATCAGCTTACTAGATATTTTACATACCTTTGTATGAATGAAGATGGTACACTATTTATTAAGTAGGTGTTGGTTATGTCACAGAGTTTACCAGAATTTATCATAATTTAAATCCAGGGAACATTAAAAACCCCAGAAATTCATTTGAAATAGCCATTAGATTAGTCTGTATGCTTAGATTCATCTGTATGTGTGAACAATAACATTAAAAACCCCTAAAATTTGTTTGAAATAGCCATTAGATTCGATTGAATCAGCTAGTAGATTTTTACATACCTATAATGTATGGATGAAAATGGTACACTATTTTCGAAGTGGGTGTGGGTTATGTCACAGAGTTCACAGAAAATATCATAACTGAATTCCGGGGAACATTAAAAACCACTAAAAATCCCTTTGAAATAGCCTTTAGATTTGTCTGCGCAGTTTGAGACAGACAGGGTTAGTTCTAGCAGGCAGTTTGTAGGAGATATTACAAGAAAAATATATAAGAAAAGGGGAAAAAAATGGCTATTTGTAGCTAACAAGACACTGCAGGGGCAATGCCAGAAGCTATTTTTTCTATGTTCCACAGCATTTCAGGGACAGGGACAGCATGGGACACAAAATTCTACAGGTTAATGGACAGCAGTATAAATGCAGCAATATATCATGACACTGTTAAAATATGCTGAACAATCTCTCCAGAAGACTGCATGCCAACCACATTCCAAAAAAATTGTTCGTCTGCACTTCTCACACAGCACCACATTGTAACAGACCATGGACAATGAACCTTTAATCTCTTTTGCAATTGACAATAATTATTGAAACTAATGTAACGGGCGGGGTGAGTTCAAAGGCTGAGTTCCTCATTGTCATGATATGTTGCAATAAGATTTCTGAATTGTTGCATGAGTAAAACGGTGGGGGTTGTCTCTGGATACAAGTTGCATGGAAACTAAATGCAAGTTGTGTGGGAATGCTGGAATGCATCGAGTGTTTCTACAGAGCTGTCTCAATAAGCATTATCTTGAGAACTAGACTTCTGATAATACCATATCAAAAAAAATTGAGACGTTGAGTTTAAAGATTGAACAATGAAACCACCATTTCAAATTATAGCTGTTATACTGCTGTCAGGATATATTTATTGCTACTGTTATAATGCTGTCATGCTATATGTAACAGTCTTCTTTTAATGTCATGAATGATTTTTTTTCTAAAACATTATAAAAACTAAGCTTACCATCAGCACATCTGGCCGTCCCCCAGTACAGTTGAGGGAAGTCTCAAACACCTCCCTTGAGATGGCCAGACATTCCCGCGACAATTCCCATTTCTGCAACATGTTTTGAAAACATGTCGAAGATTTGAAGATTTTTGGGGACAGCCCCTGATGTCCTGCCATACCTGAAACATCATTGGGGCCAGGGATGCATCCCCATAGAACACAGCTCTTTTCTAAAAGGCTTCCATTTAGAAAAAAATACATCAATTATAAATTTTAAATTTTTACATTTTAGCTTTTAGGTTTTTTAAATCTTTTATTAATATTTATGATTTCATAAACTATTATTGTTATTTAAATATTCGATTTTAATTTTTAAAATTTATATAACTTTTCAATACTTTTGAAAAAGTTAAAATTAATATTTGGGGACAGGGGTTTGAGGGCCAGGGATGCATCCCCATAGAACACAGCTCTTTTTCTACAGAAAAAAAAAAGTATTAGTTACAAATTTTTACATTTTAACTTTTAGGTTTTCTAAATCTTTTATTAATATTTATGATATTATAAACTATTATTGTTATTTGAATATTAGATTTCAATTTTAAAAATTAATTTAAATTTTCGTATTTTTAAAATTATATAACTTTTCAATATATGTTAATATTATATATTCAATAAAACTTAAAAAATGCAGAATTATATTTTCAAATTTGATCAAAAAACAACCTCAAATATTAGCAGTTGATAAACTTGTTTCAAAATTTATTTTTCAGCGCACTCAAACATAAACATACATACAAGGTTTTTAAATTTGGCTATGCTGGTATTGTTAGCCATTTAAAGTGTCAGAATTGATATATGGTTATCCAAAGTTACCATGGCTTAAACTTTTGCAGGAAATGGGTACTTCATTTATGAATAGAATTAGGCCACTGCCAAGGACTTTGGACAGCTTATTCTGGCAAGAAATTCTGCGAGTTCACAATTATATCATCATCTATGGCTTAATATTCTATACTTTATAATAAAATCTAGGAAATTTTTCAACTGTCATTTTCTCTGTCTTAATATTCTATATTTTATACTAACATCTAGGAAAAAAATTTACCGTTACACAAAGAGTGCTATCATTTTTCCATTCTCAGGTGACATTTGAATGAGTTCTTTGAGTACATGGACAAGGAGTGCTTGTTTGCTATGGGTTTGTTTGCCAGTTGATGATAATCTGAAAATCTCTTTCTATGGAAAAGTGAATGATATTAGCCTTTTCTGCAAGAGAAACCCCTGCCCATAGTTCAACATACTTGTTTGCCTGTGTGCCTATGTTCTAAAGACTATATTTCATACAGTTAGTGACAACTAATCCTGCTCCTGCAGTCACTGGGTTGCCTCCAGAGCCTCTGTTTAAGAATAATTTAAAGTAATCTAATGGAGGAGATTCCCACATCAGGCAGATTCTAAAATCTTCTGTACTTGATTGGATTCTAGTTATTGAAGCTGAGCCATATATGTGGGCTAACTGAGCCGTATATGAACATAGTGTGGACCCGGCCCTAAGTTATTTGGATTAGAGATGGGGCTGTGCTCTTGGTGTTATCAAATATTAAATATCCCATAAATTCTTCTTTTGAACCATATGATCCAGTGGACAATGCTAAAGAAGAAACTGGTCTTGATCCAAAAAAAAAGTTCTCTAAGAATAGAATCAGGGGTCGCACATTCTGGAAAAGAAATGGGATGGTATAGAACATCTTGAATAAGGCTTTAGGAGAGAGAATGTGATTCCATGATGGGTTCTACTCACCCTTGACATCATAAGTGCAGTTGTGTTGCAGTGGTAAAAACAAATACTTCAATGGCACCAAAAGTAAAATATGATTTCATATTAGGATTCCTTTCAAAAAGTAGTGCAATTTCAAGAAAAATGGCAACTCATTTTGAGTCCATATGCAAAAGTTGAGATTTTTGAAAAAAAGACTGTCAAAAGGGAGATTTTACACTTTCTGCAGAACATCTTACAGATGCCGGGCATGTCCTTAGCCTACAAAAAATGACTGGGTCAATTTGTAGTGTTCCCAAATGCAGCACAATTATAATTCCTTCATCATAAATATCAGACATGTGGTGCGATCATTGTTCTTCCATCATCAACATTGGAGATGCAGCCAAAGCATTTCAGCGGCTGCTCAAATGATTAAAAACATCCCAGAAAAGTGTCTTTTAGCATTCCAATTTGCTGTAGTCTTTTCCTTTTCCTGTTGCTTTTCTTCCCACAGAAATGTAAGGCATTATTTGATTACCTTACAAACACATCAAAAAGGAGAAGTTGAGGAGCAGCATTTGAGTACAAACGGTGCTCAAGAGGAGCATTGGAAGCAATTGCAAGACTTCCCTGTTCATTGTTTTGACACTCCAAAGTTTGGGCTCAGATGTTTGTTGCTTCAACTAGCATGTGCTGGTTGCTTCAATTTATTTGAGCATGGTGTTGCTGATTGTTACTTGTTGTCTTGCTTGGCACTTCTTTCCATTGAGCTGCTGAGATTGGTTGCGGTAGGGTGTTATCTTGTTTAAGCATCCTGATGCTACCTGGTTTAGGCATCATACTTGTAACATCTGTGCTATAGTGGATTCTTTACTGGAGTTTTCTTCCTATTTGGGCTTCTCCAGGGTAAATCATTTGCCTCATGGCTCTTGTGATGTCTTGTGGATGTTCATTTCTTTTGTTGATAATTGCAAGTTGTGTTGACAGTTATGATGGTTGCTTTGCAAGAGGTAGAGCATTCATAGAATTGAATTTGCACTGTTTTGCAATAGTATGTATGGATTTGCTGGTTCATGCAAGGTAGTTACCACTGAGTGGGCTAAGGAAATCCATCCAACTTACTTGGAATTAGTGTTTCCTACTGGATCCTTGCATTGGGCTTGGTGCAACATTTTTCAAGTTTAAATCTATTGTTGACAAGCAGCCAAAGGAATAACCTCCACTTTTTATGGATCAGTACCGGTCATTTCCATTATTGTTTCTTTCTCTGTCTAGTTGAGGATGGTGAAAGTGCAATGATCTAGACTAGGATGTTTGATCTCAAGGTTTCCTTTGTCTGGTTGACGATGGTGAAAGTGCAATGATCTAGCCTATGAAGCTTGATCTCAAGGGTGCATGCCAACTTTCTCCATAGTTATATCACCTATCACCAATGAAAGAATAAGTGATCTATGGTTTCTGATGTCTTCTGGCAGTTGGGGTATATGGAACATTTATAATTCCTTTCTTATGCAGCTTGCCAGTGTTAAAACTTTTGTGTTCTGCCTCGTGACACCCCGTTCTCAAAGTTGCTCCAAGTGCTTTTCTTTGCTAAAGTGTGTACTTCTGAATAGCACTCATCCTTCATCCTTTCTATTTCTTCCATTGTAGAAAGCCTTACAGGGCTATAATCTAAAGACCAAATACTGCTAGAGGAAGCAGCATCTAGAAACACCTACAACCAGGATGGCCTTCTTGTGCTCTCTTACTCATCATGGATCTGGCTACCAGGGTCCCCAATCAACATATGCTTTCCACAGCCACTGCTCTCTCCATCTTCCAATAGACCATGAATGAACTCATTGCAAATTTTGTGAGGGTTGGTTGCCCCCTCATCATTTGCAGGTTGAAGACCTGAGCAGAGCACCAGGTGCGTATGGTCCACCACCAGACTAGCCAGACCCATGCTGCAAGGGAACCAGAATCTCATATGTGCCAGGAAATGGAGCAAGGGGCAGAATTTCATCACTCACAACTCTGAGTGTACATGTCATCTCAATTATACACTCATGCAGGACAATCTCACTAACCAAACCTCTAACTTTCTCCACAAATACCTCAGTCAGAGGTGGACGCTGCTTGGTACCATGTCTGTGCTCTAGATTCCCTAATCCTAACATCATTCAAACCATAGGCAAGGCTATCAGGAATGTTGGAAAAAAGTTTAAAAATTCTATTTCATATATCCCCCAGGCAGATGCTGTGGCTGTCCCTATGGTATGGCATCTTCATAATATTACCAGCCCTGTCACTGCTTTCCACAAAAGCCTCTTGCCATTAGTCTTGCACCCAATATTATCAAGAGACTCACAAATAAAATAGGCATAATCATCGAGTGAAAATAATGAGCAGACTGTAGACTTAATCAACGATAAGTGAGAGAAGAGAGGCTGATATCTTTTGACATTGTGACTTTACCTGAAGCTAAAAGTCAACTCAGGAGTGAGGGCAGAGCAATTCAGAATGCTTGATTGAAACAGCCTCAGTTAGGGCAACATTGCTTAAAATTAAATTATGTGGGACTTGCATAACACCCTAAATAGCTGATCAATCAGCATTTCTAAAACAACAATTAAATGAGCTTTCTTCAAAAAAATGTTATAAGGTCTTTGGCATCAGCCAGGATATTATTTAGTTGCCAACCTTGGTCCCATGGTTAAGCACGCTTGAACCAAAGTAGTACTAGGATGTGTGGAAGTCACAATGCTTCACCAATGTGAGCATCATGGATGAAATGAGTGCTAAGTGAACCATTCATGTTCAAGATAAATGAATTCTTATGGAAAACTACTCATAAAATATAGTTCAATGAAGACTGACTCAAAACTACATGGCCAAATCCCAAAAAATCGTCACATAATTGAATCAATTCTCTGGGTTCTAAATATTCTAAGATTGGCTTGAAATTTGATATATGTAAGTAAAATGAGTGATGCAGGTGTGCAAATAATACTTTTCAAAGATAGATGCAAGATGGTTCAAGAAGCAATGGTATTAGCAAAAGGAGTCCGCACTGCAACACCATTTAAGCTTATGCAATACCTCTACTGCTCACAAGGTAACAAATACTACCCACAAAGAAGACAATGCTTTAGCGTGAGAGAAGGGAACATAGACAGAAAGCTGTTTGCACTTTGCACACGAAAGTTATGGCAGAAAGAATTTCTGATTGCTCCTTAGCTATTGCTAATGTGAATGTTGTGTATACGTTAGAATAATGTCGGATAAAGTTCCTCCTTAGTGCTATAAGAGTAAATAAGATTTTGTACATGACATATAATGATGTGTTTGGACCTGTCCGTGTTCCGTCACTAAAGAAATTTATGTTTTATTGCTCCAAGAAAACATAGGTATATTTCCTCAAATTGAAATCTGAGGTTTTCAATAATTTCATGGATTCAAGGCTCTCATAGAAAACCAACAGAGAGGAAAATACATGTGTTGTGGACAGACAATGAAGCGATGTTTTGCTCTGACCAATTCAAGCTGTTTTGTAAGAATTCAGGATAATGAAGCAAAAGACAATTTTAACTTTACCACAACAAAATGGAGTTGCAGAAAGAATGAATAAGATGCTAATAAGAAAATCAGAGTATACTCAGCAGCACAGAATTGGAACAGAGATTCTAGTAGAAGCAGAAAAAATTGCATGTTATCTAATCAATAGTTCACCCATATCAGCTCTTGCTAATAAACTCCACATCGGGGATGGACTGATAAAAAAATCCTCTCTTCAAAATCTTGGAATTTTTGGTTGTATGCTCATATGAATGTTCCAAAGGAAAAGAGAATTAAGTTGGAATATAAACTAAAGAAGTGTATATTTATTAGGTATAGTAATGTTCTTAAAGGATACAAATTTTGGAACCTAGAAACAATTAAAACTAATTATTATCATAATGTAATCTTTAGAAAGATTACAGAGCCTCTAAAACAAGAACAACCACTAATAGATCATGTTCAAGATTGAGACCTAAAACAAGCATTAGGAGATCTCAGATCTCTTATCTCGTGACATATGCAAGTCACCAAGGACAAATTCTAAATTCTAGGCCAAGAAAAATATATGTTCTTTGAAAAACATTTAAAAGTTGAAAAAAATCTTTGCTATTAAATGTTGAATTACTAGTATTTGTAAATCTTCAACATCTTAATTTTACCATTACAGATGCATGGTGTAAAAAATTTGGTGCTACGGTTCCCAATCTTTAGAGAATCATCATTAGAGTTTGGGGCCAACTATGCAGGCTTCAGGTTGTGAGCACAATTCAAGTATGCCTAAGCACATACACTCCAAAAAACATAATAAGTTGTCAATGCAAAGGGTAAATGACCCTGTATTTGTGTATTACATGTTCCTCAACAAATAAATTTAGCTGCAAATGAAGAATTAGCTCCCATGGAATTGTACGACCATGATCCCACATTTTTGTTGAACATCAAGAATGAACCAATTCTTACACAAGACAATGCATGCATTGATTAGGTTGATATGAGCTGAAGCATGTAGCAATGAGGAATAAAGTGCATGCCAAAACAATTAGAAACAAAGACGTTATTCAAGATGATGCTACAAATAGGATGGTTGCAACTGCTTCTTTGAAGTACAATAAGAGGCTTAAGGTCAAGCAGCTTGTATCTAATGTTGGAAGGAGCGCTACCCTATACCTTAGTTTGACATTTCTATGTATATTATTGCTAATACCATATAGATGAATTTCTACATCCATTGTTCGAGTACAACAGACAATTTTAAGCACATCAAAGCAATTTTTCTTTTCTATTAGCATTCATGTTTGAGGTTTGTTACATTTTTTACTTATCTAAATAAGTGTATGGTAGATCCAAATGATTAGTTTGTGTGAGTATATCAAGTAACTTAATTTGATATGAGATGCAAAATAATAATTTTTTTCTTGACACTCACTATTTTTCATTATTTTTCTTTTTAATTTGCCAGGCCTGCGTCATATTTTGGCTTTGAAACCAAGTCCAAGTCGAAAATCAGCTAGCCATTTTTTTGTCAGGTCCAAGTCTCAATTATATGGGTTGAATCAAACTAAATATGTTAAGATTATTTCGCAGAGATTTAGAATGTACAAATGAAAACCTATTAATGTTCCTAGTCTTGTTGATTTAAAGTTATCTGTAAATAGTGTCCCAAGACACAAGACTAATTGAGGACATGTGTCATGTTCCTTATGCAAGAATTGTTGAAGTTTAGCATGTGCCAAGGTATGTACCAAACTAGGCATTGTCCATGCAAGGGAAGTTTTGAGAAAACATATATATCAAACATGGGTAATGAACACTGGACTTCAGAAAGAGGGTCTTTAGATATTTTGGATGGCCCTACAGATTATGCAACCTATTACCATTGACGACCTGAGATGAACCAAGTATTGGATGTACAAGGTTTTGTTCATTTTGTTTGGGCTGGAGATATTGATGTTGAAGATAAGTAATTGTGTATTGACCAGTCACTTGGATTTGCAAAAGGCAGGCAATTTTTGTATTATCAGCTACAAAAGCTGGGTAAATAGAAGCCACTCATGCAAGCAAGGAAGTTGTATAATTACAGAGGTTGTGTTAAAATGTTGACATTTTACATAAAGTTGTAAAAATATACTGTGACTATCAAAATGCAATTTACTTGGCAAAGAACCTTACTTGTCATGCTTGGGCAACGCATAATGATATGCAGTTTCATTTTGTTAGTGACTATCAAAATGCAATTTACTTGGCAAAGAACCTTACTTATCATGCTTGGGCAATGCATAATGATATGCAGTTTCATTTTGTTAGAGACACAGTTGATGACAAAAAGGTATTGTTGGATAAAGTAGATACCTTAAAGAATGTTGTTGAATCATTAACAAAATCTGTTAAAACGACTTTGCATGTTTTACATCCTTCGTAGCCTTTACATTTGTTGACAATTAGTGGGGCCCTTTTAGAAGGTGGTTTTTGAGCCCATAGTGTAATACCCATTTAGCAGATTGTGATGGACCTACAAATAACTGCACATGGCATAGAGTTATGCACAAGCAAGAAATATCTTGTGTATTCAATGTATTGTAAATGGTTGAGCTTAATACAATGAGTGTTGGTTTTGCTGGGTTTTTTCCAACAAGGTCTCCAAATGTAATAGTCTTTCATTGAGAGTGTGACATTGTTTTCTTTCTATCACATTCAAGATTCTGTTAGCATTCTGTCTCGTGTATTTGTTTTAATTTTCTCTTCAATCTGACCATACCCTGCTTCATTCAAACTTATAAAGCATCCAGCCAAATTTTTTGTTTTAATTTTCTTCAGCTTGGTGGTAGAGAAAGAATATAGAATTCTGAATTTCACATAAATCCATCCTTTGTAAGCAACCTTGGGTTAGGATTCTATTGTGAGATGCCAGCCATACATATGCAAATCCTTGAGACAGATTGCTTGAATTCCATATTTGAGGTTGGCCATGACTCAAATTGATGGTGATGATATAATATAGCATTGTAAACTGAACTGTCTAATAGTTTATTCATCGGCTTCTTTCATAATTACTCATGCCTATCCAAACAAAATAAACTGGAAACTGCATGAATGACGGATTATATCACCTGAACAGTCTAGATTACTAAAACTGGCCTGGACATCCTAAGGTTAGAAAGACAATAATCTCAAACTGTTTGAAGGATAGCCTATGACCTCCTCTCTGCATGCCAGGTACAGCTACTCCCCCTTCAATGAGGCCAGTCTTGCCTAGACTGTGTAAAGCAGTTCTTTCTACAAACAGACCCCTTTCTACTTAAGAGAGGTATACGCAGGTCCTGGACATTTGCTAGGAATTAAGCCAATTTCAAACCTTGGTTTGGCTGACAAACAGTAAAATTGTTATACAGATGAAAAGTGAATTCAGTCAGATGCTTCAATGTGTGTAAACTTCTATTGCTTTAAAATTCATAGATCTTGGTAGTTTAATCATTACATGTGGGTGGGCATGAATTTTGCACCAAAGAAGGAGGAGATGCATTGTTTGCATTGCATGATTACGCGGTAACCATGTTGGGGTCCATAAGGAGATTGCTAAATCAATAGGAGGATACAGAGACTAATAAAAGTTTTTCAAAGACATGAGAATATGAACAGTGGGCATAAACCCATATTACCATATAATTACAAAAATCAAATTTGAAAACAGAAAAAAAAAAGGATTGACTATTAGGTTCTCAATTGGAAGGGATACTAGCTATAGAAGCTATAGCACTAGAGTTTGTCAACCTATTCTTGGACATTTTGTAATTTCACCTTTGAAATCTGTACTTTTAATTCAAATTTTAGAATCTAGATATTATTATATTACTTATCATTTATGATATACAAACTATGAACTGAGATGATGGGGATAAATCCCCCATGGGATATTTGTATGAGGTCCTGGATAGGGCCAAGGATGCGATGAGGGGTAGGATGGTAAATAACAAAGCCAGGTATATGCCATTATGGGACATAATTGATAGAAAATGGGATAGACAAACGCACACTCCTCTCCATGCTGCAGGATATTATCTCAATCCAACATTGTTCTATAACTCTTCATTCAGACATGATAGTGAGGTCACACAAGGCTTGTTCGTGTGCATGGAAAAAATGTTTACTACCACAAAATCATTGCAGGCAGCTATGGCAGAGTTGCCAATGTACAAGCAAGCAAGGGGTTTTCTCTCATCTAAGGCTGTCATGGAAGGCAGGGAGACCTTCAAACCAGGTAATTGAATCAAAATTTTGATCGTCTCTCTATTTTTTCAACATGTACATTAAATGTGTTATTATTTCAAGATATTCTTACATAATTTTATCTCCATATAATGTGTTTTTCAGTGCAATGGTAAGATTTTTTTGGTCACGAAACCAAAAATCTTAGATAGATGGCTAGACACATTTTGAGTCAGCCATGCAGTTCATCTGCTTGTGAGCGTACTTGGAATGTTTTTGAACACATACAATTGAAGAAATGCAACCATCTAACACAACGGATGAATGACCTAGTGTTTGTTCACCACAACCTCCACTTGAAGCTAAAAAAAGCTCAGGCTTAGACTTTTAGTATACTTACAATCATAATTGCAAATTTGTCATTGTATTTATAATCTTATTTACTCGTAATCACAAGTCTAATTTGTCCATGGACAAAACCAAGTACCATTGAGGATGGCGAGCCAATTGACCTTGATGAGATTGATCCAGAGTCTGAGTGGATGCTGGTTATGATGACTTTCTTGAGCCTGAGGATTTTGAGATCCTCAAGGCCAACTTGGATAGTCATCAGGTTGAACGACTTAAGAGAGGCTTTGAACCAAGAGCTTCATCATTAGGACCTGCAGCCCTCTAACACAGCTCTATTTGTAGTAGCAATAGTCATTGTCTACGTTTGATTTTTTGAAACTTTGTACTTAGTTTATAGGTTGACTTTGTATAAACTATATTGTAATTGAAATTTTGTCATCTATCAGCATCTAGTTATTAGTTATGCACTGTGAAGTAATTCTTTGAAAGATGTGCAATGCAATGTAATCAGCGATATGAATATAAACAACAAAAATCTATTTTCTACAATTCATTAGTTAAACTCTTTATTTTATTTGCTCTTTATATCTCTATGCTATGGAAATGCCTTTCAATATCAAATAAAAAAGTTTTTGTCCATTGTTCTACAATTTTTTACAATTTTTTTAATCCAATTCCCAATATTATATTTAATTTCTATCTAAATGGTGAATTTGCTAGGCATAACTTTGACAATTTGTCTAGCTTTATTTTCCTGACAATTTTATAATATATTTCATATATTTTTCGCTATATTAATCTGTGCTAAGGCAAGCATTTACCCTTGAATTATCAACTAAACGATTTTTCCCAAGTTTGTGATGCACAACTTTCAAATGATTTGTTTTCATTAAATAGAGTTTATTTACATCTGAAATCACGTAGCTTGATTAGTTTTTTTGTCCTGCTCACCTGTTTCTGCCCATGATTGATTTAGCGTTTATGTTTAATATGTAATACCATGACAATTAAGATTCACAATCAACAATACAAAAAGGATATTGTTGGATAGGAGATCAATTATATATAATCAAATCTATCTTGTACAATCTTTCCTTCTGTCATGTCCCTTCCAAAAAAGGGGGAGCCTCACCCCCAGCTTATTTGATATAAAAAGGTATTTATTAACACCACTTAATATATTAATTAATAAATATTTAATATAATAAAATAATAAATATAAAATTCAAGCTAAATTTCAAATTTTAAAACTTGTTGCCAATAATGGGGCCTTAGGACCTAAGCTACAACCATGATGGGAGATTTCTTGGATGGTCAATCAACCAATTTCTGCTCAAAAAAAGGGACAAAACCTTTTGTGGCTGAGTGCTGGAGGTGAGGATGAAACCCCAAGCCTCTAGTTTGAGCAATTCCATTTCAGGAGTTGCATGTGAAATAACAGGAGCTACTTGTTTTCAGGAAAAGTAGTGACATTGGAAGATATATGTCCAGATTGTGAGACTCACACTCAGTGATCACCTTTGGAGTATTGAAAGGCAGACTATAAGACGAACCAGCTATTTGTAACAGTTTATGAGGCGTAATCAGCATACAAAAACCCTAGGTAAGTAAGTTGTTCACATTACCGCCAGCAAACACTAACGCCAGTACACGAGACTCAGTATTTTCAGGGGCTGAAGGTCCAGATCTGGCCCAGAGATCACTTGAATTCACCCAGCGCACCTGTAATAAGGCATGGCAACCCTAGATCAGGGTCTCTGGCAGCAAGCCACAGTCAGAATCATTTCCTGTCACAAGAAGTGGGCAATCTACCCTGGGACAACCCTTGAAGGCTGGCGCAGCACATTACATCCTAAGTTCCAGGTGCCTACACTCACCTACAGCTCTGCCACCACCATTTAAGGTCAACCAACAGTCAGTACATCTGTAAATCAAACTCCGTTGGCTCATAGACCAGATCTGGTTTTTATTTCTGCATACTGAATAAAGTTTTGATTTTAGGCATACTCAGAAATTGTTACAGCGTTATCAAATCAGTATTCTGCTTATATACTTGGCTTTACATATCAGATCTAGGAGTTTGTATTGCTGTAACACATTTTTGGACCCTTGTTTATCAAGTATATTGATCAGTTCTGAGTTCTTTCCACCACAAGTGTTTCTTACTTGGTGACTTTGTAAGTGAGACTTTGAAACAAATAATTACAGTTATTACCAGCACTTGTTTCCTATTTGAGTTTTCTGTTGTTTAGATTTTCTAGAACACAGTAAATTTCAAAATCTATCATAAGGATCACTACACATTTATAATCAGTATCCTTTATTTTTAATGGTAACAGCACTGAAATTTTCATCAACCACTATTTGTAACTAAAGTAGATGGTTTACTGAGACCTATCGAGTTCATATTTAATTAACTGTGACAGCAGTACAAATCAGTGACTGTTATTCAAGGAACATTGACATTCATTTCTCCAACACATACCTTAGAATAGAGTCTCACTCGTTGATCTTTGCTGCCCACATAATAAATGCAGGACAATGTCGGAAGCCAATTGTGCAGTTCACTCTGTAAAATGTTACAAATTATACTATAATCCAAACTATTAAGAATAAAAATGAATTCCCCTAATGAATCAATTGAATCTACTACCTTCCAGTTGACCATGACTGCATTGGGCACAATTATGAGATGTGGACCATAGTTCCCCTTGTACTCCATAAGATAAGCTATTAAAGCCATTACCTTCACAAAAATAACAAACATCAGAATTCATCTAAGGATTTGTACTTCAAAATATATCCAATTAAATGTATATCATATGTTCAAATGTCAAACACAATACAAATTCAAACAATGCAAAGGAAAACATTATACAATGAAATTATCAATCATTTAATCAAATTAACTGTCGCTTGGCATTCATGATAAAGGGATTATCATGTTTATCATTAGCGCACAAAATCCTAAAATGATCACACAATAAAAATGTATTTTATATTTTCTTCATTGGTTGGTTGCAAACTTGATTCCTCATGTTGCATGCATGTTTAGAAATGGTTTTCCAAACAGAAAATGATTTCACTACATCCAAAGCAAAATTATATTATGAATGAATGACAAATTAATGTTAGTGCACTCAGGAAAAATATATATTTTGTGCATGAATAATATTGTAAATCACTGGAATTGGCCCAGGAATGCCTAGGGAAATATGCCCCTTCATTTTCAAGTGTTCCTGAAGCATTTCACAACATTTTTTGCTTCTGTAGCCTATCAAGCTTCCACAGGGAAGAATTTGCTTGACATGAGCTTTGGTTATATCGCCTGTCATATGGATCTGCTTAGGGTAAATAGCAGGTATTAAAGCTAACAAAAAGCTAAAAGGTAGAAGTTACAAAAATAATTCAAACGACTACATTTATATAAAAGGATATGAGTTGCAAGAACTGAAGCCCGGACAAAACCATAGGAATTGGAAGAAAACTGCTGTATTAGCAAAAGGGGGTTCAACAGTAGTGAAGAAAACAACCTAGCATGAACTGACGTTACCGATTGTTGATTTCCTAATTCAACTACAGTCAAGCATTATGGTTGGCTGTCTAGGAAGTTATGAACATTTACAGTAGTATATAGTTGGAACATTTAATTTGATACGTGAGAGGTTTGAATCATTAGAAATGGTTGATGCTTGAGTCCAACAATGGCAATATAATTCTTTTCTGAGCAATTTTTCAGGCACTTAGATCTCTCAATTTGGACAAGCATTTTTCTAATGCTCGGTTGAAAAAAAAAAAATCAGCTTTTCTTCCCCTCACACAATCTTCAACAAAAATGTTCTACAAGTATATTTTGTGCAAACATCCTGTATTTGCCAATTCCCCTTTTCAAGTTACAAAATTCAAAATGACAGAAACTAACAAAACATAAACTAGCACTTGCACCTAAAGGAGGTTCAAGGATTACGCCGATAGAAAATTATATGTCTGCTAATATGTTAAGAGTACATGTTTGTACATAGGTGCATATGTATGCAATGTGCTACAAGTTCTAGTTGCATGTGGCTTGATTAAACAATTAAAAATAAGTGCTAAATAATGGAACAAAATAAACTTAGATAAATCTAGATTTTTTCCACTTAGACAGATCTAGATTTTTCTCTTAAAGAAATAGGCATTTTGGAGTATTTGCATGCAAATTTAAAACATAAGAATGCAAATGAAAAAGAAAAGTTGCCATCAAATTGGCAAAAAACATTGCAAATGGAAATAGAATGTTCCCATCTAATTGACAAATCAATATTTATGATAAGTGAGATTTTGGAGGCTTTCACTTGATATTTTGGAGGCTTTTACCATTAAATGGTAGCTGATTTACAATTAAATGGCAGCTGAAACTTGTTTTCCGACGACTCAACAGTTGTTTGCAGGTGCGAGACTTGTTTCAGGCTCAAAAGATTTTGGAGGCTTTCACTTGATATTTTGGAGGCTTTTACCAGTAAATGGTAGCTGATTTACAATTAAATGGCAGCTGAAACTTATTTTCCAACAACTCAACAGTTGTTTGCAGGTGTGAGACTTGTTTCAGGCTCAAATCTCACACTATATGTAGCCTATCGGCTAAAAATAAATCTATGACACCAAATTTAGATTGATGAAAAAAGTCAACCTATATGAACTACATTAGAGATGAATGAACCAAAATGTCAGAAAATGTAGCGCACTTGAAAATAATTTTCTGTGAATTTCCTCAAAATTAAGTATTATTTCTATCTTATTCTTCTGACAAAACAATGAGCTTTCTGGAATGTAAAGTGAATTGCTGCATACACAAATCAAAGTGCTTTCAAATGTGTAACATTATATTTAGTTTGAACTGGTGCCTTATCATATGAAAGACAGGTTTACACACTACATGCCTACAACTTGGTCTTTTCGAGGAATGAAAAAATTAGTCTTGGCAGGTGTGATGTGTGCATTAAATTCCAAACTAGACTAGAACCAAATGGAAAATATAGAGTAGTGTTGATGTTTATGGCAGCGTCAGTCGTATTCTTCCAGCAATGACAAACTGTAGGAGAATCTGATGTGTGGACATGCAGCGACTGCAGGAGAATCTGTAAATGTCAACATGCAAGGTGCATGCAACATGTAACTGACTTGCATGGGAATCTTCTTTGTAACTCCTCCTAAAATAGACATCTGAAATGCAGAGGTAACTGACATGCATTTAACATGCAAAGGAATCTTCGTACTGACATGCATGAGAATCTCTAATTTAAGCAAATGTAACTCCCCTCCTAGTGCGTCTTCTTATGCATGTAATGAGTCCTTGTTTACATATAGCAGACACTTACAGCAAATAATAATTCTGTAGCAGCAGATCGACTTTAAGGGAAAATATATTATTCTGTATTTTGCATCTAAGAGAGGTGCTGTCATTCATTGTTTAAGATAGCTCAATATTCTTGATGTGAATGCTGTAGAAGAGCAGTTTGAGATTCTGTATAAGGCTGAGTCTTATCATCGGCAAATTACATCATTGTATTACTGTGCTTGCATCAGTTTGTGGTGCCTCTTATTGGCCTTCATATTGGCCTTTGTAAAGGAGACATTTGTGTTGACATTTCAATATATAAGAGATATATTTGAGGCTGGGTTTTTCTCCCTCAAGAGGAGGGTTTTCCCAGGGTATCTGCTGTGTCATTGTGTTGCATTTTCTGCGTTTTGTTAAATCTAATCCTAAAACATTAACATGGTATCAGAGCCAGGTTTTTTTGAAAAGGCCTGATCAGATTTGGGTTGACTAAGCCTATTGTTGATTGTGTAAATCAAGACATCAAGTCTATTGTATCTTGGCCACTAGCTACTGTGGTTGATATGAGTTAAGTAGGTTATAGTCACTTCAGGAAGGATAGACGTCTGAGCCTTTGTAGTTGCATATTCACTATGAGTTGGTCTAGTTGCTGATTATAGAGCATCATCATAAATATATCTGGCACAGGACTTCTCCCCAGGAGTTACGTGAGAAGGAACTGTTGTTTTAAGCAGACTCAACATTCAGGAGCAGAATTAATGCTCACATGAGCAGACCTAAGGGAAAGATAAGTGCAGACCTAAAAAAGTGTTTAAGTACAACAATTAAGGAAATTCTGATTTCAACAAGATAAGTATTTCCTGTTTAAGTAATGTTCATGAATTTTTTATGTAGTTATTAATTCATGCTATACATTGAGATAGTGAAACATGTATGATTCTAGCTTTGATATTTCTTCTGGATAGTTTAAACTATTAGTAATCTCTCTCTAAATGCTTCCAGGACGGATCAAGGAGCAAGAGGGTGATGAGAGATTGCCCAAAGAAGAAGAGCTTGAGGCATCCTGTGAGGAATTCATGCAGGTTGAAGAGATAAACTTAACTGGAGACATCTCTCGAAGACGAAGAACCTATTCAAGTTGTCTTTGAGATCAGTTTCTTCAAAGAGGAGAAATTTACATTCAGAGGGAGTTTGACAATTCATCAGAAGCAACCTTGGATGAGGAGGTCAAAAGGTTGATGCAAGTACTTGGAGCTTCAGAGGGAGTTTCATCGTCATGGAGATCTATTGTTAATGCATTTTCCTCTAAGATGGAGGAATTTGAGGCGAAAGCCCTTGTTAATGCATTTTCCTCTGAGACGGAGGAATTTGAGGTGAAAGCCCTTGTTAATGCATTTTCCTCTTAGACGGAGGAATTTGAGGTGAAAGCCCTTGTTAATGTATTTTCCTCTAAGACGGAGGAATTTGAGGTGAAAGCCCTTGTTAATGTATTTTCCTCTAAGACGGAGGAATTTGAGGTGAAAGCCCTTGTTAATGCATTTTCCTCTGAGACGGAGGAATTTGAGGTGAAAGCCCTTGTTAATGCATTTCTCTCTGCGAGAGAGATTTGAGGTATCAGCCCTTGATAATGCATTTCTCTCTGCAAGAGAGATTTGAGGTGTCAACCCTTGTTAATGCATTTCTCTCTGCGAGAGAGATTTGAGGTGAAAGCCCTTGTTTCATTCTCTGGGAGTAGCCATGGTGAATGTCACAATGAGGTGACAACATCACGTTGAGTGATGAACACTTGTACATACCATCTATGGGAGTAGCCATGATGGTTGATATCACGATGAGGTGATATTGTTTCTTTTCCACATATGAGTGTAGTCATTGTGGTAGACATCACGATGAGGTGATTTGTCTTGTGCAGCTGGAAGTATTCTCCCTAGCTGAGAGGGAGTGTTGATGTTTATGGCAACGTCAATCGTATTCTTCCAGCAATGACAAACTGTAGGAGAATCTGATGTGTGGACATGCAGCGACTGCAGGAGAATCTGTAAATGTCAACATGCAAGGTGCATGCAACATGTAACTGACTTGCATGGGAATCTTCTTTGTAACTCCTCCTAAAATAGACATCTGAAATGCAGAGGTAACTGACATGCATTTAACATGCAAAGGAATCTTCGTACTGACATGCATGAGAATCTCTAATTTAAGCAAATGTAACTCCCCTCCTAGTGCGTCTTCTTATGCATGTAATGAGTCCTTGTTTACATATAGCAGACACTTACAGCAAATTATAATTCTGTAGTAGCAGATCGACTTTAAGGGAAAATATATTATTCTGTATTTTGCATCTAAGAGAGGTGTTGTCATTCATTGTTTAAGATAGCTCAATATTCTTGATGTGAATACTGTAGAAGAGCAGTTTGAGATTCTATATAAGGCTGAGTCTTATCATCGGCAAATTACATCATTGTATTACTGTGCTTGCATCAGTTTGTGGTGCCTCTTATTGGCCTTCATATTGGCCTTTGTAAAGGAGACATTTGTGTTGACATTTCAATATATAAGAGATATATTTGAGGCTGGGTTTTTCTCCCTCAAGAGGAGGGTTTTCCCAGGGCATCTGCTGTGTCATTGTGTTGCATTTTCTGCTTTTTGTTAAATCTAATCCTAAAACATTAACAAGTAGTAAGATAAAGCTAAGTTCCCGAATCGGAAACGGAATCAAAATCAATTACGTAGGTAAGGTATGTCGGTAAGCCAATATTTTTGAGAGGGGTTGGGTATGTTTGGGTACATCCGTACAAAAAAACATATTAAAATCATAAATATATTTAATTTTTAATATATATATATATAATATTAAATATATCAATTATAAATTAATATATAATTAAATATATTAATTTATTATTAATATATATATAATTAAATGTATTAATTTATTGATTATATCTATAATTAAATATATACATTATAAATTAAGTATAAATATACAGGCTTTTAACTCTATAATTTTAAATTTAATATTATTTTTAATTTTTAATTTTATTATATAATTATAAAAATATCATTTAATAAGCAATATATTAATATAATATATAATAATTTAATTTTTTAAGCAATTTTATAATATTAACTAATTGATTAATTTAAATTATATAATAAATTAGAATATTAGAAAACAAAATCAAAATATTAAAAATATAAAAATCGTTTATAAATATATTTATAGAAGTATTACCGTATTAAATTATAATATTAAAAGATTATACTTTATAGGTTCAATCCAAATTGTATTTTGTTTGTAGTCGGGTTATAATCTCTGTTACTGGGTTCTTCATTGAAGCCCCCCAAACCGGCCAAAATACGTGTGGGTTCTAGTTTTGGTTCAGTTCTTCTCTGGGTTCGCTTGGGTTCTCCATTTTCCACCCGAGTTATCTGTAGGTCCTTCTGTGAAGGACCCATAGATAACCTGGGTGGAAAATGGAGAACCCTAGCCGAACCTGGGGAGAACCCAGAAGAACCCGGGCGGACGCACATCATCCAGCCTAGAAAAAGGCAAAAATTCAACTTAAAAACAAAAAATAAAACCCTAAAAAAGTGCCCAGATTGCCTTATATTGACTTGGCTGAACAAATGAGGCTCATTTTGCAAACTCAAAAGAGCAAAAACGCCATTTTTTTGCCTCCAAGCTAAAAAATTATGAATATGATTACAGATTATATGGCATTATGGCGTATTTACATTTACATTTTTACAAATTATGAATATGATTACAGATTATATGAGGTATTACCGTATGGCGTATTTCATTGTTTCAATATTCTATGGCATTATGGCATTATGATCATATGATTATAATTTTGAGCATGCTTATGAGTCTATGGCATTATCATTATGTTTATAAATTTATAATTTAATATAATATATATAGTACTGCCGTACCCGTACCCGTACCCTAGGAAAAAAAAATTGCCGAACCGGCAAACCCGAACCGGCAACTTAGGTTATAATATTACCGTATTTGCTACGGGGCACCTTCTATCATCTACCATCCCTCACGGGTAGGGGCGGGCATATGAAGGAAGCCGTAAGCATCACACACAAAGCCGGATAGAACGGGGGCATAGAAAGATCCAGGGAAGGAAAAGATTAAAGAGCCCACGTCACTTCTGGTTCGAGTTCACCCGATTCCAGGCGCAGATCAACCACTAAGAGGTTGAGATCAAGATCCCGTGCTAGGGTTGGGTGGGAGTAATGAACAGAGCGATTTTTTCCTGCGGTTATCTCACAAAACTAAAAACAAATGCATTCACAAAATCAGCACCCAAAAATATCCAAACCCTACCTGATTCTGCAGCGATTCCAATCAGTATTCGATTCGGAAATGACCTGTACCCGGAAACGGGGGGTATATACAGACGATTCGGTAACTTAGAGATTAAGTAAATACTACTTAACAATTCTCTAGTCTGTTCCTTAGCATTGATGATGAAAATGGTGCCATGTTTATCCTTAGGAAATTCTAACATAATCACACAATAGTAAATGTCTTCTTGATGTTTTCTTCATTAGTTTTCTCCAAACAGAAAATAATTTCCATACACATAAAGACCTGATTATGTTGTAGCTGAATAACAGAAAAAAAGTTAATAAAGCACATCCAGTTATGTTATGTTTACTGTAATTACAAGTGGATCAATTGTACCCATCATACTTGAAGCAATGAAGTGTATTCAATCAAAAGTGGAACTCCCCAATCAAAGAAATAAATTTACTGCATATAGGTTCCTCTTTCATTCAGTACTAATCACCTTGTCTTAGTAATATGCATTATTGAACAAATTTCTTCAAGTTCCATATTTCAGGCCACAAAACATAAGGGTTTGCAATTGCCACAAGTCAAAAAACTTTTTAAAAAAGGCTCCTCCTTCCCTGTGCCTTGTTCTCATAAATTCATAGAATGACTTTCTGTTGAAAGAAATAACAAAAAAAAAGCCTTGGACAACACGTAGCTGATGATCCAAATCAACACCAAAAAAAACCATATATACATTACCTGTACAGTCTTCCCAAGACCCATTTCATCTGCAAGAATTCCATTTAACTTATTGTTGTACAAGGATAGCATCCACTGCAACCCAACCTGCAATTTCAATCAATATGCCAATGAGAACTAAAACAATTTCTGTAGGCATTCTACACCATTAATTTTCAAGAAAAAATTATAATTACTTAGCTATTGCTATTGCATTCATATTTGACAAAATTATCAACTCAAAAATGCCTAAACAGCTACAAATAACGTATTCATCTTCTGGCAAATCACCCACAAGCTGGTAATCACGCAATGTTCCAGCACGCAGCATAGATGGCTGTCTAACAATTTTCTCATTTACAGCATGTGCCAAATTATAGTACCTACACATATGAGTACAGGTGAGTAAAGTTTTGGACTTTAAAAAAATATCACAGCAAAATATCAATCTACCCTTAGCTAGTAGTGTTAACTACAACAGTCATGCAGACTCACTTATTTATGGACATATTGTTCCTAGAAGCATTCATTTCCGAAAATCGATTCCTTGTCTTCACCTCCTGTCCTGCACAGGCTGCTGCTGCTCTAACCTCCTCTTCAGAAAGGCCCTACAGAAAAAAATATTTTATAAGCAAAACAATTATGCAACAAGTTACAAATTTTGAAATAAAGGAGAAAAAAATCATTTTTGAACCCAAGAAAATTCTACATGCCTGTGCTCGGGCAGCTGCAGCAGCAGCAATTGCAGCTTCTTCTACCTCTTGATGTGCTTTAGCAGCAGTGATTTTTCCTCCAAGTTTTTGCAAGTATTCCTCAGTCTGTGACAAGAAAGAAGAAAGAACTAGATATCGCTCTTGAGCATCACCTGGGATCTGACTTTGCTGCTCCAACAACATCTGACGGTACCTGTCAACATCATTATTTTTCAGAGCCTCCATTCTTTTATTCCGGTCTTCATCTTTCCTTTTAGAAAACTCCTTCAGCATTTTTTCATGATATTTAGCAACCCCTCTGTTGCGAGTGGTTCTAGCATCACGAATTGCCCAATGAGCTTCAAATAACCTTTTGCGCCATTGAAACACAGCTTTCAGATGCTTCTCTTTTATTGCCTTTTGAGAAATTTGAACTTGTCTGGCAAGATCTGCCCTTTGACGTTCACATAGGCGAACAAACTTGCGATATGGCCTATCAGGCATAGCCATTATCTCCTGCTGCTCTTGATCTAGTTCATCCCTTATTCGAGCCTGAAGATCTAGAAGACGGAGCTTCCGCTCTTCTATTTGGAGTTTCACCACAAGATCAGGTCTAATCCGTTTCCTATCCAGTTTCACTGCCAGTAATCGCTCTATCTTTTTAAGATTTTCAGTCCTTTTTTTGTTAAGAACATCTTTACCCTCTTCAAACAATAAATCCTTTACATCATATCCTATAGATAGTGAGTATACTCCATTACTACCATTCAAATTTGTAGGCAAGAAAGCATTCAGCTTCTTCCCAAATGGTGGAAAGTCGAACAGAGGACCATGGTACTTCTTAATGATATTCATATCCTTAGGAACTTGTGCAGTGTTTCCCCCAGGATGCTTCTTCACCTGAGCAGATACATCTTGAGGAGGTTTTGATATAATAGTCTTATTTCTATCAACAGGCAATTCACCTGTTGTGGGTGTATTAACCTGAGTGACTTGTTCAGCTTCTTGTTCCATTTTTACTGGGGTTTTATTAATCTTCTCTTCCTTCTCAGAAACTACTATTGGTAAGACCTCCTTTCCACTAACAACTATCCCTGGGAATGCATTTGACATTGGTTTCCTCTCCTCACTCATTAGAGGCTCTTTCACATCTCTCTCTTCTTTAAGCACATTTGGCCCTTTATTTGGAGCCACAAACCGCTGTGCAGCATCACTTGGATCTACAGCCCTTGGTTGATCTGCTGCATTTTGATTAAAATTCTTCTCTTTTGGTACTGCAATAGCTTGGCCTTGCTGAGGCTGAAGAGGAGGTGGAACAATTGCTCGAATAACATCAGGAGGAAGTGTGGATTCACCTCGCTGCAAAATGCATATGTAACAAAATAAGTTGTATAAATAAAACCAAAAGGAACACTTGTTTGTCTTCTCCAATACTCCAGCCTGAGATGTCTAATGCAAGAATGCAAAAATAAAATACCGAACTTGTTACCAACAACAGAAAACAAAGGCCATGCAAGTTTGCCCATGTTCTTACCTTGAGTCGCCTAAAGGCTAGTATTTGAGCTCTAAGAACAATCAATTGATGTTTTGTAAACCCATACTGCTGTTGAACTGGTGCTGGGTGATTTACTGGTGGATTTGAAAGATGATTTGACGTAGATCCTTCATTCAAACCTCCGGGGTGCATGGGAGGTCTGTGGAATTGATGCATCTGCCTATAATATTGCATTTGTAAAGATTCTGGAGAAACCTGGGCATTCTTTGGTAGTGAAGAATCTCCCACCTGACCTACAGAAGGAGATGAGGACAGTCCATGCATAGAGGCCATAGTACTTGTAGCAGGATTCTGATGCCTATTTACCCTATCCACCTGATAATCTCCACCCTGAGGCATTGGGTGTTGCATCTGAGTGGCATTTGGATTGGCCATTGCTGGACTCCCTACTGATGCTGATCCAGTTGCAACTGCCTGCCTAGGCTTTTGATGCAATTGCAAACCTCCCTGGACAGCATGAACTTCTGGCATAGAATTGCTATGGCTAGTACTAGGATTACTAGGAGCAGCATAACCCTGTACTGAAGAAGAAGCGATATCTGATTTACCTGGTAAGAGACGAGCCTGATGTGCAGCAAGGTTACCATCATTGGCTTTTTGTAATGCTGCTATACGGGCTTGCCACTGGATCAGAAGCTGGGGAATAAGGTGTGCATTTGCAGGAGAAGTAATATCAATATTCTTATCCATTGCCCAAGCCTGAAGAGCTTGTAGTTGAGCAAGATTTGCATACTGGTTATTTGGAAGACTTTGCATCTGGTGTTGATTTTGAAGCCCATGCCCTGGCCTTCCTACATTGCCTGGTAACTGAGCCACCTGTACCTGCTGTGTCTTAGTTTCATTTCTCACATCATTACTTGTTTGCCCCTGCTCCATGTGCTTATCCATCTGCACAAATTGACCAGGTAATTGACCAGGTGACTTCTTAAACATAGACATTTGTGCCTGGCTTGCTGCTTGAAGACGCATCAACTCTTGATGTTTCAAATTGTTTAAGAGTTCCTGGTCTACTACAGTTGAACCAATTGCAGCTGCTTTCCCCTGCTGTTGAGATTGGATGTTAGCACGAGCTTTGTGCTGGGCAGCCTGCAATGCAAACTGCAGGTAGGTGTGGGCATTCATTTGATTTGGGTTTTTTGCCTGCCCTTCACCTTGAAGCTGAGAAGCTACCTGCTGCTGCTGGGCTATATCCATAAAATTTCTTGCTTGCTGTGGCATTTGTGTTGGACCAACTGGCCCACCAACACCACTACCCACGACAATTCCCTGAAGGCCACCAGCCTGATAAGTGAGGAGTCCTTCATCTCCCTGAGACTTCCGCAGAAGCTGTTGCTGCAGTAAATTCAATAGAAGATTTTAGATCAACATCTCACTATCATTCAAATACACAATAAACAATATTAACATCTAAGTAGATCAATTTAGCATAAACATATGCTTGTCATATCATGTCCTTGGTCACAGAACATCTTTATGAAATGTATTTACAGATCCATCAGTTTTTGAATATAAGCCCGTGACCTAATGATACAGGTTTACAAAAAATCTTCTTCGAGCTTGAACAGGAACACCAAAAAGCAAATTTAAGTGCAATCCTGTGAGCATTTGTATAGTGCCAATCTACTGATATTAGCAAAGTTGTCAGAAATGCCAGCAATCTATTATCAAATTCAAGTTAAAGTTCAGAACAGAAAACATAAATATAAAATGTCAGTATCATCAAATTCAACTTATCTTAAGGGTTAGAAAATGAATGACAAAACAAGTAATTCAAAAATATGTTCAAATTAAAGGGAGAGGTTAATTATTAACACGGGATGAATCACATCATGAGGATAAACCACTAGATTCAGTGGCTTATAAATCACCAGGCATTATAGAAAGATAATATCTATAAGCTGGAAAAGGCCCACGAAAGATGACATCAGCATATATTAGGGAGAGAGAGAGAGAGAGAGAGAGAGAGAAGTTGTGCGAGGCTATTAACGCATCAACCCAGGGACTCACACCCCAAAGCCCATTTCTCCTAGTACCAGGGAGTGGGATTCTAACAAAACACCCCAATACTTGCACCAGGAAGTCTGCTTTGGAGATAAAATCATTAGAAATAGAAGCAAAATTTAATCAAAATCAGCATAAAGGAGATAACAAATGGCCAAAGTATCCTAAAGTTGTAAAAACCACATCACAATTATTAAAACTGCAATTCCAAGTCAAATTCAAGTTAAAGGGACATAGCAAGTGTCAAAATAAGTAAAAAGTGGAAACAAGTCCACATTAAATGAAATTTAATGGAGAAACACAAGACAAAAATATCATATCAAATACCATAGAATATCAAAAATATTAAAGGATAGAACACAAGACAAAAATATCAAAAAAATCATATCAAATACCATACAATATAGACAAAACCAAGCACTAAAAACCATGAAAAAGAAGGGGCCCAATTAATACAGTTATGAGATATGTCAGCAAGCCTATTCTAATTTCTGTTAAAAAGGAATAATAAGCACCCAGAATTTTAAATAATGAAACCAATCTCACATCAAATGCAGTTTAAGTAAGGCTGAAATGACACAATTATCAAGAATGGCAGATAAAACTACATGAAGTTGAAGTCCAAGTAAACAGCAACCCACTCAAGGTGACCACAAGTTTGACTTTATGATAATGCAAATGACAAATTTTCAAAACTGGCAGCAAATCCAGATCAAAATCCAGTTAAGGTAGTAAAAGAAACTCAAACCCTAAGTATTCTAACAGCCAAAATCAAATTCAAGTTTAAGTACAAGAAAAGGGTCATGGTTAACAGAAATATCATCAAATCCACTTCAAACTTCAGTCAAACAAGCTACTAAATACCAAAAATATCAAAATGGAAAAACCCTACATTAAGTTTTTGTTTAACAAGGCCGCATCAAGAATGGCAGCTATGCCACATCAAATCCAAGGGTAATAGAATGCAACATCATAACATGTAGCCAATGCAAATACCAATTAAAGTAGATGCCAAGTACCAGAAATAGCAGAAATGGAACCATAACTGCAGCAAGACAAGTTTTAGTAGGAATGGAGCACAATATTATTAAGATTGGCTACAGCCACAAATCAAATTCAAGTACAGGTCCCTAAATTATCAGAAACACAAGAACAGCCACTTCAAGTTCCAGTCAAAGAAGTTAGCAAGTGATAAAAGTATTAAAAATAACAGCAACCCTGAATCAATTTCAAGGGTAAATTAGGTGGGAGGGACTAAATCATCAGAAATGCCGGTAAACTTGCTTTCAATTCTGATTGAATGGAATGATTAAAAAGTGTTCTCCCATTAATTGCAAAGATAATGATATATTTACTCACAATACCAGACAATAAGTCACCAGACAAAATATTGTCACACTCAGCATCCTGCAGTAATCCTGGCCCGCATAGGGCAGGTGGCATTCTTGAATCTTAGATGTTATCTGGGATATTTTTTAGTATTTACAGTTACACATTTTCTCTCTCAACATGGGAGGCACTACCAACAACAGCACAGAATTGAGAGCAATTGTGAAAGGCTTGAAGCTTGCTTGTTCTTCAGGATTTACACAGCTAGCTGTTGAAGGGGATCCACAGGTGATTGCTAGTGCAATTACTAAAGACTCCTTTCAAGATTGGCTCCTTGATGATATTGTGGATGGAGAACACTCATTAGTCGCTCCTTTGGGTTAATCTTATGGTCACATATTTATCAAAAAAGCAATCTGTATAGCAGATCTTTGCACTATTTGCAGCTTGGAGGAGAGTGTCTTTCAGTGCAACACATCACAACCAACATGAGAATCTCTAGATGAATTTATATCACTTTAGACTGGGAACTTGGAAAAAAGATCGTTCTTTAAGGATTTTAACCCCCACTCTTACTTCTATGGTGTGTAATGTGCAAAGTTGTAATGCACCTGGCTCCATCTGTTTAACACTGTAGTCTATTTCATCACATTAATTTCACTGAATGTGTATTCTACCTGCCCTAATCTTCCTGACTGTGCACTCTATCTGCTCAGTTTTCACCTGTCAGCACTTGGTTTCCCTGCAAAGAATGCATTGCTCTACTCTCATGGTGTTATGTAATCAGTGGATAGTCATCACCATGGAATATAAGGCAGCATTCAATATCTTTGATTTCTTCCCCTTTAGTTTCCTTCATGTTGTGCTGGGTATTAATGGCATGGGATCATAATATTCTGGGGAAAAGCTTTGGAGATTTTTTGCAAAAACATAAACATGCCCACCAAGAGCCAAACAGTTATCGACATCTTGTGCCACTTGTTTCCTCACAACCTAGACTCAATCATATGGGAAGAAAGAAGAAGAAAGATTCCAAAGCTTTCCTGTAAATCCCATTGTTATTCTGACAGATGGAGAGAGGTGAATGGTGCTCAGATGCTCTAAAATACTATAATTTTCTTATATGTGCTCACATGCAACTGGCATCCACGGAAGCCACAATTCCTCCTCTGCTAGTAGTCCACTCATGGTTTATCTAGCCACAAAAGGGAAGACCATCTACCAAGGAGACAAGCATGGGGAAGACATACGAAGAGCTCCTCCTCTCTGCTGAGTTGTAGCATACTTGGATGGGGCAACTAGAGGAGACAGTTCAGTTTGGCATGGTGGCCTTTTTAATGGCAGTGATCCAGCTGGAGAAGACATGGGAGGACCTACGGAAGGCATCCTATTCTATTGTACACATTCAGTTCTACATAGTTCTTACTTCTTGGTATGATTACTTGTGGCTGGAATTAACTGAATATACTTGTCTATCCAGGGGACTGATTATGACATGACTTTTTTATGGTTGATCTATGTACTTATGGTAAGTGTTTTCTAAGCATTTCAGATTGTAATGTTGTTTATGGGATAAGAAGATGGTACTAGAAATGTTTTATGTTGAACAAAAAGTGAATCTTAGTAATCAGCTAGTGTGTTTTTGAAAACTTGGTTCTATCTATGTTCCAGCCAGTTTAAGCTCAATGAAGGGCAAAGACCCCACAAAACCTCATCTATGCAGCAAACAGAAAGCGTTAAACATATCCAACCAACCCCACATAAAATTTAATTTTGAATGTTTAAGTAGTGCTGGAGTCACAGGCTTATGGAATGACACCATTCCCACATCAAACTCAAGTTTAAGTAGGGGTTGACTGACAAAATTATCAAAAAATGGCAGAAAATTCACCTCAACTTCAGATTAAAACAAGAATAATTTTATTAAAGTCAATCACAATGAAATGTCTATCGGGCAATAAACGAGCAACACTTATGCAATACATTTTTCCAAGGGCAAGGGTAAGTAGAGACTTTCAATAATAGATCAAATACTAGTCATTGTAGATTCATCATGGAGGGTGAATCATAATGTTAAGATTGGTCAGAAATTCCCTTCCTTACTAAATCTCCTTTTTAAGTGGAACTAAAGTGCTGAAAATATAAAAAAACGGAACCAACCCCAACAATGAATGCAAGTTTTAATCAGGCATGGAATGGCTAGATTACCAATCCCTGCATCAAATTCAATTTTAAGTAGATGTGGAATGACAAAATTATCAAGGAAAGGAGCTACCACACATCAAATGCAATGCAAGGGAAAGTAGAGAACTCGAGCCACTATCATAAAAAATAGCAGTAAGCCCACATAAATGGTAGATAACAAGTGAATAACAATCATAAATAGCAGCAATCCTACATCACATACAAGTTTAACAGGGGAGAAGTGCCAAATTTAACAGAAATACAAGTAATCAAAATATCATTAAATGTTTGTATAAGGAGGGCAAGTGTCAAAACGAATAGAAATGATGCAAAGCCCACTTAAAATATACAACAATTTAAGTGAGCTAAAAATTTAAAAAAGGGACCAACCCACATCAAATTCAGTTTAACTAAGGTGGCTGTTCAATTCTAACTACGGTAGAAAAGTGACAAAATTATCACTAGAGACCATTTGAATTTCAACTTTAACTAAGAAGAAATCAGAATTTTCTTCAAATCCACTAGACTAAATAACCTGTGGTATCAATAACAGTGGCATAGCTAATAGAAGACAATAACATTTTCTTTACATTTATTAGAAAAAAATTGTAAGGTGAACAAAAAGCAAGACCAATTGAGATAAATAGTGCAGAGTGAAAGGATAAATAAAGAATTGTATAATAGCATGTTTATATACAATCCACTGAGGATAGAATTTATGTTGTTAACTTTTCCTAATATAATCCATTAAGGTGGATCTTCTGCTGTTGATTTTCGTCAGAACTTTCCCTGACTATGCTAAAATCTCCTCTTCAAAGGATAGCAAGTGTAAAAAATTTAAAATATCAAAAATGGAATAAACCCAAGTGAAACGCAAAAAAAATTGGGTTGAAATGAATGGAGGTATTCCTGTTGAATTCACGTTTCAGTAGAGGCAGAGAGAAATTTTCAAAAGTGGCAGCACAAACCCATATCAAATTCAAGGATAGGTGGGTGGCAAGTGCCAAAATTATCAAAAACTGCCATCAACCCACTTAAAATTCCAGGTAGATGAGATGGCAAATGACAAAAGAATCAAAAATGGCAGCCACTAAGCATGAAATTCAAGTTAAAGTTCGGGCCAGTATCAAAATTAACAGAAATGGTGTCAACTCCAGGTCAAGTTCCCGTTAAAAAGGAAGCCACGTTTTACAAATTATTAATTAAAGCAACCAATCAATGATCATTCTCATGTTTAAATAAAGTGGGCATGTACCAAAACTATCTCAAATGTCAACAAGCCCACTTCAAGGGACAATGCATACTAATAAATCAAAGAGGAAATAACCAAACGTTGATTTCAAGTTCAACTGAGAAGAAGAAGATTTTATTTAAGTCCACAAGACTTAAAATATTCTAAGGGAGACCAAACAGCAACAACATTGGTGTATGTTTCCAAGAATGAGACAGTAAACATAATTGTACGAGAACAGAACTAAATACGTGACACTGCATCATATAGGATGAGCTCAAATGATAAAATTGTGGGCCCTCCAAGGTTCAATCCCCCAGGAGACACAATAGTTAAAAATTGAGCAAAAATACATATCCAACTCACTAGTGTACCATACCCCAACAGACAAGGCCTGCTGCAACTCCCGGTTGAATTTGTAAGGAAGACATATCCCTCTGTCACGGCATCTAAGACGAAAGTTGCCCAATATGGGGAATTTAACAATCAAACAAATTACAATCCATTGAGGCTTCCCTATGAAGGGCGAGTATTCTGCTGTTGGATTGACCAGAATATCTGTTCCTTTTTTCAGAGGACCCCAACGTATATCACATTCAGGTATAAATAGTGACAATGCAAGTGGTAGAGTTATAAAAAAATGACAGAGAACGGAAATAAGGAGGTCAAATGTCTAAATCATCAGTAATGCCAGCAACACTGCTTTCAACTGCAACTGATGCAATAACAGTTGCAAAAAACATCAAAAAAGATACGCATCCAACATCAAAACCAAGCTCAAATAAACAGCACAATTGCCAAAATTGCCCCTGATTAGCACAAAAAATGTGCACAAAGTATTGAGCATGCTACCAACCCCACATCAAATTGGTGTATAAATGAGGTGGCCAGTGTCTAATTTTTCATTAATCTCAACACAACTGCTTCAAACTTCAACTAACACAATAACAACTGCCCAAAACATCAAAAGTGAAAAGCATCTGACATAAAATCAAGTTCAAATAAAGGGTGCAAGTGCCAAAATTATCCCTGATTAGAAAACTAAGTGCCCAAAATATCAAACATGGAACCAACCCCATATCAAATTAAAGTCTAAATAAGGTAGCCAGATATCAGAAATGTGAGCAAGCTCACTTCAAACTCCAACCAAGCAAAATCGGGTGCAAAGAAATCAACAATAGAACCTATCCCACATCAAACTCAAGTTCAAATAAAGGATGCAGTGCCAAAATTGTCAACTGTATGTACACAGAGTACCCACAATATCAGAAATGGGACCAACCACACACCATATTGAGCTTTAAGTGAAGTGGGCAAGTGCCAAAATTATACCTGTTTAGTACACAAAGGCTTTGAAAAAGCACCCAAGGTCAAAACCCTAAAAATGTGCATACACAAGTACGACCCCAAAAGGAAACTTTATAAATAGGGGTCAACCCAAGAGGCAAAAAGGGAGAAGGCAAGACCAACCTGTCGAAAATTCTGTTGCTGCTGTTGTTGCTGCTGCTGATGTTGATTATGATTCTGCTGCTGGTGATGATGATTCTGCTGTTGCATGGATTCGAACCCTGGACGTGATGTGGGTAAAGCAGCAGCAGCAGCAGGAGAAGAAGAAGATGAATTCTCAGGCGAAGAAGAAGAGGAGGAGCGGCAGGGGGGCACGCCACCCTGCAGCCCCTGCTGTTGGGATGCTGCTGCGGATTGCATGCACCCACCCGCCAATCAATTCCTTCTTTTATTTAAATTATTTCTAAAAAACAAACTTGTGGGTATTGCTTTTTTGGCCTCCTTATGGCACCAGAAATCCAAATCTCGGTCTTCTATCATCCGATTTAACGGTTTTTTTCTTCCGCCATTCCCAACGACGTCAAATCCTTAGATCTGAGGGAATTTTAAGTGGGTATTGGTGAAATTTATTTGGGGGAAAAGATAAAATCACGGACGAATACTCAAATATAGTGGCGGGCACTATTATTGTTTGTTGGTGGTGGGGATTGGAATTTGCGCTGCCATTGACCCTTATTTTGCTCTGGATTTTTTACGGCTAGAGAAAAATAATTAAGCCCCCACTCCTTTATTTTTCCCTACGGCCTTTCTTTGTCTGGATTTAGCCGGTCAAAGGCCCCTCTCTACCATACGTGACAGCGGAATTTTTTTAGAAAATCTAGAGGGGAAAAAAATGAGCTAGGGTTTCACGGGGCTAGGGTTTGTTAAAAGCGAGAAAGAACGGTTCACTGCCGGTCATATGGGAAGTAATTATACTAAATAAAGGGCTGTCATATGGCCTACTATTATTGCCTGTGGTCATGTGAGAGCTTAATTAAATATTGTCGTATATGGGTTTATATATAGTAGAGATCTTTCTTTTTGGTAAAATGGAAGACAACAAATTTTATTATTATTTTATATTTTTATTAAGTTGGCCCGCGTTCTATTTTTGCTTTTTAAAAGGAGAGGTTGTCGTTTTCTAAATTAAAGAGGTGTGTAAATGGTTAACAGATTGCCAACTTTATTAGGAGAATATTAATTTGAGGAATTCCCACAAGGAAAGGAAGGAGCTGGGTTTTTTCTTAGAGATTCCAATGGTTTTTAATTTGAGATTTAATTTATTTATTTTATTTGATAATGGGTTTGGTGGGAATAGATTGGAAGATTAAGATTTTAATGGTGAAATTTATGTAGTTGTGTCATTTTCTATTATGTTGTAGGTGTATGATGTTTAGGTTGTTTTTTATGCACTCTGAGTAGTATAGGAGATTGGAGTAGTTTGTATGAATGTTCACAAATGATATTATTGATCATTGTTCAGATATGTATAAAAATTGGCATATATTAATGTGGATGGATGACTAGATGAAAGTTGACAAATGATATTGTTTGATTTTTTATAATGTATGTATGAAAATTGGCATACATTAATGTGGATGGATGACTAGATGTTTAAGGTTATGGTCATTGTACTAGAAGGTGAAGTGGGCACCCTTGCAAGCAAACAAGTGGGTTTTTTCTCCTTAAGCTCTTTACTTTCATCCTAATGATGGATCACAGAGTGTGATCTAAAACGTTGATGCAAAAAAAAATTCTCACACGATCAAATCCAGAAATTATTAAAAGAGAACAATATGGATTGTGGAAACCTTATATCATTAAGTGGATGGTTAGTTTAATTTTGTAGCGTCTAAGGATGAAGCGAGAAAAATCATGGCAATTAACTGTCCATGTGATGGTGGAGTTCTCAAAGCAAGTAGGATTGTTATTTATTGTATTTGCTCTTCTACTTATGTGTTCTATAAGAGGCAAGTAATAGGAGTGAGGTTTCTCTGTAATTAATGGTTATTTGTGTATTTGTTTATTTACTAAAGTTTGAAGGTGTTCAAATATTTTATTTTTTTGTGTGATTATGGTGCTAAGGATGTTTTTATTTATTTTCTTATTTTGTAGTACATTTTTGGTATTTGATGTTTCAAAAAATTAACCCAAAAAAAAAAGAAAATTTAATGTAACGAAAAAATAAAAATCATTTGATAAAATAATTTAAAATAATTAAATTAATTTAGTTTTAACTTGACTAAATAAAATTCAATTCCTTTTTTTTTGTGTTTTTTATTTTTTATGATTTTTTATATTAGATTTAATTATTACAAAAATCAAAGTACTATTTTTATACAAATAAATGATATTGTGTAGATAAAGAGGAAGCTTTTACCATAATTAAACTTTTTCATGAAGGAATGCATTTTTTAATCACACAAAATTAATATTTACTTTTGTAAGGTCATAAAGAGCTTTTTGAAAATAAAACATACACGAGTAGATTTTTTCCATATAAAATCTCATAATGGTTTTTTCCTTGTCTTTTTTAAGAGTTTTCTATTAATAAAATTTTGCACCTATTTCTATAGGAATCTAATTTTCTTTACAAAGAGATTTCTAGTGCTTCTTTGAAATTCATCTTTGAGAAATCTTGATAATTCCTAAACTTTATGACAAACAAGTGTCACGTAGGAGTTAGTACTTGTTTTTATAGTTTTGTAATTATTGTTTTTTAGATTTGAAAAAAATTAAATGTATGTTTTATTAATGTGAATAAAAATAAATGTAAGTTTTATTAATTATAGTGTTTTATTACTGTTAATTAGTTCTTTGCATGACCTAACCCTAACCCTAACTCTATTTGTATCCCTAACCCTTATACTAACCCTAACAATAAATTCTAAACCATTATCTTAATCCTAAACCTATCTATAACCCTAAACATGGTCATAAAATTATCCATAACTATAAACCTAACTTTAAACCCTAAATTATTAACCATAATCATAACCCTAACCTTTCCCTAACCCTAACTACATCCTTAACTATAACTAGAAACACTAATCTTAATCCCATCTAGATAGTCTTAACCATAATTGTAACTCTAAACCTAATCGTAAATCGTAAACCATAATCCTAACCCTAATTCTCATAACCCTAATACTAACTTTGAACCTAACCCTAACTCTTAACATAAACAATAAATTCTAAACCATAATCTTAACCCTATCTCAAATCATAATATAAAATAAAAATATTTAAATATCTACCCTGGAAATATTAAATTCCTCTAAAATTTGATTTTATTAAATTAATTTAAATATTGAAATGTTCATATCTTTAATATAAATTGATGTTATGCATTTTGATAAAAAATAAATTTTAGTTTCTAAATTTTTAATTTGAATAATAACAAATCAAAAAAATTGATGACAAAAATATAATATTATAATATATTATTATAATTTAATATAACCAGACAAAAAATATATTAAATCTAATATATTAAACCTTATTTAATATTATATTAAATTATTATGATATAATAATATTATATTATTATTAATATTAGTATTATTTTATATATGAAAAAAAAAAATATATATATATATATATATATATATTTATTAATATTAAAAATATTAATATTATTTTAATATATGGGAGGTTGGGTTGGCTCCCCTCCCCCCTTTTCTTTATTTCTTCTTTGCATTGGTTTGCTAGAGGGCCAGTTGGGCGTCAAGGTGGCGGAATGGAAAGGGTTAAGGGGGACGTAGAAGGGTGTGACAAGGATGTCGGTCACGTGGCTTAGGTGACATTTATCTTCCCTGAGCTCGACGATGTCATAGGCATCATTACATGGAGGCCACTTAATACGGATTAAGCATGGCACGTTTGGATGGTAGTCATTAGTAAGGGTGGCGGCGGATTGGTACTTGGCAGTAATTGAGCTGCGTGTTTAAGTTGGTAGTTTATTTTCTTTCCTTCATTCATTTGTGTTGCTTCGCTTGGTTCGTGGTGGTTTTAGTGGCGGACTTTATTTGTTCTGGTGGTGGTGCTCATGGTGAAGCACTCTCGCTTCGTCATCGAGGTCTCTGTGGATGGAGTGGCGAAATTTGGGGCGGACACGCCAATCTCTCTGAAATCATCAACTAGACAAGCCTCCTTTAGAGAAATCAAAGACCAACGGTTGAAGCAGATTCTCACAACACGAGGATCCGCTAGTCTTGGTGATGACAAAAATGATCTTGGGAGTTGGCCATTTGGCCAACAAGGAGTTCAGAAGAGACAACCTTCACATCTCCTCTTGGTTCCTAGCCTCTCTTCTGGATAACGACGAGTCTAAGGCCGAGGCTAAATTGTTGTTGGTAAAGATGTTTCGAAAGGACCTGGTGGGTGGCTTATATGAGGTGTTGAGCTTTGTTGTGGAGGGAAAAGGTGTTCCAAGGCTAAGTGACTTCACAATTATTCAGGGATCGGATGAAGCTGTGAAGCTATTTTCGTTCCTTATTGACCTGAGCAGTCTGGCGTTGAGCAAACACATAATGGTGGCGGCGGTGGCTATCAAATTCTTGAAGAAATTCTTCAGTCTATTGGCGGTAGGTGGTGTCAAGTGGGTAAAGGTTTTCAAAGATTTTGCTACTTTAAACAACATTATGTGAGCGTCTTTCCTATTGATGATGGTTATGGTAATTTTAGGTTTCCTTTCTCTGGTTCAATAGTATTCTCAAGTTGCGGGGTTTGTAATTTTGGCCTCTTAATGGTCATTGTGTGAATTTTGGGTGCTCGGGTTATGTCTGTTCACGGATGGGGCCGAACCTTTCTAGCCTTTTGGGTTGGTTGTCGGCTTAGGTGGCAGAGTGGTGGGTTTTGGAAGGCTGGTTTCCTATTTTAATCGGTTTTGGTTGGTTGGGTTTCCTGTTTTGGCTTGTTTTGGCTTGTCTATGGGGTTTTTTTGGAACAGGTGGTTGGGTTGGGTTTTGCTGGTGCTTGATGGCAGAATCATTTCTTGCGTTTGCAGATGATTGTACTCTCCTTCTTTAATATATAACTCAAAACTCGCGTATCAAAAATATCTATATATATATATATATATTATTTTAATAAATTATATTGTCATTATATTATTACCATTATTTTAATATTTACAATAATATTTTTTATATTAAATTATTGTTATTTTTTTTAGAAAAGAGGGGTGAAAAAATTATTCAAGAAAGAGCAACCAAGTGCAAATAAGAGGTTGAAATGACCAAAGTCAGGAGAAGACAAACAACCACAAGCCCCAAAATAAAACCATCTAGCTAAAACACAAAGCTACACCTTCTGATCCTCGTCTAGAAATCTAGACAAAGTATTACTTTTATCCAAGTCCAACTATCTCCATTCAACCACATTCCAAGTCCCCCGACCTTCGAAGGCCCATTTAGCAAGGTAATCAGCAACCCTATTCCATTCCCTAAGAATCTAAGTAAACAAGATGATATCAGAGTTCAAAGAAAGATGAAGAATTTGCTTCGCAATTAGAACCAATCTCCACGCCAAGTCCTAAAAATCTCTCTTATTAAGAAGAGAGACCAAAATCATATAATATGTCTCATAAATCACATCCCTCCACCCATACTCTAAGGCTCACTCGAGAGCCTTAAGAATAGCACAAGCCTCCATTTGATTATTAGACTACACAACCATGTGAATGGTGAAGAAAAATTATATGGCCGGGTCGTTGCTATCATGACCCACTCCTTCAATCCCAACATCTCCAAGTTTGCCCCAAGTAGAACCATTGATGTTAATTTTGAGAGTCCCATTAGGAGGAAGGCACCACCGCCCCACTCTATCCACTTTCTTGGAAGGTTTTGAACTAGTTCCCCTAATCCCTTTGGTGGCCTAGAGGAGAATAAAGCTCAAGGCTAGAAGCAAAATGGATGTCTGAAGAAGACAAACTCCCCCAAGTCAAATTTAGGTGAGATAGTTTCTTTCAAAATACTTTGCACCTTGTACCAAACCTGCAAAACCATTTGATGGCATTCACAAAAACTGTGCCAATTCCTCTCCAACCAAATATGTCAGATAATAATGGAAGGTCCTTGTTGGTGTGAGGCGATTGATCATGCTATATTGTACATCCCGGCATGTATCCTTGCCAGGGTCATCACTGAAAAAGGGAAAAATCAATGAAAAAAGAAAAAAAAATTGACTTTGTAGAACCCTAATTTGGAAGCTTCCAAGCTTGTTAAAAAGGGGTTCGGATGGGGGTTACAGTATGATGAAAAATGTGATTATTCGCAAGATTGTAATAGGTTTTTGCACTGGATAATAAAATCATTAGATGGTTGCGGTTTGGTGGATGTAGCCCGGATTAGGTGAACCACGTTAAATTCTTTATGTTATAATTTATTCTATGTGTGTTTTAGTTTCTCTATTTTTAATTAAATCTGCATTTAATTGTTAGATAATTTCCTTTCTAACCCTAACAAGTGGTATCAGAGCGGGTTGTGTTTCGATTACTATCTGTAGGAAGGTCTCACGGTTGAGTGGGAGTAATGGCAGACGAGGGTAGGAAGGTTGAGAAGTTTAATGGGTAGAACTATTAATTATGGAAGATGCAAATGGAGGACTATCTCTATCAGAAGGATTTATGGCGGCCATTGGAAGGGAAAGCCAAGAAACCCGCAGCAATGTCTGATGAGGACTAGGATATTTTGGATAGAAAGGCTCTTGGTAGTATTCGTTTATGCCTGGCATAATCGGTGGCATTCAATATTACAACAACAAAGACAATTCAAGAGTTGATGGAAACCCTGGTGAATTTATATGAAAAGTCTTCCGCTTCGAATAAGGTATTTCTTATGAAGTGTTTATTTAATATGAAAATGGTAGAAGGTGGGTCAATTATTGATCATTTAAATGAGTTTAATACAGTCACCATTCAATTAACTTCTAAAAAAGTAAACTTTGATGAAGAAGTTAGGGCTCTTTTGATTCTGTGTTCTTTGCCTGAAAGCTGGAATAGCTTGGTAATGGTTGTTAGCAATTCTGTTTCTGGTTCGAATACATTGAAATTTGATGATGTCGTTGGTGTTATTTTGAGCGAGGAAATTTGTAGGAAAAGCTCTGGTGGAACATCCACATCAGGCAATGTTTTGAATGCAGAAAGCAGAGATAGAACAAAGGAGAGAGGAAACAATTCCGGAAATCGTGGGAAGTCACGAGGAAAATCAAAGGACAAAAATTCCCAATCTAGAGACAAGAGGGATTGTTGGTACTATGGTAAGCCAGGTCATTTAAAGAAAGATTGTTGGTCTTGAAAAAATAAAGGAGACAAAAATGAAGGAAGTAAAGAGGAAAATGTGGTAAGTAAAAATCTGATGAGGATGCTTTGATTTTTCCCTTGATAATGCTGATGATTCTTGGGTGTTAGATTCAGGGGCTTCATTTCATGCTACCCCCCATAGAAGTTATTTTCTTGATTATGTCCAAAGGGATTTTGGGTTGGTTTATTTAGGAGATAACAAACCCTGTCAGATTGTTGGAAAGGGAATAATCAAGATTAAGTTGCAGAATAGGAATCATTGGCTACTACATGAGGTAAGGCATGTTCCAAAGTTAAGCAAAAATTTAATTTCATCAGGGCAACTAGATGATGAAGGTTGTGTTGTTACATTTAGTGATAACAATTGGAAGGTCACAAAGGGTGCCTTAGTGGTAGCAAAAGGTGTGAAAGTAGGCACCTTATATCTTTGTATAGGTCATACTGTTCCTTCTGCTTTAATTGTTACAGAAAAAGGTCAATGTTCAGGAACAGTTGTTGCAGTTCAACAGGTAGAAGATCATACAGTTGTTGTGGACTCTGAATCGGCATTGTGGCATAATAGACTTGGGCATATGAGTGCAAAAGGTATGAAAGTACTTCATTCAAATAATGTTTTACCAGGTCTAAAATGTGTTAATATGGATTTTTGTGAAAGTTGTGTGTATGAAAAACAAAAGAGAGTAAGTTTTCTCAAGGATGGGAAGCAAAAGAAAGATGAAATTGGGTTTGTGCATACGGATGTATGGGGACCAGCTCAAGTATCTTCTTTTGGTGGCTCTCTGTATTATGTTACATTCATTGATGATGCAACTAGGAAGGTATGGATTTATTTCCTTAGGCATAAATATGATGTATTTGAAACTTTTAAAAAATGGAGAAGCTTGGTTGAGAATGAGACGGGTAAAAAGTTAAAATGTCTCAGATCTGATAATGGTGGTGAGTATTGCAGCAAAGAGTTTGAAGATTATTGTTCCTCTAATGGTATTCGTAGGCAGAAAACGGTTCCAAGGACTCCACAGGAAAATGGAGTGGCTGAGCACATGAATAGAACAATAATGGAGTGTGCACGGACTATGAGATCGCATGTTGGGTTGCCTTGAAAAATGTGGGCAGAGACTGTAAACACTGTTGTTTATTTAATTAATAGAGGTCCCTCTAATCCTTTGGGTTTTGGTATTCCAAAGGAAGCATGGAAAGATAAGAAGGTGTGTTATTCTTTTCTCAAAACCTTCAGTTGTGAAGCATTTGCACATGTAGATTCTGAAAATAGAACCAAGCTTGATGCAAAATCAAAGAAATGTATATTTGTTGGATATGGCATTGATGAATTTGGTTATAGGCTTTGAGATTCTGAAAATCAAAAAATTGTGAGAAGCAGGGATGTCGTATTCAATGAGAAGGTGTTGTATAAAGATTTGTTGTTGCAACATGAGAAGAAAGAAAATGATTATGCAGTGTTGGATGATATTCCAAACAATGATGTTTCAATGGTTCCTCATGCTGGGCAACAACAACAACAACAAATACCACAAACTCCTGTTAGACGATCTTCAAAGATAAGTAGACCTCCAGAAAGATACTCTCACTCTTTGTATACTATTTTGTTAACTGATGTTGGTGAACCAGAATATTATGATGAAGCTATGCAGGTGGATACCAAGGTTCAGTGGGAGCATGGAATGGAAGAAGAAATGGACTCCTTGCTGAAAAATTAGACTTGGGAATTATGCAAGCTACTGCAGATAAAAAGGTTTTACCAAACAAATGTGTTTATAGGTTGAAAGAGGAGGATGGAGGTAAGAAAAGATTTAAAACTAGATTAGTTGTAAAAGGATTTGCACAGAAAAAGGGTATTGATTTTGATGATATTTTTTCTCCAATTGTTAAAATGACTTCTATTCGTATTGTTTTAAGTATTGTGGTTGTTGAAGATTTGCATTTAGAACAACTTGATGTTAAAACAGTCTTTCTCCATGGTGATTTGGAAGAGAAAATATATATGGAACAGCCACAAGGATTTGAGGTCAAAGGTAAGGAGAAACTAGTGTGCAGATTGAAGAAAAGTTTATATGGCTTGAAGCAAGCACCTCGACAACGGTACTTGAAATTTGATAGTTTTATGGCTGAGCAATGCTACAACAGGTGTAATTCTAACCATTGTGTTTATTTTAAGAGGTTGGATAATGATAGCTACATTATTTTATGTTTATATGTTGATGACATGCTTGTAGCTGGGTCTAACATGGATCACATAAGTGAGCTAAAACAACAGTTAGCAAAATCTTTTGCTATTAAGGATTTGGGGGCAGCAAAACAAATCCTTGGTATGAAAATTTGTATAGATAGGAAAAATAGAATTTTTTTTATTTCAGGCTAATTATGTTGAAAAGATGTTGCATAGATTTCATATAGAGAATGCAAAAGCTATCAGCACACCTTTGCCTAGTCATGTTAAATTGACTAAGGATATGTGTCCGAAGACACAAGAGGAGGAAGAAAAAATGTCCAAGGTACCATATGTTTCAGATGTAGGTAGTTTAATGTACGCCATGGTATGCACAAGACTAGATATTGCACATGTCATAGGAGTTGTTAGCAGGTATTTGAGTCATCTTGGAGTTGAGCATTAGAATGTGGTAAAATGGATTCTCAGGTACTTAAGAGGTACATCCAATAAATGTTTATGTTTTGGGGACTCTAATACTAATTTAAAAGGCTATGTTGACTCAGATTTGGCAGGGGATATAGATACTAGGCGGAGTACCACAGGTTATGTATTTGTAGTTGGTGGGACAACAGTGAGTTGGATTTCTCGATTGCAAAAGGTGGTTGCTTTATCCACCACAAAGGCAGAGTATGTTGCTGCAACAGAGGCGGCAAAGGAGATGATATGGCTGCAACGTTTCATGAATCAGTTGGGCAAACAACAGGCTAGAAATTACTTGTTTACAGATAGCTAGAGTGTTATACATCTTGCAAAGAATTTTGCCTTGCATTCTAAAACAAAACACATATAGTTGAGATATTATTTCATTCAATCGGTGTTAGAGGATGGATAGGTCAAGTTGGACAAGATACATACAGATGCCAATCCAGCAGATATGTTTACGAAGGCGGTGACAAGGGAGAAGTTGAGCTCCTCTTCAGCTTCGGTTGGTCTTCAAAGTTGAATTCAAGTATAACAGAGCAATAGGGTCTAGGGTACTTATTTCCAGTGGGAGTTGTAAGTGCAGCAATGTTGTCCAGGATCAATCTCCAAGTGGGAGGTTGTGATGCTGTGGAGCCTGATTAGTCTCCAAGTGGGAAATTGTTGGTGTGTGGTGACTGATCATGCTATACTGTACATCCCGACATGTATCCTTGCCAGGGTCATCACCGAAAAAGGGAAAAATCAATGAAAAAAGAAAAAAAATGACTTTGTAGAACCCTAATCTAGAAGCTTCTAAGCTTGTTAAAAAGGGGTTCGGATGGGGGTTACAGTATGATGAAAAACATGATTATTCACAATATTATAATAGGTTTTTGCACTGGATAATAAAATCATTGGATGGCCGTGGTTTGGTGGATGTAGCCCGGATTGGGTGAACCACGTTAAATTCTTTGTGTTATAATTTATTCTATGTGTGTTTTAGTTTCTTTGTTTTTAATTAAATTTGCATTTAATTGTTAGATATTTGCCTTTCTAACCCTAACAATCCCAACTCCCAAGCAGCCACCAAACAAGACATAGATGCTAGAGGATGTCCCAAATTCTCCCAAAAGTCTTGTAAGGATAAGGTGAACCTAAACAGTCTTCTCCAAATCTTCCACCATCGTCTCCAAATTTCCATAGCAAAAGTGCACTGAAGGAATAGATGAGAAGTAATTTATTTACTACATCCACATAAAAAGCAAAGAGATGGCCCACAATAACCACATTTCCTGATATTCTCTCATATAAGGCATTTGTTATGACTCAACAACCATAAGAACATGTTACATTTGGGCCACCCAACCTTTTTTAAAATGCATTTTACCAAGGATAAACTCTCACCTCAGCATGTTGAGATACCAGAGCATCATATCCTTGGGCAACAGAGTAGATAACCTTAGATTCATGACCCCAAGCCAACAAATCCCTGGCTTTCAAAGAATAATAGGGCCTCTTCACCAAAATAGATGCCAAAACACTTTTCTTGGCTTGAGAGCCACCATCCAGCCAACTAACTAAATCATGCCACTAATAAATTATAGTACCTCCCAAAAGCAAAGACGATTTGAAAATACTCACCCTAGACCATCCAGTAGCCACAAAAACCTCACTTAAAGCACAAAGATGAGGAAAATAAGTTATAATAGGAGGTTTCCCATCCCAAGAATCAATCCAAAAAAGAGTCTGCTCCCATTTCTAAATGATCCAAAAAAGATCCTTCTTAATGAGAGTTGAACCCCATTTAATAGTGTTCCAAATCATAGAACCTCTACCAAATAGCATAATACATGGGATATCCTTGTTGGCCACTCCTAAGTATTTGCAATTAAGAATGCATGCCCAATAGTTCTCAAGAAATTTACACCACCTCCAATAAAGTTTTGCAACCAAAGCAAGACTATTTTGCTTTGACTACCTAAGCCCAAGACCACCATTCTCCTTTGGTTTACAAACCTGGTCCTAGCTCACCAAACTCCATTTCCAGATGTCAAGATTTCCTGCCCAAAGAAATTTCCTAGTAAGGGAATCAAACTCCTTGAGCACACTCTTAGGAGTAGATAACACCATGAACCTATACAAAGGAATATCCTAGAGGATAGACAACATAAGAGTCACCCTGCTAGCTAAAGATAACCATCTAAAGGTCCTATGATTAAACTTAGAGCAAAATGTATCCAAGATCTTGTGCCAATCATTCCTCTTCAAGGTGTTAGCACAAAGAGGAATCCCCAAATACTCCAAGGGAAGATTACCAAGTTGAAAGTGGAGAATGTTGGCTATTCTACGTTAAATCAAAACAAGAGTATTGAAGAAAAGAATATGAGAGCTACCCTCATTAATTTTTTGGCTAGAAGTTGTCAAGTACACATCCAATACCTTCCTAAAGTTAATTGCCTCCTCAATCCTGGCAACACCTATGAGAGCAGTATCATCAATAAACTAGAGATGAGTCTACACTTCCAAACCCTAAAACCAGCTCCAACCACGAATGGAGCCTCTATCCCTATACTACTTCAACAACCTCCCAAAACCTTCAACCATCAAAATAAAAAAAAATATGGGGAAAGTGGGTCCCCTTTCCCGAGCCCTTGACCAACAAAAAAGATAAGTGAGGGAGTGTCATTAACAAGAACAAAAATGGAAGACATGGTCACACAACTTATAACCCACAATACCCACTTTGTGTGGAAACCAAAGGCCAAAAGAATACAGTAAAGGAAAGACCACCTGACTCTATCATAAGCTTTAGACATATCCAATTTGATGAACATGGATTTTATTTGGATGAGGACATGGAATGAATAGCTTCAGTCGCCTTCACTATGCCATCCACAATTTGCCTACCCTTAATAAAACCACCTTGCTCCATGGAAGCCAAGGGATCCAAGCATTTGTTCAGCCTTTCAACAATCAACTTAGTGATAATCTTGTAGATCACATTGCATAATGCAATAGGTTGAAAGGAGTCTAAGGAATTGGTACCCTCCTTAGGAATTAAAGTGAGGATGGTAGAATTTATAGCCTTGAGCATCTGCTTGTTAGTATAAGACTCCTGACTATGAAAATCTATTTTTCTTGTTTTTTGTGTTGTCGCACGACAGCGTCGACAATTTCAAGAATTGATATAAAAAAATAATTAAAGGGAAATTGCATAAATAAACGAGAACCCAATAATATTTATTTATTAGAACATAATAAGACAATACCCTTAAGCCATAATGCATTAAATTGGAACATGGGTTTTTACACGGCAATCACAACAATTAGATGCAAGTATGTCATGCTCCAAATTGCTTGTTTTTCAACTGGATTTTGACGTTGAAGGGGTGAATGATGTTAGATGCCTCAAGACAAGGAATTTGTAGCCTTAATTTCTAAATGTTTTTCCTTCAATCCTTTGTTGGTTTGTACGACCTCTTTCTCTAGCTCACATGTGCCAAATGGAAGTCTTTAAATTTGCCATTTAGACCTTTACAACCTTAGCTAACCTAGACACCTTAATAAATGCAAGAGAACAAAATTGATATGGCCTCATCTGGAGAAGTAAGACACTCTAGGTGAATATTTCAAGATGTCAAGCTCCCACATGCCTACAAGTGCTAAATGCTCTATGTTTTATTCAATATTGCTGAAGTAAACTATATATGTTGAAAGTAAATGCTAAATAACTCTGTCAAAGCTCAAATTGATGGTCTTTGTGTGAATCCATCCATGATAGAACCCTTAGATGGTATCTCACACTTGTAGATCATGTCCTAATTGAGGGTTTTTGTCATTGCATCAACTTGTAATTTCATACCTGCAACCTTGTGCTTAGTTTTTTTTTCTGTTTGAATGATAAACTTGGATTCCTACAATGAAGCTCTCTCTTCTCCTTATGATTTTTCATGCCCAAGTTAGGGTTTTGATATTTTAATAATAAAATAACATTTATTGCTCTTAAAAGGTCCACTCCCACTTTAGCTTATGAAATCACTTAATAAATAAACCTTTGTCAAGGTCTACGCCCATTTCACTCGAATAATCATAAAGTGACATAAAGTATTCTTTTAATATAGTCACTTAATTTTCCCCTATTAATAACCAAGCTATAAAGTACTTTATTAAAGTAGCTTTATAATACTAAATTAATAATCACTTTAATAATAGAATATTATTAAACATGACTTAATAACTCAATAACTCCTAGAAAAAGTCTAGCAATAAGCTCTTGAGAGTCCCTTCTGCACAATTTCCCACTATAGACATGAAACCACTCAACTGGTGGTACTAGCTATAAATAGCAAGTCACAAATAAAAGTTGTGAACTACCTCAAAAGGCCAACCAACCAACTAAACATAGGACTAGATATGTAAAGGTGAAAACACAAGCCTTTTGAAGACTTTGAATTCCCTCTGACATGTCCCCTAAACACCTCGTTAGCCTACGAGAACCGTGATAATAGGCTAACCTTGTCTCCTCGAACCACTAGCTAGAAAGGGGACATTACAACCACCTCCAACAAATCCACTTTGATGATATCCCATAATTCCTAAAAGAACTCAATGGGAAAACCATCAAGTCCAGGGGCTTACCTTTCTTCATTTGGAAGACAATATCCTCAAGTTCCATCAAAGAGATGGGCACTAGAAGAGAGTTATTCATCTCCACATAACCCAAAGGGGGGATGCAATCCAAAACCAAATTCTCCTCCTCCAAAGCAAGATGAACATATTTTGAGAAAAGAGAAGAGAAGAAACAAACCACCTCCTCAGAAATAGCCTGAAGTGAATTTAATTATTCCCCCTCAATCGTCATGAGAGAAGAAATAATATTCCCACCTCTTTTTCCTTTACCAAGATCTCTTAAGTTTGAATTTGACAAATTGAAGCCTCTTGAAGAAAGAGAACATAGCAATGCCAAAGGAAAACCTCCCTTCAACCCCACCATTGCTCCACAAGGTGATATAAGCTATGATCCCTAAGCCACATTAGTTGGAATTATAAGGGGGGTTGGTTAACCACGGAGAACCGAGATGAGGAAAACTTAATTGATCAATGATCAGACCCCTTCCACCCTAGGATCTTAGAGGAAGAAGTCTAGTTATTCCCAATCCATTTAGTAGAGACAAGAAACCTATCCAGCCACTCAAAAATGGAGCCCTCCCCACATATTCGATTATGCTAGGTAAAGGTCTCATTAATGGGTTGAACATCCACTAAATTTATAAAATTGATATTATCCTAAAGCAAGGAAGAAGAAGACCCCAAATGACTCACTCCCCCCAGCTTTTCCTCCAAGTTGTAAATAGAATTAAAGTCTCCTACCAAAATCCAATGGTAAGAGGGAGCAAGAGAACGAATAAATCTAATGTGAGACTAGAGCAAAATCTTACCAAGAAAATCATCAGGTGCGTACACATTGGTGAATAGAACCACCGCTCCAAAATCAAAATAGGATGCTAACAAAGAAAGGTAGTTCCTTCCAACCATCCACCAAAGAGGTGAGATCTTGCAGTGGTCGCAAATACACACCACCCCACCAACAAAACCTTGAGATCCAACACATTGGCATTGACCTCTCTTCCAAATTTTGGAAGCAGTCTTCATCATAACATCAACAAGAAGCTTGGTCTCTTGAATGAAAAACATATTAAGTTTATGGTTACAAACTAAATCAGGAGTAGCCTTTTGTCTAGGGATGCTACTCAAACCCCTCACATTCTAGTATATCACAATCATTTATGGGAGGAAGCAAAATGGGAGTCCAATGTCTTAACAACACTAGATTCCACCAAAGAATCTCCCATCATCTTCATATTCTCCAAGTCCTTTTTCCTTCCAAATTTAGCCATCTTATCACCAATCACTTTCTTTAATCTCTTTTGGTGGATGCCTAGAAGAGGCCCATTCTTCTTCTTCCCATCATCTCTGGCCCCAGAATTCGTACCCAACTCATTAAGCCCAACAATGCTTGTGTTCTCTTGAGGAAATTCCTCCAAGGGATTAAGAGTTGAATCATCCATAGGAAACCCCATAGTCTCTTGCATAGAAGCCCTCTGCTTAATTGGGGATGAAGAGGGAACAAATGCTTCCTTTGAGACTTATGCATGTCAGTTGTTGGGGTAGGGAATAGAGGATATTGACCAACAAGATCCGAACCTTGAAAAATCTGGGTCCCAAAGTTGCGATCACGTTTCATTGAATCCAACTCTTCAAAGTTTTCAAGAATGTCAAATATGTTACCAATGCCTCTCTAAGTATGGATTTGTTTTGGCAGTTTAACACCTTTGCTTTCGACTGAGATTTCATAGGTATAAACCCATTTGAATCAAGCTCCTCATTCTAAATTGATGATTTTCCTTTTGTTTTGGAAGTATTTGATTGCACACCAAACAGAGGTTGTTGGGTTTTGGCTTGCAACTTGGGGAAATTCCTTTGCAAATGCCCATATTCATCGTAAGTATGACAAAAAAAAGGAAGGGCCTCATAATCCACCTATTGAATCCAACATAAACCTCTCAACCTAATTCCAAGAGACTCTGGTAAATGGTTATTTAAATTAATTTCCACACACAAATGAGCAAAAGAAGTTACCCTTCGATCGAGAGTCTAATGGAAGGGGCCTAAAGGCTTCCCTAAAATAGCTGCAATAAAGTGCAAGATGTCTTTGTGCCAAAACTCCACCAAAAGATGGGGGAGGCGAATCCAAACTGAGATTTTTGATGGCATCTCTTTCGAATGATCAAAAACTTGATGTTAGTGTTTGATAAAAAGTCTTGCTTGATTGTGAAAATATGGCCCCCCTTTGAAGATGAAATTACAATCAACAATTTGGGAGAAGACCATGAAGAAATATCCATTAGCTCCCAAAATGACTTCCAAATCTCCTTCAGGGTTCCAATTGTTACAGACCCAATTATCTAGAAAAGGCAAAGAAATTCTGACCCCCATGAATTTGCAAATGAGTGCATGCTCAAATAGATACAACACATTTTCAGCTACTGATTATGGGTTGGTCACCACCACTGGGCAGTCCTTACATCTCTCCAAACACCCATAAGATTTTGGATGAACTGTTTGAGATTGATTGTTCTTCAACTCCTCAGTTGCATGGGTAAAAACATAATAGTTTGTCACACTTTTGGCCAAAATTTTTTTTTGATCGAACAAGTTCCAGCTAGAAGGTTTTCAGTCGAAACCATATGGTAGTGACATGGCATTGATGTAGCGGTACCTTTTCGGCCTATAATGTTTTGGCTAAAATGTTGTCGGCCGAAAAGCTTCTAGTCGAAACAATGGGAAATAAAAATAAAAAAGGGGCCTGACCATTTTGCTTGTTCAAGCGGAAAAGGTTTGAGCAAGCAACCATCAACTGAAGTAGGGTTTTCCAACAACAATAAATAGACTCGAGCACACCCAGGCTCCATCAGATTTTCTCCTATTCTATAGCTATGTTGTTATGATTTGTTTGTGTGGCATACGTGATAGTTTGAGATGTATATGCATTTTTTTGAGCTGAAAGGTTGTTGACATTTGGTGCTTTATAATTGGCACACATCAGTTGCCTTATGGTTGTCTATTTGATTGGTGAAATATATGTTTCGAGTTTCGAAAAGCATTGTGAAAAGCCTTTGCATTTTATGTTTTTGGCTTGAATAGCGTAAAAGAAAATTGTAAGCGTTATGAAATGATGCCTAAATGCATTTTACATATTTGGCTTGAATAACATAAAAGAAAATTAGCAGTGGTTTTTTAAACAATTTTTTGTCAATATAAAACCCTCGCCAAATGTATTTGCAAAGTTTTTTTGGGTTTGAAATTTTTGGCAATTATATGAAACCCTCGCCAAAGGTATTTGCAATTTTTCTTAGGTTTGAAATTTGTGGCAATGTGAAACCCTTGCCAAAGGTATTTCATTTAATTCTATGTGTAAACTCAATAGAAACCACACATGTGTTGAAATTAAAAACATTTACTAATTGAACCTATGTTTCCTAAGTTTTTCCAAACAAGTAATCTTGTTGTTTCTAAGAAGCTTTTTCCAAGAATACAATCTTTCAATCAGAAAATAAGGAAAATACAATCATTTCCAAGAATACAATTGATAGTTCTTCTTTCCTATTCGATTTATCATTCAAGCATACATAAATCAAGAAAAAGCTTTCCTTTTCTTCAAGCAATAGAAAATGAAAATTTACTTACCTGAATGCTAATGCTAAATACCTCTTCAAACACTCAGAAAATTCCTTCTATTTGATGTATAAATCTTCCTCTATTCGCTATCTCCAATATGGTGTCTCTGCCTTCAAGAATTTGTCCTCTTTCCCATTAAAACTCAGTAAAAATCCTCTAATTTCCTCTATCTACCCTCTATATTTCCTCTCTTCTTGTATATGTTTCTATTTTTGTGTTGCGTTATTCTTCTAGAGCATTGTTCATGAGTTTTTGGGCATCTATAGTAGCATTATAAGTCTTCTTCTATGAACATCCATTTTGCCAGACTAGTACCTCAAAATTCATTCTTTTCATTCTTTTCATAGTGCTATTGCATAAAATGTTAAAGTTTGGTTGCCTTGATTCAAGTATTGGTATTTGGATGCTTTTTAACAGTATTTGTGCTTTAACTATTAGATAGTGCTTCTATTTCTTGCAAAAAGTTAGTTTGTAGTGGTGGCTAAATAGTGTCAAAGTTTCTATTGGTTTAGATATGTGGTTAAATCGCTTCATGTAACAAAAGAGAAAAACTAGAACTATCTTGTACAATTATATACTAGGGGATAATTGTTAATAAATTATCAACTAGTAGAAATTGAAAAACAAGCTATTACATGTAGAGATGGTTAGGATGCTCCCATGAGAAAACTAAAGAATATTACCAACATAACAACCCCTTTCTTTATGTTACATGTAATAGATTGAATTTCTTCTACAACCCTCAACGCATATTATGATATAACAGCAATAGACGAACACCCATCACACTATTACACTATTGGCTTATAATCTATAAACTAAAGCAAAAACTATTATAAAGTTGAAGATAGCTATGATGAAGACAATACTTCTGCTACACAAGAGAGAAGGCTTTCAATAAGGCCTAGACTGACTGAAGACCAAGATATATGTCAAGTGGAGGCCATGCATATCAACAAATAAAGTTTAATAAACCTACTTCACATAATATGATCCAAAGCATTTAAAAGAATTACCATTGTCCTCTGCCCTAATTCCTAAAATAATTACCCTAGTTGTTATTGTTTTTGCTTATAGTAATTTGTTATTATGTTATTGTCATATGCCCTAATTCCTTCTGGTATTTAGCATTTATAAGAATTACATGCTTCAGGGTACCCTTAATTGGATCATAGATGCAACTGTAGAAGAACATATGTTAAAAGATAGCATTGCCAGACATAGGAGAGAAATATTGTTGTCTCATGATAGCACATTTTCCTTTTATTGCATCCACTTCTATATTTATAGATTAATCACTATAATAAACCTACAATGATGAGGATAAGAAATACCATCAATGTTGATTGATGTTTTCCCTCAACTTTAAATTAAACTTGCAATGATGAGGAAAATAAATACTGTCAATGCTAATTGATGTTTTCCCTCAACTTTAAATATATATCAATCTTATACACACTATAGCACATAATGTGGATCAAAAGAAGGGATTTGCAACCATATAGTGTTTGATCACATTGTAAAGAATAAAGAGGTTTACTAGATGAATGATAAATGTATCAATTTTAAGATTTGAAAATCAAGTCCTAGCAACCTATAAATATGCTTTCACCTAAAGGGAAGTCTTCATTATCTAGAAACAACAATACTGTAAACCATTGGTAGATTTTCTTAGAAAGGCTCTAAAGGTCGCAATGTACTGGCTAAATCATTAATGCAGTCTTCAAGCATATTTAATTTTCACTTATTTTGTAAGATGTTTGTCTTCAAATTTCATCTCCAAATTCCTTTGAATGAAACTTCAAACTAGCTTCATAAGACTATACTCTGATTACAATAGATGGCAATCTTAACCGAAAGAGCTTAACTAGACCCTACTTTAACACACCAGAAATAATATATCTAGTAAAAACATCCATTGGTCAAGTAGCTTATTGACCCCTATACAATGAAAACCACTGATTTACTATTGGTTTTATGATTTATCTTCACTACTTCAACTGAATGTAGGAGTAACATTAGAAAGGTTACACAGGAAAATATATCAACTAGAGAAAATATATAATCATATTTTAACTAAGAATTAATTTAGTCTAAAATGGGAGATGGATAACACTTTGAAAATTTGTTTCACTGTAAAAGGGGATGAATAACACCAAAGGAATATTGAAAATATATGTTGTACTCAAAAAGGAGTATAAGGTAAACAAAAAATCATAACATACCTTCCAATTGCAAGTAAAAGTTTATGAAGTTTCTATTAAAGAAACAATAAACAGATAAAAATGCACCAATAGAAAATGATACAAGCTTGAAACCAATTTTCATTAAAATGAAACACCCACTAACTCATGATGTGCTTTAACTTATATTTTGAGAAATTCCTCAATTTTGAAAATGGGATGCTGAAATATTTTGTTTCATGTACTCCCAAATACTTTAACATCAGATGCCATGAAAGACAATAGAAAACCTATGGCATTCCTTCAAAGGTATGATCCAGTTAGGAAAAAATATCTGTTTAGATAACTTAAAACAATTCATTTCCATGACTCAGTGAATGCATGGATAAGATAGACAACATTTGTACACTATGATAGCACAAGTAGGTCATTGTTGAACACTTAACACCATAAATAATTAAGGTTCTATATGGTTTACTCTCCAAATCTAGCACTCTATCATGACTTCTACATATAGCCAAAGTTGGATCCTAAAAATGCTACAACTTATGTTTTTATCTAAAACATCTATGCAAAAGTGGGTAGGTGTGGTGAGGTCCAAATAGCAGGTAGAGAGAAGAACTAAGAACACTTTATATTTATCCTACAAACCCTACCAAGAGAGAAAAAACAATATATGAGACAATCATTACAAATTCTTCTAGATTAACATCATTTCCTCATTCAAACCCCTCATTAAATTCAAATGACATCCTTATTCATTGCAAATTCTTCTAGATATATATATATATATATATATATATATATATGTACATGTGTGTATGTATGTATGTGTGTATGTGTGTGTATGTACATGTATGCATATATGTGTATGTGTGTCTCACTTTTAGGCCATGCTGATTTTTGCCTAAAATCACTATTTTTAGAAAAACTAATGATTTAAGTTTTGAGAGGCTCCATCTAAAAGATTTTAATTGAAGAAGGATAGATAATACCCCCTTGGATCAAATCCCCTTAGATAGAATCCCTCTACTATTAAATCATACCCACAATGGAGTCTCCTTCACACTTATCAAAATGTTGGAAAAAAAAAACACTTTTTCTTTACCTTTTGAGAGATTAAATAACATCATTTAAAAATTATATTTTGCAAGATTGTAGCCCTCAAAACGAGCTTTCCAACAAGTATAGTTTTGATATATTTTAATTTTATCATTTATTTAATTTTCATTTTTTACTAAACATAGGTTTTTTTTTTGAAATATGAAGGAAAGGAATTGAGAATTGGACAGAGAGTCTGATGGAGGGCGGGAAACCCTAGGTCTGTGAAATGTTGGCGTTTCTTTCGAGGAAACACTGTACGAAGGCGGGCTTCGAATGGCTTTATGCCATTAAGGAAGTATTCTCTAACCCTTTGTAAGGTCTCGTTCTACAACCTGAGGTGAATTTTTGGTTAATGTGCTTTTTTAATCTCCAAAATATTTTTTGTGCTTTATTTTTTGTTTTTGTCATGCATATTGCTCTAGTCCTCTGGTAAAACCCTAGCGGCAATAGGCTCTCTGCAACCCCCCACTCACTCCCTTTGGCGTGAACTAGACACCATTGATGGATGTGAGTGATCTTGAGCCCGACAAACCCCCAGATTGTCTACAAAATGGGGCAAATGGGGAGGCGGCAAAATTGGGTTGCAATGAAGCCAAGTCCTTTAAGGAAATCATTGCCAGCAGTGAAAGGGGCTTTGTGCCTGCAACAACTACCTTAATTGCAGTTGGAGATGGAAGGGCAGGCTCAAAGGTTGAAGGAGGTAAAAACTCTTCCACACCCCTTAGGCTAGACTGATTTATTCCTAATGAGGACATGGCAAAGCTCCTTAATAATGAAGAAAAAAGACTTAAAAACACTGCAATATTTTTTGTTACTTTAGACTGTAATAGAACTCCTTCGAGGAAATTATTTGATGACTAGTTATTAAATGTTTGGAATAAAAAATTGGAATTGAACACTCTTTATGTAGATTAATACAAAAAGGTATTTTCCTTAGATTCTTTAGAGATAAAGATATGCAAAAAAAAGGCCACAAATTAAGAATTTTGGTCTGTTGGAAATGCGGTGTTTAGGGCGGTTGCCTGGTCACCAAGTGTCTTAAATGAGGAGGTCTTAGCCTTATCTTACTCCAAATGGATAAACATTAAAAATGTGCCTCCTGTACTTTGGAGGGTTATCCTGCAACTCCTGTCACACTATGGGAGAACCATTAGGGTTGAGGAAACAAAAAATACTCTTTTGCATATGGACACTTGCATCTTGATATCCATCACTCATGTGGTAGAAATCCCAAATGAGATTAAACTCAAAACAAAAAATACAATTTTAAACTGCAAGATTGAAATCTTAGGAGGTGCCAACGCGTGTTTCCTCTGTAAAAAAGAAGGGCATAGAAGGAAAAACTGCCTAATCCTTAGAAGCAATATTGTGGGGAGGGCACAACGTGCAGATTTGTTTGATTGAAGCGATGGAGCGACGGCGGGTGGAGGCTAGGGTTTCTCCTGCTCTGCGAATGGGCGAGAATGGCGCACAGGGGTGCAATGCAGGATCTTCTAAACAATGCCGTGGAGATCAAACGACTGGCGTGGGGGTTGTGAGCTCTGCTCAAGCTCCCAGAATTATTAAAGATGACGCGGGGGGCTCAGGAAACGGAAGGAACGCAAAACTTGTGTCGGCTGGGCAGCGTTTAGGGTTAGGATGTGAGCAGTTTGTGTGTTCAACAGACCCATTAGCAGGTGGAAGCCGGGCGGGGGAGGAGAATCTACAGTCAACTGGAATCACAAATGCTGCTGCCGAGGCAGAGAAACCGACGGTTGTTTTGCAAGAAGAGCTTGAGGCGAAGGTCATGCACAATATTGATGTCTTCTCACATTTGGGGCTAATAGGACATTTCAAAGGTTTTTGGCCTCGGCTCTGTGATTTACACAAATGGATATCTGAGCATTGGGCTCCCATTGTGGAAGGTTGCATTCAGATCTACCCAGCTGCAAAGGGTTTTTTCACTGTGGTGTTTGAGTCTGTGGGTGATAGAAATAAAGTTTTGTGTGAATACTTCTAGAGTTGGGAGGAGAAGTATGCTCTGTCCTTGAAACCCTGGCATCCTGATTTTAATCCTGCCTCTGAGACGTTTGATAAAGTCCCTTTGTGGGTAAGACTTCCAAACCTGCCTCTACATTTGTGGTTTGAGTCTTGCTTGGAAGCCATTGGAAATTCTTTAGGAGTTTTTCTGATGGTTGATGAAAGATCTTCTAATCTTTTGCACTCCACCTATGCTCGAATTTTGGTGGAGATGAATGTTTCAAACCTTCTTCCTGAAGAGGTCTCAATTAAAACTTCCAAAGGTTGCTAGGCACAACCTCTGGACTATGAAGGGGTTCCTTTTCGTTGCAGGAGATGCTTCCAAACTGGTCATATAGCAGCACAATGTGCAAAACCCAGATGGACTAAACCAGCTACTTGGTGGCAGGAAGCCTCACATAGCCATTATGCAGTTGAAAAGCTGGGGGAAAATTTAGATCAGCAAGTTAAGGTTTCGGTTGAGGCAGTAGGCAAATCGGTTTTACAACAGCAAGGAAGGGACTTAGAGCCACTAAGGGAGACCATCGCTATAGAGTCTCTTAGAGAGCAAGATGCTGCTGTGGAAATCGGCCTTGAAGGGAAAGCAGCGGAATCTCAACAGGGAGCCAAAATGCCAGAATGTAGGGAGAAATCAGGGCTGGCGAAGCTGAAGGACAATGGGGTAAGTTGTGGGTGGGTGGGAAGGCAGAATGAACAATTATTGGAGGACGAAGCTTGGATGCTTTCTGAAGTAGTTGAGGAGGGGAAGATGGAGGAGATAGAAATGGTGCAGGTCGGTTGTGGAGCAAAGGGATTGGAATGGCAGAAGGAAGCTACGAAGGTGGAGGATGGCTGGCAAGTCGTCAAAGGAAGGAAAGACATGAATCTGAAAAGGAAAAGTTTTGCTATGGTCATGCGATCTCAGACCAAGGGTAGACCTGGTCGTGGTGCAAAATTGTAGTTGTGCTTTTGTCTCGGGGTAGAGTCTTTGGTGTTTTTGATTATCTGTGGCATCTGTTGTTCTGGTTTGGAGGCTTTTAGGGTTCTTTCTCTCTGTTGTATTCCAAGGTTAATTATTGTACTCTCCTTTATTTTCAATATAATAAACTTTTTTTACCGATCAAAAAAAAAAAAAATTGTGGGGAGGGCTAAAATGAAAGATCCTAAACAAAATAATAAGCTAATCCCTAATGCTTTTGAGTCAAAAGTGAGCTCCAATCTGGATATCGAGCTCGATTCTGCAAACCCTAATCCTAAGGGGGCAACGATTCCTTCGGATGCCATTTGGTCCCCACCCTAAGATCTAAGGATGGAAGGCTCTTTTGATCTGATGCTAACCAAAGAATAACAATTAGTGATTACTGGAAATTCCCCGACTCAAGATAGGCCTGAGGGGGAAAATAATAGTATTGATTCTAGGGAAGTTGCGATAACTTACCCAAAAGCAAGAGAAGAGACCAATCCCTCAATCAGATCTATCCTCGAGGAGGACCACCAAAGAAGGGGTGGACACCTCTCCCGTGGGGGAAAACTAAGTGCTCAAGAGATGGTTATTCAACAGACGAGAGAACAAATATAAAAAAATGAGGAATCTTAGGTGGCGTGGCTATAATACTAAAAAAGAAATGTTGGCTCGAACCCAGGAAAAGAACCTTAATATCAAGGAGACCTCTAATATGGAGGTTGCTCCAAGGAATGGTAAAGTTAAAGCTTTCCAAGAGGTTGAGTATAGAAGTTTCAAGTTGGACCCCTCACCCATGAAAGTTGTTAAATATGTTGAAACTAAATTTTTTCTATTACTCCTATTATGGATGGGGATAACCCCCCTCTGCTGATGATAGGACTAGTGGAGGAACTTACCTCCCCTTGTAAGGCCATGAGCATGGAGGGTATCTCCACCCATAGTAGCAGTAACTTAATTAGCCTTAAAAGCTTTGATCTAGATAAACAAAATGGGGCTAAAAAAAAAGATGAGCATAAGGGGGCATTTGACCTCTCAGAGTTCAAACCCTTAAATCATGACACCTTGCAATTTTTCCAAGATTATTTAAACAGCCTGAACCCAGATGGGGATGTTGCAACCCCAACCAAAGATGAAGGCACAGTGGGGAAGTGTAGTCAGGGGGGATGTGCTATCGTACCCCTTCCAAAAGAAGTTGATAAAGAAGATGATGAAGGAGGCAGCCTGGTGAGTAGAATTTTTAAACAAAAAAGAAGGGGTAGAAGAAGGAAACAAAAGGTAGACTGAATTCCCTACCTGAAGAATAAAATGGGAAAAACAACCCTCCCTAAGTGTTTTGACTCCTTTAGGAGCTCGAATGATGGGCCCCAAATAATGGAAACAAATGACTCTTAATTGCTTGTCTTGGAACCTTAGGGGACTTGAGTCCCCAAATAGGAAATATAGTATAAGAAGGTACTTAAATCAAGTCAAGGAAAAGGACATTATGATGCTCCAAGAGCTTAGAGTTGTAAGCTTCCAGCTTGAGACGAGCCTAAATTTTATTTGGAAAGATTCAACCCACTTTGCTATGAAACATGAAAAAGGGAAAGGAGGTACTGCAATTCTGGTTGCCAATAAGTGGGCCAAATGGGTTACTAACTAGGGCCTTTCTCCCTACAATAGAGTTGTGTGGATCTTGATTGAAAAAGATAACCTAAAGTTTGGTATAAGTTCAGTGTATGCACCTAATGACTATAGGCAAAGGTGTATTATTTGGAATTGGTTAAGTGATCTTCAAGAGATCCCCTGGATCATTGGAGGAGACATTAATATGATAGAAAATTCTAAGGACAAGTTGGGTGGTTGTGATATGGGTTGGAAAGGCAATGAGAAATTCTTCTGGTATAAAATGAAAAATAAGCTTCAGCTCTTTGACCCCATAGAAGGGCTTAGAAAAGAAAAGAAAAATATATGGTTCACATGGTGCAACTTCCAAAAGAGAGAAAAATTTACTGCAAATTGGATAGATTTTATGCAAACAAGGAGGAAATTCAGTTTGATAATGTGGGGGAGTCTAATACCAGGGTCAAAGTAACTCCTTGGACTCTCTCAGATCACCACCCTGTCTCAGTCAAAGTATTGTTGGAAAATGACTAGCCTACCACTATGAAAAAAGAGGAAAAATTCTTGTTGAATACTAAGCTACTATAGAATGAGGATTGTTGTGATGCCATTTTTACAGTTAAAGAGATTAACAAATGGATGCACAATGGGATTTCACACATTAAAAGATGGAATACTAATGTGGAAGCCTGGAAAAAAATCTTCCAAATGATCAGTCAGAAGAGGGCAAAGGACCTAAGGAAAAAAGAGAGCTTATTGCAAGAGAGCCTCCTAAAGGTTGAAATTGCCCTGCAAGAGGATCCAAAAACTACATCCCTAAATGAGGTGTTAGTAGTTGTGAAGGGGGAACTGAGAAAATTTTAGATGCTAAAGGACCAAGGCATCAAAACTCAGGCAAGACTAAACTGGGCCTCTCAAGGGGATAGAGGTTCAAAATTTTCTTGTAATTGCCTAAAAAACAAAGAAGCCAAAGAAAGGGTTAATGTGATTTGGCACAATGACAACTTGCGCAAGGACCCTGAGGTTATTTAGAGTTGTTTTCTCCAATTCTAAAAAAATCTTTTTACTTCAGAAGGAAATAATGATCAAAGCCAAAAGGCAAGGGAAGATTGCAAAAAACTAATTCCAAAAAAACTTTCTAAACAAGAAGCTAGCCAGCTTGACAAAACCCTATCCTTGGAAGAGGTTAAGGCAACAATCCTTGTGCTAAATAATGATAAGGCCCCAGAGGTGGATGGAATCCCTATTGAATTCTATAAGAAGAATATAGATTGGGTGAGTGAGGAACTCCTCAGTGTATACACTGAAGCTATCAATGTGGGCTCTCTTGGTAGCAAAATTAATAAAGGCATCATTAAACTGATCCCTAAAGAGGGAGATAAGGCACTTGTAAAAAATTGGAGACCTATAACCTTGCTAAATGTCTCCTACAAATTTTTTGTGAAGGCTATAGCCTTAAGGTTGGTAGGATTGCTTCCAAAAATAGTATACAAACAGGTTTTATCAAGGGGAGATATATTCTGGAGAACCTCCTAAAAAGTTGGGAGGTAATGGAATGGGCAAGAATGTTAGGGAAAAATGTGGGTCTACTCTTAGTGGAATTTGAAAAGGCTTATGATAGGATTGAGTGGTCATTCATATTGATGGTCCTTGAAGATTTTGGGTTCCCTAAGGAAATCTGCAAAGTGATTGAAACTCTTATGAAAGATGCCAATGCACAAATAGAGATAAATGGTTGCTTGACAGAATAGTTTGAGTTGCATAGATCCATAAGGCAAGGTTGCTCCCTAGCCCCTACACTTTTTGTGATAGATAATGATGCTCTACACTATATCCTCAGAGATAACCATCTCGCACCCAAAGTAAATGGCCCTGTCCTTCCTAATAAAGAGGAGTTAATTAACCTCTAGTTTGTTGATGACACAACTCTTATGGTTAAGCTAGAAGAAGAAAATGTGAGACATCTCATGGGAAAACTTAATTTCTTGGAAAAAGTTGCAGGCTCTAGGATCTCAAAAGCCAAGTCTATTATGCTGAGTTGGGAGGAAAATCGTCCTCCTTGGTTTGATAGCTTGGGTCTGCAATGGGGGGGACCAAGTAAAATAGTAAGATACCTGGGGATCCCCTTTGCAATCAGCCCCAACCTAAGAGACATGTGGGAGTGGGTCAAGGGCAAGGTTGAGAAAAAGTTAAACAGTTGGAATAACAAGTACCTCTCTCTGGCAGGAAGGGCTCAGGTGTGTTAAAAATTTCTTGCCTCTTTATAACATTTACTACTCCTTAGCCTGGCTCTTTAACAACTATCAAGTTGAGAAAATTCAAAAGACAATCAAACATTTCTTATGGTCTGATGGCAGAGGTAATAATAAAATTCATGCAATAAAGTGGGAGATTTGTTGTATGGATAAGCATCCGGGGGGCCTAGGGCTCAAGAACCTAAAGCAAAAAGGCTTAGCCCTGGTGGAAAAATGGATTTGCAAGGCCCTCACAGGAAATGAGCCTTGGAAAGTTTTGGTTAGAAACAATATTAAGCCTGCTACACCAAAAAAAGCCAAGAACTGGAAGCACTTACCTTTCTATGACTTGATCTTTGGAAAGTTTGCAACAACCCCTGCTGGGTCCAGGTTGTTTAAAAGCTTGTGGAAAGCTTGGGAATATTTTAAAGATAAAATCATTAAAAAGTGTCAAATTGATATTGATATAAATAAGATCTTCTTGGATAGATCCATTATGTGGAATGTATTCCACAATGACAAGCCTCTGGATTTATTACAGGGGTGCTTTACTAAATTCTGGAACCAAAAAGGTTTGTACCACTTTGACCAAATCCTGGGTAGGCTGGAATGTTGGGATACCCTAAGAGTTGAGTTTGAATTGCCTCAAACATAGAAAAGAACCTTTGATACCATTAAGAAAAACATGGTTATACCCCTGGCTAACATGAATGATAGGAAGAATAATGTGCATGATCTTAATTGGCTGGAAAATAATAGCATTGCAAGTCTAAAAGAAAAGGAGATTTATGGGCTATTGGATAATAATCTTGATCTAGTAGAAGGCTTGAACCAAAAGTGGAAGTTAAATTTAATTGATAAAGATTGGAACCTTATATTCATACATAATTGGAACAACACCTTGGAACCAAAGAAGGCTGCATTTAGATGGTTGTTGTTGATGTAGAAACTACCAAATGTGGACTCCAACAAGTATTCGCTTGTCTGTAATATTTGTAAAAAAGCTGATTTTGTAATGCATTTTTTTTTAAAACTTTTTTTTGGCAAAGAAATTTGGAATATTTTTAAAATTGACATGTTAAAGGATGGGAAAAAAAAGAGGATAGCAAGTTAGAAATTTTAATGGGGAATTCTAATGGTTTTGGAAAAACTAATAACTTACTTTGGTTAATTCTTTCAACTAAAATATTTTGGTTTATTTGGAAGGCAAGGAATAAAGAAATCTACCAGGGCTGTAGAAGCGATCTTACTGAGTTTTATACAAAAACTCACTCTACAATCCGTCTATGTTCAGGTTTCCATCAACGTCCAGGCAATAAAGGAGAAATTCCAAAATCTAGTGGTGGAAGACAAAACAAAAAAAATAACCAGAAATTGGCATTTGCAAAGCAGTGGTTGGAACATAGAGAAGGTTGCAATACTGAGAGAAGTGTCTACTTGAATAGCAAAGGCTTAAATCATAGAAGAATAGACAACAAAAGGAATACGAATGGAAATAGAATGTTTATGTAATGTTGTATTTATAATTTTATAATGCTACTTTTGTAATTCAAATTGTTATATTGTAGAATAACAACTGATTGATTAAGGGTTGAAGCACTGGCCCCAAACCAATGTATTAACTGCTCTTAATGTTGTACTGTTTCCTTTTTTCAACTATATTGAATGCAAAAAAAACTTAGGTTTTTCTTCAAACATCAAGCTCTTTGTTGTGAAAAGGTGGAAAAATAGTAAACCATTGTAAATTTTTTTAAAAAAATACCCATTCCTTGGGTATTGATGTCCCTGTTTCACCAAAATAAGAAAAAATGGATTTCAATATATACACAAGAAGTTAGGTTGTATGACACACACACATGTCCAAATTATAGTTACAATGACTTCAAAAATTCATTTAAAAAAAAATATGCAACAAAAAATTATGAAAAAATATCCTTTCCCTAGATATTGATGTTGAGAATCTATCTTTCAAAAATTAGAATTTAATCCTTTATAGAAAACAAGTTATGTTGTATGACACAATTGTTACTTTCTAAAAATGTTATTTTCTATTTAAAACCAATTATTAAAGGATATGTTGAAAGGTTCATGATTTATTTCAGAAAAATTTGGAAAAAAATATATTTAGAATCTACACACAAATTTCCACAAATCACTAGTTCACATCATCTTCAAATTCTTAATGGTTTAGCTAGTATAGGTCTCAAAAGATGAAAATTCAGTTAAAAATATTGATGTAAATGTCCATCTTGAGCAAAAAGTGAGACACAGTATTGTGATATATATATATATATATGCGTATATATATGTGTGTGTGTGTATGTATGTATGTACATATGTGTGCACATGTATGTATGTATATATGTATATATATGTACATGTATGTAGTTACATGCACATATACATGTATATGTATGTACGTACATATGCATGTGTATGTATGTATTTATATATACATGTGTACATGTATGTACATATGTATATGTGTATGTATGCATGTACATGTACATGTATGTATGTATGTATAAATATATGTATCTATATATATGTCCATGTACATACACACACACATATATATCACATGTACATGTATACATACATATATACACATATATGTATACATACACACACATGTATGTACATACATGTACACATATACATATATATACATGCATGTACACATAAATATGTTCATATATATATATGTATATCAAGTCTCTTTGGAGTTGTTAAATTTCTTATGCTATCTAAGCTATAGAAGGTGAACTATTGAACATCGATCCTATAACTTGAACTATCTCATTAGATATATGAAGTTAAAAATGATTTACTTTGAAAATTGAAACATTTGAAATTTAAATATATGTTTTAGTTTTGAAATTTGATAAATTTGTTTAACATCATGTATATTTTCTTTTAATGATATGCAAATCTCTCTTTACTTGCACACACACACACACACAACATGGTTGATGAGGGATCTCACCATTATCCTCATTCTGAGCAACATGCTTGAGTTAGATCAAATTTATATCAGGGGAGTATTGCTAGATTAGAAAATGCTCTAAGATGTTTAGATCAAACATTTCACAACTCTCCTAATTTTCCTAAACGAGATAGATTAGTCATAATTAGAGACGAGATTTTACGAATGATTGAGACAATTCGATCATTCAATCCTTATGATGAAATCAACACTGAGCAATTTTATGCGTCTCTTGCCAGGAGTGTTACTAGCACACATAAATGGAGAGAAGTTGGAAAACTAGTTTCACAAGAAACTATGTTTACCATGTTCCCTTATTATAGAGGAAAAATAGAATTAGAGGATATATGGTTACGAGGTGTGTAGATCCTCTTGTTGCACCATGTATACCCTAGATGGTTGACAACTTATCATAGATGGCCTCACAATGATGAGCTGCCACAATATTTTGTCAACTAGTTATACATAGAGTTTCATTTACAAATAAATGTGGACTAGGCATCTTATCCTAAGCATGTTGGCCAAGGTAAAGGTCATTTTTTTGACAAACAAGAGTTTAGACATCTAGATTTTCCATCTCCCATGAACAAGAGGGAATTAGTTGGCCCAAACCTTTTGGTTTTACCAAAACATTTGGAATTAACAGCAGCAGGGGAGTCAATAGCATGCTCCAATCGATCCCATATTTTTGATAGAATTGCCTTTATTATGACACAGATTGATCAGATGTAACATGATCGAGTTGGTAGATACTTATTACGCTCACAGATCAACCTTCCTACCACTGAGGCTACATCTGTATCTTATGATCCATTTATTCATGCCGATCTACCTACTCCTTCATATGTCAAGCATATGAACCACATGATTTTGTGTAATATGTGTAGAGTCTCAGTTTTGGATTTACTAGCATCTTATCAGGTCATTAGTGAGGACCATGGGATCTCTCTTGACCAGGTACAGGGCTTTATTAGACAACAATATCTTGGTACACATACGAGCCATGGGTTGACAACTTCAAAGGATATTCCACAACAGCCTATAGGATCCCATGTGCATCATGTTTTTATCGATCCTTTAGCTTGTTCAGGTTGTCAAGATGTTACAGATCACGTTGAGGTTACTGTGGCACCTGGTCTTGTCCATGGCACATATAGTCAACTTCTTTTTGGCACTAATACTGTACTAGCAACAAATCCCCCATGCGGTGTCTTTGCATTCTCATGATCTTAGTGACATTGGTAGAGCCATCGATCAGGCATGACAAGTACTTGAATAATTTAAATATATATATATATATAACTGTGTTCTAAAAATTTGTACACGTACATACTGTATTTTAAAGTCTAGTTCTTTAACTCCTAATTGAAATCGTGTATTTGATTTTTTTTAGCAATATGGTGATTTGTCAGAGTTTGGAAATTTGGCGCATGATGGCGATCCCATGTAGTGTACAACTGAGGTATATTTAAATAATAAAAAAATAAATTACTTGATGTAAGTTTGAACACATTAAACTTGTACATTGTAAGTTTAAGATAATGTTAAATATATGTACACATATATACGTGTATTAAAAGTTAAATTTAAACATGCACGTGTACTTGAACTTGTGTGGGGCTTGGGACGAGGCTTGGGACATGGATCAAGAGATCTTGGATTGGGACATGCATCCACACATCTTGGATCAAAAGAGGGATTGCAACATGGATCGAGAGAGAGATCGGGCCATGGATCGAGGGAGAGATAGGGCCAGAGATTCGATGATTCTATTCATACCAGATATCCCTCTCTTTGAGATGTTTTACATGTTTTACAATATTATGGTTTGAGATCAAATTATTATGTTGGAGACACCTTTTATGGTTTACATCACATTATGTATACATGTTTGTGTTTTATGGTATACACATTATGATTTAAATCACATTCATACATTTATGTTTTATGGTTTGAACAAATTTGTTATACACATTATTATGGTTTGAACACTTGTTGTACATGTCTATTTACACTGTGAAATAAAAATGAATTGGACTATCTAATGGTTGCTATTTGTAAATTTAAAAAGATGGATGTATGTAATTAATTTTAAATAGAAATGAATGTCTTTAAATAGGTCAAGAAATATAAATAATTTGAATGCTATTTAAGTAGAACATAAAAATACAATTGGAAATAGATGATAAGGAATTCTTAGCTCTAAATGTTCATTTTTAAAGTCACTCTAGGTTAAATGTAAATTGTGCATATATGATGCTATATGAACTTAAGAATTCCATATAATCTAATACACATGAATTTGAATGTGCATGCAAAGAATTCAAACTAGATGATGAGCTATGCTTGTGTCCAATTGAGTGTAAATGAAATCAAATCTATTCAATTGAACTTAAGAATTCCATATAATCTAATACACATGAATTTGATTATGCATGCAAAGAAAGTGATCTAGATGATGAGATATAAGTGGAGTTAAGAATGTAAATGAAATAAAATCTATTCTTGAACTTAAGAATTACATGGAACATTTATGCAATTGGAAATTGATAAAATCTCACTATACACATAATATAAGTATCTCGATCTTCCCATGACAACTATATAAATTAAAAAGTGATCAATCCACATAATTACCAAAGATCCCATTACATGTGGTCTCAAGCTATACATGTTAAAAAACTATCTCAAGCACCCCAAACACCATCACTATGATTCACTACAATGAATCATAGTGAACAAGAAAGACTAATCCAAGAGAACCCATAAAAGAACATTCACAAAATGATACATGTAACATACCAAAGGTTATATAGAATATCATGGTTGCTACTCTAAATGAAAGAATTAATAAATTTCAATGCCTATAGATCTTGGATAATATAATAAAAATATTGAATGTCACATTAGTAACATAAAAAATAAAAAAAACTAGAGACAACATGTAGATACTTCACCACTCAAACACCCAATCAACTAGATCCAATTTGTCACAAAATTACAATAAAGTAATCATAGTTTAGGAACCCAATAAGAAAAACTATAAAAAAATTACACTAGAATAAAGAGCATACCAACACTTTCACATTTAAGAACCTGCTAAAAAAAACCTTCTAAAACCTTTTAAAACCACATGATCCCAACATAATACTTCATATGGTATTCAACATAGCTAAGTTGGTGTTTACCCATGTGACTAGGGGACCAAAAGAAGATTTCCAACATGAACAAGTTCTCACACAATATATATTTATAGAGTAAAAGAACACAACCACCATATCATAGGGTAGTTAAATACTAATGTAATTGATTTCATTTGTTGAATCTTAGATCATATATGTACATGCAATTTACAAAACCTAGTGACTTTTAAAAAGTTTGATTTCATCTGTTCAAGTCCACTTATATGAGCTACATCATATATGTACAATTTACAAAACCTAGTTTATGTTCCAATTTTGCATTTAAATTTATGTTCCATGGAATTCTTAAGTTCAAGAATAGGAAAAATGTGAACTTTTTAATTTAGTCACTAGGTTTTGTAAATTGCATATATATGATCTAAGATTCAACAAATGAAATCAAAGATTTGAGTGAACTTAAAAGAATTCCATGTCTAGTTCGTAAAAATGCAATTGCAAATTTAGATGATTTAAAGGAATTTAGGCAAAATGTTTGAAAACATTTTTAAAGTCACTAGGTTTTGTATCAAGCATGTATATGATCTAACATACATATTTATGTGGAGTTTCATTTATGTAAATTATGAAATCAAATATTCTTGAACTAAATTAAGAATTCCACATGGAACTTGAATTTAAATACAATTCCAAAAATAAATGACCAAGCCTTTGAAAAAAACCCATCCTAAAACATGTCACATGTCCAATCAATATAGATATAGATCTAGATCTATAAAAAGTTTGAGTATATATATATATATGTATGTATGTATGTATGTATGTATGTATGTATGTATGTATGTATGTATGTATGTGCATGTGTATATATACATATATGTCTATATAGTCATGTACATGTACATATATCCAAAAAACAACTTAAAGCTCCTAGTACATATAATCTGGATCCTCTCTATCTTTAATTATCTCTAAAATTTTTTCATGATCTTTAATAGGCAACCTCCACTTTTGTTTGGCACGTCCTGTTTTAGGTAAAGTTTCTAAATTTATTTTTGTTTCTATAACTAAGTGGCCATAATGTAGAACCTTTTATCCTAACATACAATCAACAAATATAATACCATTTTTATCTATCTTTATTTGTTGATAATATGTGCCTTCAATAACGACTAATCCAATGGGATACTCTTGTACATCACCATCTGTCATTGATTCCACCAATTTTCTTTTTGGTTGCATACATCTTAGTAGATAGTAATCTACAACTTTCGCATTGTTAGGATCTGCAACAACAATGAAAATATCTCCTATACACACACCATGTAAAGTTTACAAAAGTTGTACAAAATATATAAATTTATATATAAACATGTTTGAAACCTACTTGTACATAGAATATATTTAAATCAATTTTAATTTCCATACCTATAACTAAATTAGATACACTTTCATAATCAGCTGAATATAGAGGATTGCAGACATCCACATTGTCATTTTCATCAAAAGGAGGCATTGATATTAATTGTTTCAATTCCCATCGTGAAACATACCCATCTCTAATATTCTCACATTGAACAATATTTGCATTGTCCTCAATGCAATCAACACAAAAACATGATTTTTCTCACATTAATTGCATAAGTCCTACTACTTCCTGTTGTTATGATTTGAAGCAGACTTCTAATACCATGAATTGTTTGACAATTATAAGGATTTGATTGATCAATATCTGTAAATTGCAAACATCCACTAGTGATTAATTTAAGTGAATATATATATAATTTGAAATTTTGAAAATTCAATTAAATCATGTACACACACACTTTGAAATTCAAATTTAACAAATTTTGACTAGATGTACTTGTAACTTCCCAAAAATACCGTGTGTTGTATGTTGAGTCACGAGCGGAAAAATGACCTATGCACCATTCAACAATTTCATTTGCATTTTGTATGGCATTACTTTCAAGTACACATGTTGGAAAAATTTGTCACCTGTTACTTTCAAGGAACTTAAAAAAGAATTTAATTTAGTTTAAATATTCTTTTTTTTTTAAATATCTCTAGATTGGAAAATATATATGGTGAACTACTAGCAAGTTCATGTTGACAAAGTGCACACTTCACACATGATCCTACTCCATCGTGCTCTCCTTTTCCATGTCCACTCTCATAAAAATTCCATAAAAATTTGGTGTTGCATCTAGCATGTTGATGGATTAACCAAATAAAAGCTTTTGCAGACTTGAATTGTCATGTGAAGTTACAAATAATTACACTCAAACCAAATTAGCTTCAAAAAAGTAATTAAACAATTTAAGTCTTAAAGTTAAAAGTAAATAAATAAATAAAGTATCAATATGTTATTACATCCTGGGAGCACTATGGAGATTAACGGTCATCATCTAGAAACTTCAGAGACTAGGGTTTTACCTGGTTCGAGTTGTGAGGGAAAGGATTTGCAGGAGTCATTCGATGGATTTAGACACAATGGAGGTTGGAATAGAGAGATTGATTGGTGGGGAAACTTTACAAAAAAATGGTGCGCAAACATTGCAAAAAGAGAAGGAAGCATAAAAAATAGGCCCTAACAGGGACGACCAGGCTACAGACGGGGGAGGTTGTTCAATGCTTCAAATTCAAAAGAAAGCGCCTCTTGTAGCACATGTCTCAGGAGGCGAAGGTGTAGATAAGGGGTCCAAAGTGACTCAGAATGGAAAAAATCAACCGAGATCATCTTAGCCATCAAAGCTACCAAATAAAATCCCATTAGAAAGAAACGAAAGGGATTTTGGCTTACTTGCGACATCTAGATCAATCATAATGGAGCTAGATGAGGAGTTGGAGCAAGAAGTATTCTTTAATGAAAAATATTTTTCTGGACTGGGATTGATTGGAAGATTCAAGGGATTTTGGCCAAGCTTGACAGACCTCCACCAGTGGGTTTCTCACCATTGGAAAGTTGTTTTAGACGGGTATGTCCAAATCTATCCCATGGCTAGGGTTTTTTTCATTGTTGTTTTTGATAAAGAACAAGACAGAAAGAAGATCCTCTGTGACTACCACTAGGAATGGGAAGAAAAATATCCACTGATGTTAAAGCCATGACAACCAGCTTTTAATCCAGCCACTGAAGTGTTTGAGAAGGTTCCCATCTGGGTGAGACTTCCTAAATTTCCCTTGCAGTTTTGGTTTGATTCTTGCTTAGAGGTTGTAGGAAACTCTTTGGGAAATTTTTTAATGGTGGATGAAGGGACTTCAAACCTACTGCATTCAACCTTTTCCCAAATACTAGTGGAGATGGGCATTTCAAAAGTGCCTCCAGAGGAGATACGTCTAAAGACTTTGAAAGGTTGTTGGGTGTAGCCCTTGGATTATGAAGGGATACCCTTTAGGTGCAGATTTTGCTTTAAAATTGGACATTTGGCTACCCAATGTGCCAAACACAGAGCAACCAAAACAACCTCCTAGTGGAATGGTGCCAACCCCTAGCACTACACAGTGGAGAAAAAGGAAGCGATTTAGATGAGCTCTCAGGAGAAAAACGGGGAGGAATGGGGTTAGGTTGGAAAGGCATTGGTGGAGAAAGGTCATAGTGTCTCAAACATCCTTTGACAAATATTCACATTTCAAAATTCTTGATTGAATGCTTCAAAAAGTTCACTTTGTGTTGTATATATAAAATGTTTTTGATGAGAAATTTTTGTACCATATTCACCTATTATTTGTATAGCATCCCTTCTATTGGAAGAAACATGAGAGTGGTTGGTCCAATATTCAACCACCTATTTCTTTACATCTTCTAAAATTCTATCTTTTCGGGGAACCCTACAAATATTTACCCATTTTTTTTCTCAATTTTTCCATCTATTTCATTTCTCTTTTCAATATACCTTTGAACAGTTCTCCTCAAAATATTTAGTAATTCAGAAATTGTTTGAACTTGTCTTCTATGTGATAATTTATAATTAGAAATTATAGTCATAAATACTCTACGTGCAACACTTAGATCACTAGATCGACTCTTCTTTTCAATGCATTCCAATGCTTCTTGCAAGTTTTCAACAATTGTTTGTTTTAAATTTGATGAATTTTTGCTATTATCAACCCCTAATAACTCTAAATCAGGGGTCATTTATTTTCATCTAAATAGCTTTGCAACTAACTGTGCTCTTCCAATTAGAGATTTTTCTTCAAAAAAATCATCCTATATTCTTTTTTAGTGTAATTTTAATGTTCTTTCAAATAAAATATCTTCATATGAAATATTATTGAAAAGAGAATCCTCATCCATCTCCATCAGATTTTCCATACCATAGTTTAAAAAATTTCTATTACTAGGTTCAGTTTGTTCTTGTACTTGTGCATCACCTTGTTCATCAATATTTTTCATGGGTTGTTCTTCAGTAGATGTTACTTCACTTGATCTTCTCTTCCTTTGTCTTATTCGTGTTTGATCATACTTCCTTGATCTAATCCTTTTATTCACCATCACAAATTGCACTCAAATTTAAATTCACCTGCATACAAATTTGTACACACATGAGCTTTCAATGAAACATGTACAGTTAATATTGCATAAATATCTAACATTAAATTACAAATTGTTCATTTGTTTTAAAGCCAAAGTAAAAAAAGAATTCAAATTTTACAAACATATCACATGAGAAAAATTGGTATCATGAGCTCATATTTGGTATATATATCACTTGAAAAAAGGTCCATCAATTAAAATTTCTTTAAATACATAAATTACAAACATATCATGAGCATATTTGGAATATATATCACTTGAAAATATTTAAAGCGTGCAACTAGATGCACATGCTAGATCATGACATCACTTACTAGATCACCACTAAATGTGCATTGAAATATGTGAATCTTTTAATAAAATGAGTACTATAAAACATAGAGAGAGAAACATCATGAGCTCGATATATACCTAAATGTGTAGATCACCACTTATATGATGTGAAAGAGAGAAAACATGATATATATCTCCCATGAAAAGGTATATAACAATGAAAGGATAAGATTACAAAGGAGAAAGGCATGATTCTTTAAATGCAAGGACAAATAAAATCACACTATGTGAAAAGCAGGAAGGATTAATGACCTAAAATGTAAGGATATAACCATATAAGCATAAGATGTAAAGGGATAGAGACATGATTCCCATAATATGAATATGAAACATGATGAAGGTATAAGATGTAATGGAATGCATGATGCCCTCTAGTCTATGTGGTAACTAGATCTAAAAGTGTGGTCCATGAACATATATAGGATCAAAGAAAATAATCAATAGTCAAAGAATAATTTGTGGAAAAGTTGTACATGCTCGAAAAGTATCACAATACATGCATGAAAATTTAAGAATTAATGAGGCAACATGAGAAACCAAAATTATCAGGCAAAGATCATAAAATCTTGAGTACTAAACAAAAGTCTAATAAACATAAGAATGCAAAACATAAAATAGAAAAATAATATATACATAAAAGATAAGTCCAAGTTGGAAATAAAAACAAAGGCAAAGGTAAATTTAATAAAACATAAGCATAAGGAGGATGTAAGAACAAGAAAGGAAGAACATAGAATTGGTGATCAATAATAATGAAATCTAAGAATTTAATTCATACACACACACACACACACACACACACACATATATATATATATATATATATATATATATATATATATATATATATCATGTATTAGGTGGTTTCTCTTTGTCATGGGTAAGCTTGATATCATCATGCAATGTAAGTGTTGCCCTATAATTTTTCCTTGCTCCATGAAAAGTTATCTATTGAATTATAAACGACTTAGTCCTACCTAGGTGGTGTTTTGTTTAGTCATGCAAACTTGGGTGGTGTTTTGTGTAGTTTGTTAAACTCCTCACTTTGTCACCTGAGCTTGTTTTCTACTAAGATTTTGTGTTCTCTCATTCAGCTGGTTTCTCATTTATTTCGTTGAACTTTCCCTTTCCTTGCCTGCATGGTAGTTGTTTAAGCGGTGTCATGACATGATATTTGAACCCAGGTGCACTTTTATATAGTTCGTTGAACTCTCCACTTTACCACTTATAGACACGTTTACTTTCAAATTTTGAAAGATGTTTGTGATGAAAGCAGTGAAGTGATAGCTACCACGTGTCATGGAGAAATTAAAGATATTAAATGCTCATCTACCATCATGTTTTTTTGTGAATTTTTAAGAAAATTCCAAGTGCTTGAAAAACATTCTCATTGAAACAAGGTTCTTTGAGGACTAGTCAGACGAGACATGAGATTCTAGCTGCAGAATTCACCATTGAAGGTATTTGTATTATCCACTTGTTTGAGCTTGCTTTCCTAAAATATTTTTGTCAAAAGGTTGTCTGTTGCTTGAGCTATAATTCTCATTCATGGCAAGGGTTAAGTATGCGGGTTATGAATATGTGTCTGGGCTAACTTATGAGGGACCATAAATTGGAGATACCCATCTAGGGCCTATGAGTTTGGATGAAACAAGAAGTAAATTCAATAAACCAAATCCACCACCCATCACTGACTGAATAATTGATAGCAGGTTGGTTGAAGCTGCCACATTTCCTTTAGCAGTGCAATGCCCCAAACTCATCTTAGAATGCATTAGGCATTATAATTCACAAACGCAAGAGGTTAGAATAGAAGATAATTGTTTAGTTCTAAAAATCCAAAGGTCCACCTTCATGTCTTTCTTGAGAATCCTAGAAAAGGATGAGTATTCACCCATGAATATGACAAACTTTCAAATTGAATTTTCTACAAAGAAAGGGGTCTACAGGAATGAAATGGCAAAAAATTGGTTGGCTAAGCCTAAAAGGGGTAAGTCTCAATTGCCTCAGAAGTTAGAAGTGGCCGACATTATGGTATTGTTGCATAGGATAAGGGGGAATGAAGATGTTCATGGATTTGAGGAATGGATGTATTTATTCATCCAAATTATGTTATGCAGAGAGCAATTCCTGGAATGGGCAGAAATTATCAGTGATCGCCTGCATGAGTTGATGACTTTCTTCACTCTCAACAGGTTCTTTTAGATGTCTTCATATTGGATATACGTCATCACCAACACAAGACCTTGTCCTGGATTAAGACCGAGTGACCTACCCCCAGAGAAAGTGCCCATTTATGATTATTTTGATAAGCTACAACTTCATTAGAGCTTTTAATATTTCAGGAGAGTAACCGATACTTTCACTATGAGGATGGTTAGGGAATTACATGGATGTCTTGCAATGGGGTTATCACCTAAAGCAATGCAATTTGTAGATTTCTATGGTAGTCATTTCATTCAATTTTAGAGATTCTCTTACATCGGGGTTGGTGGATATGTTGGATTTCTAATAAAATTGCCTAAATATCCAGAGTACAAGTGGGTGCTCATTGAAGTAAGTAGGCATTTGGTTGATGTAAACAAGTTGTGCCAAGGAAGGAAAGGATTGAAAGTTCACTTTCCTTTTGATTTCGACTCTTATAGTTGTCAATCCATGTCTAATGCCCTAAATATCCAGAGGGAACAAGGGAGTGGAGTGGAAGTTGTAGATTGCTAAATAGAGTTTGCAGAAGCTTAGAGAAATCATTGATGAGTGCACTGTTGTTTCAGATGAATCTCTAGGTACTTTGGTGGCTCTTAGGTTACTATAGAATAAAGGTGAGATTGGAAACAATATAGACATCAAGATTTTGATACATAGTTTCCAAGGAATGGTTAAAGAAATTCTTGATTCACCTTCGCTCAATGCTAAACATCTGAAAAATCTTAGTGAATTACATTTGGTCACATCCCAAGCGATTGATCTCATGAAAGTCTATGAACGCTACTTTTAGACAGCTAAGGACAACCATCTGGCGTGGAAGGTATGAATGAAAAATGTGGCCATTCCTCAGCATAAAGAACTGTTACACATCCTCAAGACTTTTCAAGCCTTTTGAAAAAGACTCATGGTGACTTCGGAAGCTAGAAATGAAATGACGCCATCATGATGGCTCAGTTGCTTTTATTTTATTTGTTTTATTTTTGAATTTTGGTTGGTTATGGACAACGTAGAGGTAATTTCTCATCCACCTATTTATTTGTATCTAATTTCATATGTGATCTCTCTCTCTAGACACTTTGAAACTGCTCAATACGATAATTTTTGCTATGAATGAAATTACTATTTGTCTTTGTGCATTTAGTGATCTAGGAGGATCCAAAAACCTCAAAAATTTCACAGTCTCAGAATCAGACATAAGTGGTCTCAAATTGAAGAGCTTGTCAACATGGTCCCAACATAATTTGAATCATGTCAAAAGAAGACCGTATGCGAGAGATATGCTCGGTCAAAATTTGGTCAACATGTGGTCAAAGCTGGTCAAACAGAAAAATTGATGATCATGGAACATTTCTCTACTAGTTCCATCACATAGAGCTTGACGACAACTTTCCAACGCATTTTAAACGGACCAAATCTGAGTCTGTATGTGGAAGTTATGACCAGTCAAAGTTGCGGTCAAACTTGGTCAAAGTGGTGACATGGCATCACCATAAATTGGCACTTGGTAGGACGTGGCAGATGATGTGGTAGGAGTGGCAAGTTGGCATAAATATATATTAAACCATAATTATTAAAGAAAAAAACACGTATGGTTTTTAAAAAAAAAAAAATTTAAAAAGAGAGGATTTGGTGGGATTTTATCCCTTAAAATCCTCTTGCCTTGCCCATAAAACAAGGAGAGAAAAAAAAAAACCCATAAACATATATTTCAACAAATTAACCCCTTTAACCACCTTTTTCATATCTCAACAAATTATAATATTTTTAAGGGGGTTAGGAATTATTTAAAAGGATTTTAATGTTATTATAAGGGGTGGTAATTCTTTTAAACACTTGTTAAGCCTGAAAATAATTATATGGTTAATAACAACCCAACAAATAAATATTGCAAAAAAAACATAAAAAACCCATAAGGGCTTATAAATGGAAGATGAAAGTTATTTATTTGTTTTGATGGTTGAGCCTTATTAAGACAAATTTTTATGTATAAAAGGGGGTGTAGGTGTTTGATTTTCAACCATGTGCTTTTGAGAGAACTAGGTGTTGGAGGGAATTTTTATGCCTTTGTAAGAAAACTTTGGAGAGTGTTTGAAGGAGAATTTACAAGGTGTTTTTGTACACCAAAAATTGTAAAATTGAGAGTGAGAGATTGTGAGGAGTTTTATGCGAGGTTTTTTGGAGCTTGATATTGTAGGAAGGCTTTTGCTTGGCGATATCAATAAAGTGGTCCAACATTGAGAAGTAGACCCGAAGATGTAGCTCAAATTGAGTGAAATCCGTTATTAAGTGTGATCTCTCTATTTCTTCTCTACCTCATAATTCTTTTAGTATTTTGATTCTTTGAGTTTCCTATTTATGATAATTAAATAGTTAGTTTATGTCTCTCGAATCTGGATAAAGTATAAGTGAACTTTATTTGTCATAATTCAACGGTTAAGATTCATAACCACGTAATTCTGTTGGATTGGGATAAAATCTATAGTTGAGAGTAAAGTGCAAATTATTTGTAGCCCTTTAATTACATATCAAGTTGGTATCAGAGCAGTTTAATAGGAAAATTGCAAGTGTTGAATGTTAACCAGGTTGAAATTGAAGCAAGGAGAAGGTGCACTTATCAAGTTCAATCCTGAGATTGGAAAATGAAGAACTTTTCCATGAGCAGAGATGGCAGCTGAACAAAGTCCTACAGAGCTTGATGAGAAAGCTTTCCATAAAGCATTTCTCAAAATGAAGGCTATGGTGGAAGTTATTTTCCAAGAGAGACAAGAGCGATAGAGGAAAAAGGAACTCAAGAATAGAAAGGAGGAAGTTGAATCCTCGTTGAAAGATGACAAAGGTAAAGGAGTAGGAGGTGGTAGTGACCCTCCTGAACCTCCATCTCGGTCCTCTTCATCTTCTTCATCCTCTTCTTCCTCTTTGTCTAACTCTTCTAAGAAGAAACAACTTGTACAGTCTAGATCTAATATGCCTTTGTTGAAACTTGATGTTAAATTTGATTTTCCAATCTATAATGGAGAATTGGATATAGAGAAACTCGATAATTGGATCAAACAAGCTGAAGTTTATTGCAAGGTACAAAAGTTCACTGAGGATGCTTCAAAGATCCAGTTAGCCGCTCTTCGCCTGGGAGGGACAACGCTAATCTGGTGGGAAAGTAAGACTCAGGAAGATATTAGCCGATATGGTAAAATCATTTCTTCTTTTTGTGATTTTATAGCTTCACTTTAAAAACAATTTTATCCATTAGGGAACATATGCAAAAATCAATTATGAATTGACAATCATTAAGGAAAGAGAAAGGACAAAGTGTGCAAGAATATACACAAGAGTTTAGGAAGAGGGCTTTAATTTTGGGTATTCCTTTATACACGCAAGAAACTTTGTTAAAGTATATAGGTGGATTATGTGAGTTTGAAACATACCATACTTATGTTTAATCCAACTAACATTGATGAAGTTAGTGTGCAAGCTATCCATTTGGAAACAAGCTCAAGGAATAGCCATGACAATATATTGATGGAATCCAGTAAGCAGAAAGGAAGCAAGAAAGGGAAAGAGAAATCATAGCGAACAGCTACTATAAAGAAAGAGGACGAGAAGCCTTATTGCTCACATTGCAAGAAGGAAGGGCACAAAGATGCAAGATGTTGGAAATTGCATCCCGATCAAAAGACAAAGTGGTTCAAGGATCGAAAGGGTAAGAAAGAGACCACAACTATCAGGCATGATCTCGGATCAGATTCAGATGATGAAACCAAGATCACAGTAGTGGGTATAAAAGGTAACATTCATGTTGTCAGTACTAGTTCTCATGCTTCTTCTGTAAAGTGTAATGAAGCACCTATTGAAAGTAAAAGGAATGAATTGTTTCATATAAGGGCTATTGCAAAACAAAATAAGATTGATACACTCATAGATAGTGGATCATAGGTGAATCTAATCTCTGAACAAGTTGTTAGGCAATTGGGATTAAAAACAACACCTCATCCTAAACCATATCCATTGGGTTGGGTGCATGATAATGCTCGATTACATGTGTCAAAACAATGTAAACTTCAATTTGCAATCACATCCAAGTTTATAGATGAAGTAGAGTTAGATGTAATTTTGCTTGACATCTATGGGATGGTATTGGGAAGTCCTTATTTGTATGACAGAAAGGCCATTTTCTACAGGGAACATAACAGGTATCATTTTTTTAAGGATGGAATTGAATTCATTGTGAAAGCTCATCACATGAATAATGATAGATCTATTGTAAACACAGGGCATTTGAAGATGATTGTGAATGCAAGCAATGTACTAACCCTCATGTCTGTAATAGCTAGTGATATTAAGTATAAAGATGGAATAATTTCTAATCATGATAAGGTGTCATGGATACAACAATGTGAGGATCAATTGCAAGCACATTTAAACCTTGAGCCAAAGGTGGCAAAAGAGGGTTTGAATGATTCATTTTCTAATGATGTTCCTCTTCAAGAGATCTGACACATTGATACTTTCTCTTTCACATCACTTTATTCAATATTTTTGCTTATTATTCTATTAGCTAGTTCTATGTGGATAGTGGATGTGACAATGAATATTGATGAATATAAAGTTGAAGGAATGATTGATTGTATCAACAATGCTATCTCATTTTTCATCTTGGTTGTGATGCGACAGATGTTCAAAATTCTAGCAAGGTGGACAGGTGATACTAAGAAAGTGAGGGGACAATGCCCTCACTTAAATCTTGTATAAAATTAGACTTTTGGCACTCCCAAAGCTTCTCAATTGGGAGGAATGATCTAGGAGGATCCAAAAACCTCAAAAATTTCACAGTCTCAGAATCAGACAAAAGTGGTCTCAGATTGAAGAGCTCGTCGACATGGTCCCAACGCAATGTGAATCACGTCAAAAGGAGACCATATGCGAGAGATATGCTCGGTCAACATTTGGTCAACATGTGGTCAAAGTTGGTCAAACGGAAAAATTGATGATCATGGAACATTTCTCTACTAGTTCCATCACATATAGCTCAACGAGAGCTTTCCAACGCATTTTAAACAGACCAAATCCGAGTTCGTATGTGGAAGTTATGACCAGTCAAAGTTGCAGTCAAACTTGGTCAAAGTGGTGATGTGGCATCACCAAAAATTGACACTTGGCAGGATGTGGCAGATGATGTGGCAGGAATGGTGAGTTGGCATAAATATATATTAAACCATAATTATTAAAGAAAAAAACACGTATGGTTTTAAAAAGAAAGTAATTCAAAAAGAGAGGATTTGGTGGGATTTTATCCTTTAAAATCCTCTTGCCTTGTCCATAAAACAAGGAGAGAAAAAAAACCCATAAACCTATATTTCAACAAATTAACCCCTTTAACCACATTTTTCATATTTCAACAAATTATAATATTTTTAAGGGGGGTAGGAATTATTTAAAAGGATTTTAATGTTATTATAAGGGGTGGTGGTTCTTTTAAACACTTGTTAAGCCCGAAAATAATTATATGGTTAATAACAACCCAACAAATGAATATTGCAAAAAAACCATAAAAACCCATAAGGGCTTATAAACAAGAGATGAAGGTTATTTATTTGTTTTGATGGTTGAGCCTTATTAAGGCAATTTTTTATGTATAAAAGGGGGTGTAGGTGTTTGATTTTCAACCATGTGCTTTTGAGAGAACTAGGTGTTGGAGGGAATTTTTATGCCTTTGTAAGAAAACTTTGGAGAGTATTTGAAGGAGAATTTACAAGGTGTTTTTGTACACCAAAATTTGTAAAATTGAGAGTGAGAGATTGTGAGGAGTTTTATGCGAGTTTTTTTGGAGCTTGATATTGGAAGAAGGCTTTTTGCTTGGCGATATCAATAAAGCGGTCCAACATTGAGAAGCGGACCCGAAGACATAGCTCAAATTGAACGAACTCCATTATCAACCGTGATCTCTCTATTTCTTCTCTGTCTCATAATTCTTTTAGTATTTTGATTCTTTGAGTTTCCTATTTATGATAATTAAATAGTTAGTTTATGTCTCTTGAATTTGGATAAAGTATAAGTGAAATTTATTTGTCATAATTCAACGGTTAGGATTCATAGCCAGGTAATTATGTTGGATCAGGATTAAATATTTAGTTGAGAGTAAAGTGCAAATTATTTGTAGCCCTTTAATTACAGATCATTCAGTTTATGAAGTTGATCTTGGTTCTTGAATCTTTGTGTTTGAGAACATCTTAATGCAATATCTTATCTTTGTGTAAGTGATGCAGTTTTCTTCATAATCAATTTCATTTCTCATATGGTATTAGGTGTGTTTTAATTCCAGGAATAACTTAGTTAAAATTAGTCTTTGTGCCAATTCTTCTTACTTGTTGGATCTTGCATATGATATTTAGGAATTTTCCTGATATTGGGTTTGCCTTTACTACTTTCTGGTTAAAATCATACATGATGTTTGATTTTATCAATTAAATTCACTGAAAACCTTGTGAGGGAGTTGTACCTTAACAAAATTCAGAGGATATTTGTTTTTTTTTAAAGGTTAAATAATTAGAGTTGTTTGGTTCATTTTGAACCTTTCGGATGTGGAATTCTGATATCTCAAGGTGCCCAATTTGTTAGCCAATAGATTTTTGGCAACTCCACTGGGGAAAGAATTGTATATTTTTGATCATCTTGTCTGGGCATACTTCATGGGTAATTCAATTAACCTTGGATTTTCATAGATTTACTAAAGGGGAAAGAAGTAGGGGAGTTTTTGATCCTATTTTTGAAACCTTACAAAGAAGTGATTTTTCTTATATCATTCCCTCTAGGCGAAGGGTTGGGGCTAGAAGCATACTCAACTCGCCTACTAGAACTCCCTCAAATCACTCCATCTCTTAGGCACTCATTTTGCGTGAAACTATTATGCCTATTGTAATTAAAATTTCCTTTAATATGGCTAATTAACCACCCATTCCTTGGGGGGCTACTATTGTTCCTTTGTAGCTGGGAAATAACTTGCATGATTTACCCAAGGGTTCTCGTAAGAATTCGCCTAAATTTTGAGATGGAAAAATTTCACTAGAAGAACACATTGATTCTTTCTTTGCCACATGCGGTATGCTTGCAGTACAAGAAGAAGATGTAGCAGTCAAATTGTTCATAAAATATTTAGTTGATGCTGTGACACAATGGTTTTATTAGTTGCCTCATGGATGTATCACTAATTGGGCCATAACGCACAACAAATTTGAAGCAAGATTCAAAAGCACAAATGATGACCTAACTTTAATAGCACATGTTACTTAGACGAAGAAAGAAGTGAATGAGTCTATGAGAGACTTTGTGGCCAAGTTTAACAAGATAGTAAATCAAATTATGGTGGCCAAGAGACCCTCTCGAGAAATGAAAAAATGTTTCTTCATCAACTTGCAACATCCTGATATTGGTCTTCTCTTAAAGAGACAACCATTGAATACTTTGGAGGCTACACAGGTGTTGGCTGTTGAATTAGAGGATGATTTTATTTCAATAGGGAAATGAAAAAAATAAATTAAATATGAACAAAGCACTTCCTACTAATTCCTTTGATTCTATGATCTAGAGATTGGCCAATGATATAATTGCTCTCAAAAGGAAAATGCTAAAAAGGAACCAACCTTATTAAGATATCTCTAGGAGAGCGAATTTTCAACCAGGAAATAAGACACTACCTTTGCCTCCAACTCAATAGAGGCTAGCAATTGAAGCTCCTCCTACAGACAATAAAAGGAACATGTGTGTTTTTCACCTCACATCCGACCACAATGGTGTTGATTGCCCTAAAATGAATAGGTTTATGCAGTTAACTACTACCAAAGAAGTTATTGAAGAAGTCATAGAGGAAGGTACTTCATCTAATTAATATGGCAAATCTGCAAATGGATACTTAGAATTCCAACTCGATGATGATAGAGGAGGATATGTTTACATCACTTTGGATGATGCTACTTGCGCTACTATTACCCAAAGCCAACAACACCACAACCAAAAAGGTACCCCAAATTCCCCTAAGGTGAAAATGTCTCACAAAGTGTGATTAATAAATATCCTAAAAATCCTATCGTGTCATCCCTAGAAAGTCAAGCAAGGGATTTTTATATTGTAGAATTTTGTAAAAATACTAAAGTTTAGATTTCTCAAGCAAAGTATGTAAAGATGAACCCTAAGGAATTGGACAGGTTGATTGAAAACATTAGATGAGGACATTCTAAGACACATGCAGAACTTGATGAAGTGATGATCAACCCCTAGGATTCTACTGCTAACATTGCATCTAGCAGTAAAACACTCTCATTGACCACCTTTGTTGCAAAACCTAACCCTTTCTATGTATCATTATTTGTGAATGGGTTCAAAGTTAATAATTGCATCATCAACTCAGGTGCTTCTAACAATGTCATGCCCATACAAATTTCCAAAGCCCTAGGGTTGGAAATGACTAAGACATTCAGAAAATGTTATTCAATGGATTCCAAGTAGATTCCCCTACTTGGAAAAATTAAAGATGCTCAAGTTGCACTTGCAACTTATCCAAACAAGCAACTCAAACTCACCATATTGGTCGCAGACATACCTGCTAGTTGTGGTATGTTTTTGAGTAGGAGTTTTTGTAAAGACTTGGGAGGATACATACAATTGGACTGGTCATATGCCACTATACCTATTGGTAAGGAGAAAGTGCGCTTGGAGCCTGAGTCAAAAGCCAAAATAACTATGCTCAAGTCTGAAGATCCCAAAGCACAAATCATGTACGAAGAAAATGAATTTGGGAACTATATGCTTTTCTCAGAAGAAGGAAAAAGGGGATGATGTGTATATCCCAAACTCAAAACCCGAGCTTTGGATAATGGAGTTTGAGAGAAGTTGTTCCCATGATGGGTCAAGAGCAGGGGTCATTCTTATTTCTCCCTCTGGTAAGAAATTTCCTTTCGCTTACAAGCTAGAATTTGAGAATACAAATAATACTATTGAATATGAAGCCCTTTTGTTGGGGTTAATCGAAGCTAGAGGTATGAGAATAAAGATGCTTAAGGTTTTGGGAGATGCAAAGCTAATTGTTAAACAGGTACAAAATGTTTTCACTATTAAAAATGAAAGGTTGAACCATTATCAAAATTGAGTCTGGATTGCCATTGAAAGTTTAGATGCTTTCTCATAGGGAATTTAACGCAAAGGCCGATTCACTAGCAGTCTTTTCCTCTTTACTCCTTCCACACCCATAATTTAAAAATAAATCCTACATGATCGAATTAATTTATTGGCCCAACGTTCTTGACAACCTTAATCACTGGCAGGTCTTTGAGGATGATAAAAAAATTCAGGCCTTCTTAGAAAATTCTGAGGCATTTGCTCAAGTCTTCTTCAAGGGAAGTGATAATTAATGCAAAAACTTTTGTTCTAGTAGGATGGGTGGTCTCCAAGATGAAATCATTCAGCTAAAGGGCAACAAAATACCTAAAGGGTTGGTTTCTCTTAAGGACTTATTTGATTGTCATGATCACTCTGTAAAATGAAAAATGAGCAAATTTGTTGGAAACTTTGATGAATTCAAGGCACTTACTATTGGAGACCCTGATTCCCCAAAAATGGTTTACATCGAAAGATACTGCTCTCTAGAGGAGAAAGAAAATTTGGTAGCCTTGCTGACTAAATATAAAGAGGTTTTTTCCTGGTGCTATGATTATTTGAAAAACTTCATGGATGGGAAATTTTAGTAGCACATTCTGCTTAAAGAAGGAAAGGCTGCTTTCAAACAAAAACACCTACTTAAAGTCTATAGATAAAGATAAACAAGAACACCTACTTACTATTTTCCACAATGAGGACTGTGGAGGTCACTTCTCTTCCACCATGACTGCTTTCAAAATTATAATACACGGTTATTATTGGCCTAGGATGTTCAAAGACACTTATCATTGGGTGGCCAAGTGCAAAAAGTGCAAGTTGTTTGTGGGAAGACCTCAATTGGTAGCCTTACCACTTAAGCCTATAATTATCGATGGATCATTTCAGCAATGGGGTCTCGACTTCATAGGCCCAATCAGTCCATAGTCCAGTGGAGGCCATACTCACATTATCACAACCACTAGTTACTTCACCAAGTGCGTGGAAGCGATCCCAATCAAGAGAACCACTTCTGAAGTAGTTTGTAATTTTATTAAAGAAAATATTTTGGTTAGGTATGGAGTTCCACATAAGCTAGTTGCTAACAAAGAAACTAGTTTTTCCTCTAGTGAGATTTCAATTTTCTGCTATGATTATGGAACCTCCCTATCTCATTCGACTGACTATTATCCTTAGGAGAATGGTTAGGCAGAGTCCAACAACAAGAATTTGATAAGGATTATCAAGAAACTAGTCGATGAAAACTAGAAAGATTGGCATAAAATACTATATGAAGCTCTATGGGAGGATCGAATGACTCCTAAGAGGGCCATTGGGATGACCCCTTTCAAGTTGGTATACGAGGTAGAAAGCGCACTTCCTCTTTCATTGGAATTATCAGTTCCCTAATTAAGAACTTCTATCGAGGATCTTGAATTCAGTGATGCCTTAGAGAGAAGGATTTTATATTTGAATAAGATTCACGAACAATGGGAAGATATGGTCGATAAGATAACCATGCATTAAGAAAAGGTCAAGAAGATTTTTGACAAGAAAGCAATACTGAGAAAGTTTATGGTTGGAGATTTAGTTTTGTTTTGGGACAAGCGCAGAGAGCCTAAAGGTGCTCATAAGAAGTTCAATGCACTCTGGATTGGTCCTTTTAAAATCACTCATGAGTATGGGCCTAATACTTTTCATCTCACGTATTTTGATGGGACCCCCTTGCCTATTCCTTATAATGGGTAGGATTTGAAACTCTGTCATCTTTGATCAACCTCACAACCCTTTTTGTACATAGTTAGTTTAGGGTTTTTGTTTTGTTTTGGTTTGCTTCCTAGGTGCTTGAGAGAGTTATTCAATTTTACTAACCCTGTTGACCAATGGATAAGGCACTGATCATGATAATCTGAATCTAGGTTCGTTGCTTCATCCTTAGTTAGTCTTCATCCCCCATTAGAGCCACTATTACCCTATAATTTTTCCTTGCTCCATTAAAAGTTATCTATCAACTTATAAATGACTCAATCCTATCTAGGCAATGTTTTGTTTAGTCATGCGAACTTGGGCGGTGTTTTTTGTAGTTTGTTGAACTCCCCACTTTGCCACTTGAGCTTGTTTTCTACTAAGATTTTGTGTTCTCTCATTCGGGTGGTTCCTCATTTAGTTCATTGAACTATTCCTTTCCCTGCTTGCGTGGTAGTTGTTGTTGAAGCAGCGTCATGACATGATATTTGAACCTAGACAGACTTTTATATAGTTCATTGAACTCTCCACTTTACCACTTATAAACATTTACTTTCAAATTTTGAAAGATGTTTGTGATGAAAGCAGTGAAGTGATAGCTACCACATGTCATGGAGAAATTAAAGATATTAAATTCTCATCTACCCTCATGTTTTTATGAGAATTTGTAAGAAAGTCCAAGTGATTGACAAAAATTCTCATTGAAACAAGATTTTTTGAGGACGAGTTAGATGAGATGCGGGATTCCAACTACATAATTTTCCATTGAAGGTATTTATATTATCCATTTGTTTCAACTTGCTTTCTTGGAATATTTTTTTCAGAAGGTTGTTTGTTGCTTGAGCTATAATTCTCATTCATGGCAAGGGTTAAGCATGCAGGTTATGAATATGTGTCCAGACTAACTTATGAGGGACCAAAAATTGGAGTTACTCATCTAGGGCCTATGAGTTTGGATGAAATAAGAAGTAAATTCAATAAACAAAATCCACCAGCCATCACTGAGCAAATAATTGATAGTGTGTTGGTTGAAGCTGCCACATTTCCTTTAGCAGTGCAATGCCCCAAACTCATCTTAGAATGCATTAGGAATTATAATTCTCAAACACGAGAGGTTAGGACAAAAGATAATCATTTAGTTTTGAAAATCTAGAGGTCCACCTTCATGTCTTGCCTGAGAATCCCAGAAAAGGATGAGTATTCACCCATGAATATGAAAAAATCTCAAATTGAGTTTTCTACAAAGAAAGGGGTCTACAAGAATGAAATGGGGAAAAATTGGTTGACCAATCCTAAAAGGGGTAAGTCTCAATTGTCTCTGAAGTTGCACAAAACCCATTTTGTGGAAGAAGTGGCTGACATTGTGGTAATGTTGCATAGGATAAGGGGGAATGAAGATGTTCATGTATTTGAGGAATGGATGTGTTTATTCATCTAAATTATGTTATGTAGAGAGCAATTCTTGGAATGGGAAAAAATTATCAGTGATCTCTTGCATGAGTTGAAGTAAGAACTGTCGATGTCTTAACTAGAGCACGAGAATGGATGACTAAGAAAAGAACAGAACAATCCTATCCTCACACCATATCTAAGGAGTCGTGACCTATCGAGGGCACTTCCCAAGCTTCTGCAAGTGGGAAATTAACTGGTGATACCTCCTATTCATTGCCATCAGGATCTCAAGGAGATGGTGGCGAGAATCCATTGGACAAAAATGTGTTTTCACAAACTTGTGGGAAGGATATCCTTAACCTACCTATTTTGGAAAAAGAAAATGAAAGAGACGAAGAAGAAGAGGGTTTGGAAACCCTAAATATCAAATCCTCTCCCTCTCAGAACAAATCACCTATCAAGGAAGTGAGTGTACCATAGAAATCATAGGATGTTTCATCTACAATGGACACCCCTCCTCTTGCAAGAACTTTGTTTGGGTCATCAACATTTAAAGCAGTCAATGTCCTAGTTACTCCAGCTTGGTTGGAGGATACCTTGTCCAGGAAAAGGAAAGTTGTATAGTTTAGTGTACCCAAACAAGATATGGTAAGATAATTATTGTAGAGAACCCCAATCCCAAAGTTGAAATTGAAAACCACTTCAAGATTGGTGGATGACACAAAATTAGGTAATCTCCAAGTTGAGATTGCTCATCCTTCTATACATAAGGATGCCACTCAGGTAATAGGAGGTGACTTCAAGGTTAGTAGAATATATTTTGGCCCCCTACTAGAGAGGGAGACATTTAAATATTTCAGGTGTCTATAGCTAGAGTGGTTGAAAGGTCTAAAAAGTATAAGGAAAGTAAGGATGAACTAAAAGCTCAGGTACGAGATTTAACTGAATTCCTAAGGTTTGTTTTTGAGCTTGTTCCTCAACCTCTATCTCAAGTAGGTTTGTTTGTTGAATCATTAACCATGATTGGAAAATAAGTCATGACCAAAATAAAAAGTAGTCAAAATTTAAGCAAGGCTGTGAAAGAATGGAGTGAGTGTCTAACTAAAAAGGGAGGCTTTGTTATTGGTGAATCTATGAAGTATTTCCAGGAGACAAATGCTTTGAAGAATACTTTGGGAGAGGAGATTGTTGCAATTAAAAAAGAAGAAAAGTTATGGAGCAATTATCAAATTGAACTAAAATTAATGTTAAGTTGGGATATGGAGAAGTTGGCTGCAAAACAGATTATACCTAGTGCTTTAGACACGCATTACTTAGCATGGAACAAGGGAGTGGAGTGGAAGTTGAAGATTGCTAAACAAAGTTTGTAGAAGCTTAGAGAAATCATTTATGAGTGCACTATTGTTTCAGATGAAGCTTTAGGTACTTTGGTGGCTCTCAGGTTACTGGAAAATAAAGGTGAGATTGGAAACGACATAGGAATTAAGAGTTTGATAGATAGTTTGTAGGGAATGGTTAAAGAAATGCTTGATTCACCTTCGCTTAATGCTGAGCATCTGAAGAAGCTTAGTGAATTATATTTGGTCACAATCCAAGCAATCATTCTCATGAAATTTAGTGAATGTCGCTTTTAGACAGCTAAGGACAACCATTTGACGTTGAAGGTATGAATGATAAATGTGACCATTCCTCAGCATAAATAATTGTTACACATCCTCAAGACTTTTCAAGCCTTTCAAAAAAGACCCGTGGTGACTTCAGAAGCTAGAAACGAAGTGACACCATCGTGATGGCTCAATTGCTTTTATTTTATTTGTTTTCTTTTTGAATTTTGGTCAGTTATAGACAACGAAGAGGCAATTGATCATCTACCTATTTATTTGTATCTAATTTCATATGTGATCTCTCTCTCTAGACACTTTGAAACTGGTCAATACAATATTTTTGTTGTGAATGAAATTACTGTTTGTCTTTGTGCATTCAATTTATGAAGTTGATCTGGGTTCTTGAGTCTTTGTGTTTGAGAACATCGTAATGCAATATCTTATCTTTATGTAAGTGATGAAGTTTTCTTCATAATCAATTTCATTTCTTAGATGGTGTTGGGTGTGTGTTTTAATTCCAGGATAGCTTACTTAAAATTAGTCTTTGTGCCAATTCTTCTTACTTGCTAGATCTTGCATATGATATTTAGGAATTTTCCTAATATTGGGTTTTCCTTTACCGCTTTTTGGTTAAAAGCATACATGATGTTTGATTTTAGCAATTAAATTCATTGAAAACCTTGTGAGGGAGCTGTACCTTGACAAAATTCAGAGGATATTTGTCTTGGTTTAAAGGTTAAATATTTAGAGTTGTTTGGTTCATTTTGGCACCTTTTGGACATGGAATTGTGATATCTCAAGGTGCCCAATATGTTAGCCAACAGTAAGAAAAGATGATTAAGCATGAATATGCATATGTATGATCTAGGCTAACAAAATAGATCATCAATTTACATATTCCAAGCATCATGAAAGGTATATATCTTTAATTTATTGATATAGGTCTCACATGAGCTATGGGAGAATTTGGTGATCATGTCAAACACATCATAATGTATAAAATGAGGAAGGATATAAAAAGAACATGTGACTCTATGGACATATCAAATCATCATGATATGTAGAAGGAATATCATCATAAGATGCAACAAAATTGTGGGTCTTGTACATGTGTACACCATAACCTAATAACCCTAGTTCTCAACCATATTCAAATAAAAAATAGTGAAAATAGACTTGAAATGCATTCATGAAAATAAAGACATAATCAATTAAATTAGTTGAAGATCAATGTACCTTCAAAAATAACTCTCCTATTGTCCAAATACATTTTCTTTTGTCAAAACAAGTCTTCCAAATTATTGAAATAAACCTTCTTTTGTCGAAATAAGTCTTCTAAATTGTCAAAATAAACCTTCTAAAATGTCAAAATAAACCATATTTTGTTGAAATAAGTCTTCTAAATTGTTGAAATAAACCTTCTTTTGTCGAAATAATCCTTCCTTGGTCAAAATAAGCCTTCCTTGGTCGAAATATGTATTTTACCAAAATTTCTTGAGTTGATTTTTTTTTTTTAAATTAAATTTATTTATATCAACCATTTTTGGCTGAGCATTTGTCAGCTAAGCATGTCTAGTTGGCATCCTACTTGGTAGCCAACTCACCTCTTTTTTAGAATTTTTAGAAACATTCAACTTTGGCAAATTATTTCTCCAGTCAGAATGAATTTTTTGCAAAAAATAAAAATACCTTTTTGTAGAGCTTAGAGTGGTGAATCCAAATATATATATATATATTTAATATTTTGATTAGTTTTAACATATTTTATTTTTAAAATAATGCAAGTAGGTTTTTAAAATTAAAAAAGAGGTTGATTATAAATAAAAAAAATAGTAAAATAGTAAAATATATATATATTATATGAGGCACAAGAGGAGAGAGTCTTGTTCAAAAGGGTATAATTTATTTTTTGAAATTGATTAAAAAAATAGACAATTGTTGACAGCCAGTGAAAATTATCAAATTCTAACAAGTTTGACTTTAAAATGTTATTACGTGAAAAATATACCTCAAAATTTGTTTTTTTTTCCATGCACAAGATATTGAAGTTACCTATTTGGAGAAAAAAATAGGGAGAAATAAAGTTTTTTTCAATTTGTTTCTTGACAACTCGTGAAGTCATTTTTTTCTAAAATTTTAAGCATTTCAAAATTTGTCCTTAAATTGATAAAAAACATAATAAAAACAAATTTTAAAAAAATTGAAAAATTACAAGAATAAATTTCATCAAAAGTTCTACATTTCATTAGTTTACACTATTTTGAAATTCAAAACATAAAGACCACTTTTATGTGGTCAAAGTTCAAAATTTCTTTTGTTGTTGGTTGATTCATTTATAAAGTGTGACACAGGTTTGTGCTTTACCCACATGTAAGAGGAAATTTATAACATCTACATGATCAAAAGATGAGGCATCCCCATAGACAATAACAACTTTGAAAGAAAAAGAACAGGGATCCCCTAGACCCCTTGCATGAGCCATGCAACTGCATAGCCCACCACCCACATAACACACAAAAAGTAGACTAAATGCAGACCAAAAAAAATAGAATGGAGGACATAAATAGTAAAATTGTAGCCAACAAGGGTTAAAGCCCCCAACCACCCAATGCCAAATGTGCACACCATAAGGAGGAGGCCTACAACCTCACCAAGCAACGTAGACTAGCCCAAGCCTCCGCGTGCAACAACTCACCATCCCATTATTCTTCATCGCTTTTCTTCATCTTAATTAAATACTCTCAACTCAAATTATTGTTATTATTTTATTATTAATATTAATATTATTTTTTTAAATAAAGGGGTAAAAACTTTATTGATAGTCAAAAAAGAGCATTACAACAAAGCAAAGGGCCTAAACCCCAAGAAAGCAAAAATACAGTAAAGCAAAGCAAGAATCAACATCATCCATCTCCAATCCCATCGCCATCCTCCGCAATAATCTCGTTCAACTCTTGGCGAAGATCCTAGGAAATCTGATCCTACCCCTCAATCCTCTAGCCATCAAGATGCGTCGAAGCCCATTTTGCCAAGCAATCTGCAGCTTTGTTCCATTCCCTCAGAATATGGACAAAAGAAACCTCCTCCATCAAGGAGCTAATTTGCAGAATCTGTTGCACCATCCTAGCTAACTACCAATTGACATCAGCCACCTTCCGATCTTTAAGCAAATTAACCAAAACCTGTGAGTCAAACTCATAGATAACTTTTCTCCACCCCAAAGCATAAGCCCGTTCAAGGGCGGGGAATATTGCTAGACCTTCCATAAGGTTAACGGTCTTTGTCCCCTCGTAAGAAGAGAAGAAGAAGACCACTGAGCCTATGGAATCTCTACCAACTCCACCAATTCCAGCAGGCCCAGGATTTCCTTTTGAGGAACCATCAGTATTAATCTTTAAAATTCCCGCAGGAGGGGGAAACCATTTACCCACTCTCATAACTTTCATTTTTGCTTGCCTTCCCTTTCGAACACAAGCTGACGCCAAAGAAAACTCCTGAAGTCCCAATCTCTCCATCTTCTTAGCATCCTCTTTCTCCAAGGGAAAATCTACCTCACACTTTGCTTCCACAGTCTCCCGAACCATACCCATAATTCTCTGCCAAACTTGTTGAATAATCAACTTTTCCCCTCAGAAGATTCTACGATTCCGCTCCAGCCAAATCTGCCAGAGAAGGAATGTAGGCCCCACATACCACACATCCTGTAAGAAAGATGCGGTAGTAGGAGGTCTGCCTAGACTGCACCAAAAATCCACCAAAGAGGAAGCATGAACACATGGGGCTCTCCAAACTTCCCACCACAAGTGCCATAGCCTCAGAACAAAGGGGCAACGAAAAAACAAGTGAGCAGAATCCTCCTCTCCATCCCCACACAACACACACATGGATGGTCCCTGAAATCCCCTCTTCTGAATATTATCCTAGGTCAAACACTTATTCCAGGCCAAAGTCCAAATGAAGCAATTACACTTCGGCCACGAGAGCTTGTTCCAAACACTCTTCCACCATTGAACCTCCACCCCATCCAGCTTTTGAGATAACAACACCTGATAACCAGAGGAAACAGAATAAACACCCTTCGGGTTGGGAGACCAAGATAAAACATCTCCATCTGGAAGGGCACTACAAGTCCTGCTAGAGAGGATGCTTTGCAATTCCGCACATTCCTCCTCCATACCAACCACAGGCCACTCCTCAGGATTCTTCCATCTAGCCGTCATTAACTGACCTTGAGAAGAAACAGACTTAAAGTCTCTCACCTTGTCCCAACCGGCCTCAATGAATCTTTGACAAAGGGGCAAAAGGTTAGGAAATTGAGAAATAATGGGAGGAAAACCATCCCAAGCATCCAACCAAAATTGAGCCTCAAACCCACTTTTGCAGATCCAAAATAAGCCATCCTTAACTAGAGCAGCCCCCTTCTTAAGTGTACCCCAAATAACCGATCCTTTCCCCACTAAGGGATAGTGAGGAATATCCATCTGAGGGATCCCTGAAAAATATTTATGAAGTAAAATCTTGGCCCAGATCTGATCTTTCTCCACACACCACCTCCAATATAGTTTGGTAGCAAGCACCACCCCAGACAAAGATGACTGCCTTAATCCAAGACCTCCATATTGCCTCGGACTACAAATAAGCTCCCATCTAACCAAGCTCCATTTGGATGACGATAAATTACCTGCCCATAAAAATTGTCTAGATAAAGCATCAAGTTCCTGAAGAAAACCAACTGGGGCCACCTGGAGCATGCATCTGTAAATGGGAAGAGCTTGAACCACATATTTGATCAACTGAACATGACCAGCAAAGGATAACCATCTATGGGTCCAATGGTTAACCTTCATTCGAAACTTTTCCAGAATATTCTGCCATGAATCCCTATGCATCCTTGTGTCAGAAATAAGAAATCCAAGATAGATCAAAGGGAGCGATCCAGTCTAAAACCTTAAAATATTGGTAGATCAAAGGGAGCGATCCAGTCTGAAACCTTAAAATATTGGCAATCCTCCTTTGAATCAGACCAGGAGTGTTGAAGAAGAAGATGGAGGACTTACCTTCATTAATCATTTTACCTGAGGCAGTCAGATAAACATCCAACACCACACGCAAGTTTGTAGCCTCCCTGATTGTAGCCATACCCATCAAAGCAGTATCATCCACAAACTATAAATGAGACAGTGGGGGAATATTACCTCCCCAACGCCATCCCTGAATGAGACCCCTCTCCACATTCCTTCTCAACAACCGACCCAAACCTTCAACAAAGAGCATAAACAAATACGGAGATAATGGATCACCTTGGCGCAATCCCCGAGAGGCTCCAAAGAGCTCTGAGGGTTCACCATTAATTAAAACAGAGGAGACAGAAGTCACACAACTCTTGACCCACTGAATCCAATCATCCCCAAACCCAAAAGCACCAAGGATCTTCCAAAGGAAGGACCATCGAACTCTGTCATAAGCCTTTGCCATGTCCAACTTGATGAACATAGCCTTATCATTGGAGTTAGCCATAGAATGAATGGACTTTGTGGCAATAACCACCCCATCCAAAATTTGCCTACCTACAACAAAACCACTCTGCTCTTCAGAAATTAACACTCTAAGCCAAGTTTTCAGCCTATCCCCAATTACTTTAGAGATGATTTTGTAAATCACATTACAAAGAGCGATGGGTCTAAATTGGCTTAACTTGTTTGCTCCATCAGATTTGGGGATGAGAGTAAGGAAGGTGGAATTCAAAGCCCATAACATCTGCTTATTCATCTGAGATTCCTAGACAACAACCAATAAGTCAAGCTTAATAATATCCCATAATTCTTGAAAGAACTCCATCGGAAAGCCATAAGGGCTAGGAGCTTTCCCTTTCTTCATTTGGAACACCGTTCTCTCAAGCTCTTCGAAAGAAATATCCCCCATGAGACATTCATTCATCTCCATAGTAACCAGAGAAGGGATACAAGATAGAACTTGAGCCTCCTCCACGGAAACCCCCTGTGAGTCCTCCCTAAATAGGGTAGCAAAGTACTGCATGGCTTCACACGAAATATCCTTGAAAGAGGATAGATGTTCACCAGTGTCATTCACCAAAATAGAAATTAAATTCCCATGTCGCTTGGCTTTGACCAAATTGAAGAAGGCCGTATTTTTATCTCCCTCCTGAAGCCATTCAACCCTTTCCTTCTGTTTCCAATATATTTCCTCCTATAGTTCACACTCCTCCAACACTTTCCATGCCCTGGCCTCCTCTTGAAGTAAACCCGCAGTCACACCTTCCTCCCTGATCACTCTTGTAATGCTATCCAACTCCACCTGAGCAGTAGCCTTAGCATGGAAAATGTTCCCAAAGCATTGCTGATTCCATCGCTTAAGCTGATATTTAACAAATTGAAGAAGCTTAGCAAAAGTGAACATTGCCGTACCATAAGCGGGTCTTCCCTCCCTCCACCATTTAGCCACATAGTCATGAAGAGAGGGTTCATGGAGCCACATAATCTAGAACTTAAAAGGGGATGACCGAGGCACACGAACTGAAGAAACAACAAGCTTGATAGGCCAATGGTCAGACCCCCTCCAATCCAAAATTTTTGAGGTAGAAGACCATAATCCACCAACCCATAAGCAAGAAACCAAAAACCGGTCAAGTCTTTTAGAGATGCAATTATCCCCAATCCTTCGATTATTCTAGGTGAATAAACCATTATTAGGCTTGACATCAACAAGATTCAAAGTAGAGATATTATCCTGAAGAAGCATCGCAGAAGGCTCTAACCTAGCAATACCCCCCCGCTTCTTTGATAGCTCAAAAATAGCATTAAAGTCCCCAGCCATAATCCATGGATGAAAAGGCACCATGCTCCGGACAAATCTAATATGAGACCATAGAATTTGCTTACCTTGATACTCGATAGGCACATAGATATTAGAGAGGAGGATAGACTCCCTAGTCTCAAAATAGGAAACGATCATCGAGATAGAAGACTTGCTGGCCATCCACCAGAGAGGGCGGATCCTCTGAGGATTCCAAAGGCAAGCCAATCCACCCGCGGATCCTTGAGCACCAACACACTGACATTCGCCACTGCCCCACAGCTTAGGGGATAAACCAAGCATGCATTCCACAGATAACTTAGTCTCCTGCAAGAACAAAACATTAGGAGATTGAATTCTAACCAACTCACGAACACCCTTTTGTCTAGGGCCGCTGTTTAGGCCCCTTACATTCCATGAAAGAACAATCATTTCAAAGAGCTCGAGAAGTGTGAATCCAAAGTCTTAACTGACCCTGACTCCACCAAAGTTTCCCCAACTAACTTAATCTTTTCCATATCCTTCTTCCTACCAAGCTTTGAGGATTTCTCCCCCAACCCTTTTTTGATATCCTTTTGATGAAGACCCAAAGGAGAAGGAGAAGACCTGTTATTCCTCACTACATCTGCTCCTGTATGCAAAGCCACAATAGGACCATCTCCCCCATCTTTCTTCATTTCCATAGTAGGAGCCGACTCCACCAAGACATCCATTTGAAGATCGGTCACAATTTGCAAAGCTCCAGTAACTTGTGCATCCTGAGTATCCCCAAATAGAGAACCCTCCTGCCCAGAACACACAATACCTTGATCCAAATTCACCAAACCTGGGTTCACTTCTTGCTGCCCCAGATCATCCAAAACCTCAAATCTGTTAAAAGAGTCTTCATCTTGTCTTTCCTTCAAGGTCCTCTTTTGGCCACAGTTTCTGTTACGATTCTTTATAGGGGCGAAGCCATCAGAACCATCACCATCCCCAGGAATTGGGTTCTTTCCCTTATCCTCCCTAGGTGGGTTGCGGGGAGGCTGAGAGATTGGAGGCTCTACAGGCCTAGCCCTTGGACATCTTCGTTGCAAGTGACCATATTCATGCAATAGACGACATTAGAAAGGAAGGGTTTCATAGTCCAATGACTGTACCCAAGAGTAAGGACCCACAGACATATCCAAAGAATCTGGTAATGGTTTACTAAGATCAATTTCCACACAAATGCGAGCAAAAGTGATTACCTTTTTAAACTAAGTTTGCAGCAAAGAACCAACCGGCTTCCCAAGCATCGATCCCAACAGATGCAAAACATCATCCCGCCAGCATTCCATAGGAAACCGTGGAAGCCGAACCCACATCGGGACATGAGATGGAAGCTCCTCAGCAGGGTTAAAACCAGCATGCCACGGTTTAAGAAACAAGCCGACCTGATTATAGAAATAAGGGCCTCCTTCGAAGACCTTATTCCGATCCGCCATGCAATCAAAGGTAACCATGAAATAATTATTTGCTAGAATATTTATATCCATCTCACCCTCCGGCATCCAAGTCTGTCGGGGCCAGGACTCCAGAAATTGCATCGATATCCTCATACCCAAAAACTTACAGTAAAAAGAGTGCCTTGAATAATATTCAATATCCTCCACAACCATTTCCAAGGGAATAACTAGTTTTGGTCTCTCCTTGCAATGTACCAAGCAACCATTGATTTTCGTGATCCGAGCTCCACTAGACAAGCCCACTCCATCTAGCCTCGATTCCGGCATGAACAAATTATTATTGAAGACTTGTGAAGTGTGTTGAGGAGACTTCGCACCAAGCACTGAACGAAAGTCCATTAAAGGGTTAGCACCCGAGGTCTCCCCAAGAGACATAATACCCAACTTATATCGGGCATGCAAAGCCCCCGAGAAATAAAAACCGAAACAAGGGTTTCAAAGCCCCACCCAAAGCACACCACGATCCGATGGCAAAAGAACAAGAGACATCGCTGAAAGGAGACCTCACACAAACCAGGCACCAAAGGCTTGCTCCACCTGCACACCCGTGGCTCCCAACGGCACCACACACTCTGGTCGGCGCCAAAGAACTGCCCACACACAGGAAAAAATGAAAGGAATCCTCCGTAGAAACCACACGCAGCTCCTCACCCCCAAACGCAGACAACAACCCCCTCTCCAAGTGCAGATTCAGACAAGAACATGAAGTGAGCTAGGGCACAGACACCCTAGCTCGACAAACTGCAGACGAACGCCATCCTAATGATCCAACTAACCTTAATTCCTTAGTACCATTAATATTAATATTATAACTACTATAATATTATTATAATTAATTTGACTTTGGGTTTCATATTAAAATATTACTTTAATCACTAACTTTAAATAAATAATATATTTAATAAATGTTATATTACTAATTATTATATATTAAATAAATTTTATAAATTTTATAAATATAATATATATTAAAAATAAGTAAAAGTTAGATATTACATGTTGGCAGTGTTTCTTCTCTTATTATTATTAATATAAAAAAAAATTATTCAAGGGGTAAACACTTTTGAACCAGAGCTATGAACTGGAATACAACCACTCCAACAAGGTTTGAACCTTGGTGGAAAGAACAACAATGCCACCTTTAAACCATCACACCATGCCAACATCAACATTATTAATATAAAATTATTATATATTAAAATGATTATTTATTACAAGTTGTTTATTTTTAATTGCCTCTATAGTATTATAATTATTGTTTTCTAGATTTGAGAAAAATTAAATGTAAGTTTTATTAATATGAATAAAAATAAATTATGTAAGTTTTGTTAATTATAGTGTTTTAGTACTGTTAATTAGTTATTTGCTTGACCTAACTCACACCCTAACTCTAATTTTATCACCAACCCTAATCCTAACCCTAATAATAAATTCTAAACCATTATTCTAATCCTAGACCTATGTCTAACCTTAACTATAGCCATAACACTATCCGTAATTATGGTCGTAATCGTAACCCTAACAATAAAGAATTGTAGAGTGACATTACAAAATTATATATATGAATTAATATTGGGAATAAGATTTGGAATAAAGATATTAGATGAATAAAATTTTGGAGCATTATATCTATTAATCATATTTTAGTGATTTTTATTAGTAATATTTTATTTTTAATTTATTTTAATCTTTTACTAGTTCTAACCATAAGTTTTACCTTATTCTTAATTCTAATCCTAATCCTAATTATAATACTTTTAGGATTATAATAATTAATAATAATAGGATTAGAATCGATTTCCAGTATGGGTTCGACTTCCATGATATCCTGTGGAGTGTTGGCAGGACAATGTTCTACAATTGCTGGCTTCGATGCTCGAGAAATCGGTTGGATCTTCACTGCAAACTCAGTTTAAAAAGGTGATGAATTTTACTCATATCTGTGTAGAGATTGATTTAAGTAAGCCATTGCCAGATTCTTTGGATATGTGTGCGGGTCCTTATTCCTAGGTGCAACAGTTGGATTATGAGACTCTCCCGTTTCAATGTCATCTTTGTCATGAATATGGTTACCTTCAACGAAGATGCCCAAGGGCTGGGCCTGTGGAACCTTAGTCTTCTCAACCTCCTCGCAACCCACCTAGGGTTGATAAGGGGAAGGATCCCATTCCTAGTGATGGGATTGGTGCAGATGGTTCCATCCCTATCAAGGCCCATAACAGGAACTAGGGTCAAAAAAGGACCTTGAGGGAGAGGAAGGATGAAGATACTTAGAACAGATTTGAGGTTTTAGATGATCTCAGCCAACAGGAAGTGAATTCAGGCTTGGTGAATCTGGATAGGATAGGAGGGTCTTATTTATGTGGCTACGCAGGATATGCAGGATGTTGGTGCTTTGCAAATGGACACAAATCTTCAAATGTGGAGTCATTTCCTTTTGTTGAAGTGAAGAAGGATGGAGGGAATGGATCTCCTCTAGGTTTGAATGTAGGTACTAAAGTGGTGAAGAATAATAAGTCTTCTTCTTCTCATTTGGATTTGCATCAAAAGGATCCAAAAAAAGGAGTCGGGGAGAAGTCTTCTAAGCTTGGTAGAAAAAAGGATTTGAAAAAGATTAAATTAATAAGGGAGTATTTGGTGGAGTTAAGGTCTATCAAGACTCTAGATTCTCATTTTTTGAGCCCCTTGAATGATTGTTCTATCTTGGAATGTAAGGGTCTTGAACAGTGGCCCTTGACAAAAGGTTATTCGTGATTTGATTAGAAGTCAATCTCCTAATGTTCATTTCTTGTAGGAGACTAAGTTATTAGTTGAGAGTATCTTTGGTTTGATGCCTAAGTCATGGAGGAGTGGAGAGTGCCAATACATTGGTGCTCATGGGTCTACTGGGGGAGTGGCTTGTTTATGGAACCCTCAAAAGGTCCACCCTATTTGGTGGATGTCCTCGAAGTCTTCTATCTCTATGATTGCTTCTTGATTTGGGATGGGGGAGTCCATACTCTTCTCTAATATCTATGTACCTATTGAGATTCAGGGTAAGAAAATTTTGTGCTCCCATATCAGGTTTATCTGTAGCATGGTTCCTTACCATCCATGGATTATGGCTAGGGATTTTAATGCTATTTTAGAGTTGGCTAAGAAGTGAGGTGGAATTGCAAGGCTTGAGCTCTCTACGTTGCTACTATAGGATAACAACTCAACTTTAAATCTTGTTGATGTCAAGCCCAATAATGGTCAGTTTATTTGGAATAATCGGAGGGTTGAGGATAATTGCATTGTGGAATGACTTGACATTTTTCTGGTTTCCTATTACTGGGTTGGGGGTTTGTGGTCTTCTAGCTCTAAAATTTTGGATTGGAGGGGCTTAGATCATTGGCCTATAAATCTTGTGATTTATTTAGCTTGTGTGCCTCGGTCTCCTTCATTCAAGTTCCAAATTATGCAGTTGTAGACTCCTCTCTCCATGGTTATGTTGCTAAGTGGTGGAGGTATGGTAGACCTGCTTATGGTACAACTATGTACACTTTTGCTAAGTTACTTCAATTTTTCAAATATCAACTTAAACACTAGAATTGACAATGCTTTGGAAACATTTTCCATGCTAAGGTTGTTGCTCAGGCTAAGTTGGATAGTATTACAAGAGTGATCAAGGAGGATGGGGTGACTGATAATCTGCTTCAGGAAGAGGCTAGGGCTTTGAAAGCACTGGAGGAGTGTGAGATGTGGGAGGAAGTTTATTAGAAGCAAAAGGCCTAGATTGAGTGGCTTCATGAACAAGATAAAAATACTGCTTTCTTCTTCAATTCAATGAAAGCCAAGAGACATGGCAATTCAATTTCTATTCTGGTGAATGACAGGGGTGAGCATCTTTCCTCTTTTCATGAAATCTCAAGTAAAGCTGTACAATATTTTGCTTCTTTATTCAGGGAGGTCTTGCAGGGGGGTTCTGATGAGGAAGCTTAGGTTCTTTCATGTATCCCTTCTTTGGTTTCTATAGAGATGAATGAGCACCTTATGGGCGATATTTTGTTAGAATATTGGAGGAGATTGTGTTTCAAATGAAGAAAGGAAAAGCTCCAGACCTTGATGGTTTCCCAATTGAGTTCTTTCAAGAATTTTGGGATATTATCAAATTTGACTTTTTTAGCGTTTGTGCAGGAGTCTTAGATGAATAAGCAGATGTTATGGGATTCGAACTCAACCTTCCTGGCTCTCATCCCTAAGTGTGAAGGGGTGGATAGGTTAAGTCAATTTTGTCCTATCTCTCTTTGCAATGTGATTTATAAAATTATCTCTAAATTGATTGCTGATAGGTTGAAAAAGTGGCTTAAAGTGCCGATCTCTAAAGAACAAAGTGGTTTTGTGGTGGGTCGACAAATTCTAGATGGGGTTGTTATTGCAAATGAAATTGTTCACTTTATGGCTAGTTCCAAAGATAAAATGATGTTCGTCAAGTTGGATATAGCTAAGGCATATGACAGAGTTCAATGGTCCTTCCTTTAGAAGGTTCTCAATGCATTTAGTTTTAGGGATGAGTGGATTCAATGGGTTATGAGCTGTTTTACTTCGGTTTCTTTCTCTATGCTAATAAATGGGGAACATTCTGAGCTTTTTAGTGCCTCTCGAGGTTTGCATCATGGAGACCCCCTCTCTCCTTACTTGTTTCTTCTTCTAGTTGAAGGTCTAAGATGTTTGATGAGAAGGAATATGGAGTTGGGGCTCATTTAGGGGTGCGGGTGGGGAGGTGATTTACCATCACAGTCTCATCTATAGTTTCTGGATGACACAACTTTGATGGGTATGGCTACAATCAAGGAAGCTTCAAATTTGCGTAGAGTGTTGGATATTTATCTGGTTTCCTTAGGCCAATTGATTAATGAAGACAAATCCTCCATATTTTTCGTCAATTCTTTGGGACCCATTCAGAGGAGAATTGCTCATATCTTGAGATTTCAGATTGGGGCTCTTCCTTTGACCTATCTTGGTATTCCTATCTCTGTTGGTAGGCTACCCAGGGATTCTTGGAAAAATATTTTGGACAAATTTTGTGTGAAAGCTAATCATTGGACCCATAGATGGATGTCTTTTGTGGGTCATGTTCAGTTGCTCAAGTATGTGGTGCAGGCTCTCCCCATTTATAGATGTATGATTCAAGTGGCCTTGATGGGTTTTGTTAAGGAATTTGATTCTTTAGCAAGATGGTTTTTATGGGCTGGTAGTTTGTTGTCCTCTAAATGGTGCTTTGTCAGATGGGATATTGTTTGTAGCCCGAAGTAGTTTGGTGGTCTGGGGTTAAGGCAACCGTCTCTGTTTGGGGTGGCATTGTTTGCTAAATTGTATTGGATGTGGTGTGTGGAGCAAGATCAACTCTGGGCCAGAATTTTATCTCATAAGTATTTCTCGGGGATCCCACAGATGGATATTCCTCAGTATCCCTTAGTAGGGAGAGGTTCGGTGATTTGGGCTATGCTCAAGAAAGGGGCCGCGCTCATCAAGGATAGCTTATTTTGGATTTACAAAAGGGGGACAAAGGCTCTCTTTTGGTTTGATTCTTGGGATGGTTTTCCTCCCATTGTTTCTCAATTTTTGAATTTGTCAACTCTGTGCCAGAGGTTCCTTGAGGCTGGTTGGTCAAGAGTAAGTGACTTTAAGTCCTCTTCTCGTGGTCAGTTGGTGGTGGCAAGATGGAATAATCCTAATGAGTGGCTTGTTGTTGGTATGGAGGAAGAGTGTGTTGAGCTTCACAGTATCCTTTCTAGTAGACATTGTAGTTCCCTCCAGGATGGGGATGTTCTTTCTTGGTCTCCTAATCCTAAGGGTGTCTACACTCTTGCTTCTGGACATCAGGTGTTGTTATCTCATAAGTTGGACGTGGTGGAGGTTCACTAGTGGAAGAGAGTGTGGAACAAGTTCTCTTGGCCTAAGTGTAATTGCTTTATTTGGAATTTGGCCTGGAATAAGTGTTTGACATGGGATAATCTTCAGAAGCGGGGTTTCTAGGGCCCTTTTATTTGTGTTTTGTGTGGGGTTGGGGAGGACTCTTCTCACTTATTTTTCCGCTGCCCCTTTGTATTGCAACTTTGGCATTCTTGGTGGGGAGTTTGGAAAATCCCCTATGTTCATGCTTCCTCCCTAGTAGATTTTTGGAGTAGTTTGGGTAGGCCTCCTTCTATGGTAGCTTTTTTGTGGGATGTGCGGTATGTTGGGCCTACCTTCATACTATGGAAAATTTGGTTGGAACAGAATCGTAGAATATTTTGTGGTGAAAAGATGTTGATTCAACAAGTCTGGCAAAGATTATGGGTATGATTCAGGAGACGGTGCAAGCTAAGTGTGATGTGGTGTTTGCCTTAGAGAAAGGGGACGTTAAGATGGTGGATATATTGGGGATTCAGGGGTTTTTTCTTTGGATTTTTCTTGTGTAAGGAGAGGAAGGCAGGTGAAAATGAAAGTTCAAAGGGTGGGTAGATGGCTTCCCCTCCGACTGGAATTTTGAAGATTAATATTGATGGGTCCTCAAGAGGCAATCCTGGGCCTGCTGGGATTAGAGGGGTTGGAAGGGATTTTTTGGGTTCGATGGTTTTCTTCTTTTCTGTTCCTGAAGGGATGCAATCTATCAACCTTATGGAAGGTTTGACGATCCTTTACGCCTTTGAGTGAGCTTATGCTTTGGGTTGGTGCAAGGTTATTTGTGAATCTGATTCACAAGTTTTGATTAAATTGCTAAGTGAATGAAGGGTGTCTAATGTTAGTTGGTAGCTGGCTATGTTGGTGTAGCAGATTAGTTCTTTGATGGAGATGATGTCTTTTGTCCATATTCTGAGAGAGTAGAATAGGGAAGCCAATTGTTTGGCTAAGTGGGCTTTTGAGCATATCGATGGTTGGAAGATTGATGAGTGGGAGTAGGTTCCCCATGAGCTCCAACATGACTTGGAGAGGATTCTGGTTGAGGATGGGGATGGTAGTGGTGAAGGATGATGATAGTTTCACCTTGTTTGGTTGCTCTTTACGGTTTCCTGGGGCCTTGTCCCTTTGATTTTATGTAATGCTCATTTTTTAATTTCAATAAAGTTTTTACCCCTTTTTATTAAAAATAATAATAGAATTAGAATTAGAATTTAATTAATAATTATAATAATTTATTTTATGTTAATTTAATTTAAATTTTTATTTTAATTGTGTAAAATCAAATCCCTAGGAAGATTATCTTTATATGCTTATTTATGGATGTCCTTTAATTTAAGTTTTATTTTATTTTTTAATAGTTTGAATCCAAATCTCTATAAAATAGCTAATTGATTTTTGTGAGATTTTCTTTAATAAAAAAAATTACATACATAAATATAGAAAATTTATGTATGTATCTAGAAAAATCAATATATATATAGACATTAAAAAAGTGAAATATTTCATATATATCCTATTAAATTACTAGAATAATATATTAGTAAAATTAACATTTATTTATTTTAGAAAAATTCCATGAAATGACTTTATAAAGCTAAAAGTGAAAAATTGATGACAAAAATATAATACTGTAGTATATTATTATAATTTAATATAACCAATTAAAATATATACTAAATCTAATATATTAAGCATTATTTAATATTATATTAAATTATTATAATATAACAATATTATATTTTAAAAAATAAAAATAAAGAGGGTAAAAACTTTATTAACCAAAGAAGCAGTACAAGACAAAAAGTACAAGCACTCCACAAGGGAGCAAGAAAATCCAAGCAAGCACTCAAGCAACACCCAAGCAACATCTCATGTCTTTTGTGACCAAATCCTCCAACTCCTAAGCAAGATTCCCAGGCAAATTGTCCTAGACATCCACAATCTAATTCCTAGTCCTCTCCGAAGTCCACTTAGCCAACCCATCTGCTACTTTATTCCATTCCCATGGGATATGGAAAAAGGTGAGAGAATCCATAACTCCTCCATGACAAGTTATTTGCTTAACCACTGTAGCTAACCACCAGCTAACATCCTCTAATTGACTCTTTTTCAACAAGTCAATCACAATATAAGAATCAGACTCATAAATGACACTTCTCTAACAAAGGGCACAAGCCTGTTTCAAAGCCAAAAGAATAGCCAACGCCTCCATAAGTTTATTAGAATGTTGCCCCTTATACTCAAAGAAGAAAAAACTCAACCACTCTAGAACTATCCCTGCCAACTCCACCAATCCCAAAATGCCTAGGATTGCCTCTAGAAGACCCATCAACGTTAATTTTCAAAACTCCAGGGGGAGGGGCTTCAAATGTCCCTCCCTAAAGATCTTTCCTCTAGTACTCCACCTAGACCAGGCTTGGGCCTTGCCCTACCACCAATCAAAATCCCTAGATTATGAACCACTCTTGTATCACCAAGATCCACTGGAATCGACAAATCACACTTAGCAGCTAAAGTCTCTTGAAGAGCTCCCAAAATTTGCAACCACACCTGACCCACCTGAAGCTTCTTATCCAAAAAAGTCCTATGGTTACGCTCCAACCAAATATGCTAGATGATCAAACTGGGACAAAAAGACTAGGAAATTTGTAAGAAGGAAGTCATAACAGGAAGGGCTTCAAGACTCCATTAGAACTCTTCCAAGGAAGAGACATGTCCGCATTGTTAATTCCAAGCCTCCCACCAGAAATGCCAAATTTTCCTAGCATAGGGGCACTGAAAGAAGAGATGGGAGGAAGTCTCATCATTACTTGAACACACGAAGCACATTGAAGAACCTTGAAAACCATGCTTCTAAAGATTCTCCCAATTCAAGCATTTATTATAAACCACCAACCAAGAGAATTTATTCCAAATCTATCTCCACCATGGAACCCCAACACTGTCAAAAGCTTGCTTATCCAACACTCGATAGCCAAAGGAAACAAAGAATTGACCTCTTGGGTCATGACCCCATGCAAGAACATCCCTCTCAGGGAGAGAAATGCACACCTTGCTAGCCAAAATAGAAGCCAACTCTTGTTGATCCCCCACTGAACCCCCCGATGGCCACTCTTGCAAGTCCTTCCACCTAAAACCATTAGCTTGCCCCAAATCTTGAGGGGCTTTAAAGTCCATCACTCTACTCCATCCAGCCTCTAGAAAAATCCTATACAAGTCCTGTAAGTGAGGATGAGAAGACATGATAGGAGGGAAGCCATCCCAAGAATCATACCAAAAAAGAGTATTTGAGCTTTTGTTGCAAATCCAGAAAAGACCCTATTTAACCAACTTGACACTTCTTTTGAGAGTACCCAAAATCATAGAACCTTTCCCCATAACACTAAATATAGGTACCTCAACACCCTCCACATCCCCTAGATATTTAGAGGTAAGGATCTTGGCCCAACATCGATGTTGTTGAGAGCACCATCTATAATAAAGCTTAGCTGCCAAGGCTTGTCCATTCCAATTAGCCCTTCGCAGTCCTAGACCCCCTTCCTACTATGGTCAACACACAACATCCCACTTAACCAAGCTCCACTTCCTCTAAAGAAGATTACCAAACCAAAGAAACTAATGACAAAGACTCTCAAAGTCTTTGATGAAACTAGCAAGGACAAACAACAGAAAACACTTGTATATCAAAAGGGATTGAACCACAAATTTTAAAAGATTTACTCTACCAACCGTAGAAATCCACCTACAAGTCCAATGGTAAACTTTTTTGTGAAATTTATCGATCACATCCTGCCTATAACCCCTTGAAAGCATGCAAATAGCCAGAGGAATACCAAGATAATTGATGGGAAGCAGATCAATCTAAAATCTTAAAATCCTAGCAATTATTTATTGAATAAGCTTAAGGGTATTAAAGAAGTAAATACAAGACTTACTCTCATTGATGCTTTTCCTTGAAGTATCCAAATAACAATCCAAGGTCTTCCTCAAGAAAATCGCTTGATCCAATCTAGCTGACCCCATCAAGACAGTGTCATCGACAAATTGGAGACGAGATTGAGGAGGGAAATTTTTGCCCCACTTCAATCCTTGAATAAGCCCGCACTCCACCTGAGATTTAATAAATAACTCCAATCCCTCCACCATAAAAATGAATAAGGGGATAAGGGATCCCCCTACCAAAGGCCCCTAGTTGACAGAAAAATATCAGATGGCTCCCCATTGATAAGAATCAAGAAGGAAGATGAGGTAACACAACTCATGACCAATTCAATCCATTCACTACTGAACCCAAAATACCTTAAAATATTGGATAAGAAAGACCATTTTACTTGATTATATGGTTTGGCGATGCCCAACTTAATAAACATCGCCTTCTATCTGGAAGAAGCCATAGAATGAATAGTCTCAACTATAATGACAACACCATCCAAGGTCTATCTACCAACAGCGAATCCACCTTGTTCCTTAGAAATTAACCTGTTTAGCCATGGCTTCAAGTGTTCAACAATCAATTTGGCAATTATTTTGTACACCACATTGCACAAAGCAATTGATTTAAAAAGATCCAAAGAATCAACACCTTCCCATTTATGGATAAGAGTGAGAAAGGTGATATTCATGGCACACAACAATTGCTTATTCCTTTGAGACTCCTAGACAACCTCAAGAAGGTTAGGATTGATCACCTCCCAAAAATCTTGAAAGAACTCTGCCGAAAATCCATCAAGACCTGGAGTCTTTTCTTTCTTCAATTGAAACACAACATCCTCCAATTCCTTCAAGGTAATAGGTTTGATAAGAGAGTCATTCATGTCCTTGGTCACCAAAGGAGGGATACAAGTCAAGATAGAAACTTCCTCCTCACTATGAGGAGGAGAATCTTCATAAAATAGAGCAGAAAAGAAATGAGCAGACTCTCTTGAAATCTCAAAAGAGAAAGAGAGAACAACTCCCCTAAGAGAACGAATAGAAGAAATGACATTACCTTGCATTTTTGCTTTCACCGAGTTGTGAAAAAAGGAGGTATTCCTATCAACTTCTTACAACCAATCAATGTAGGACTTTTGTTTCCAAAAAAATTCCTCTCTAAGCTCCCACTCCTCCACCTCTTTTACCGCAGTAGCTTCTAACCTGCACAAATCCATTAAAATTCCATGGTCCTTGATCTGCCGGGTGAGAGACTCCAAGTGTGCATGAGTTGCCCTTTTTTCTTGAAAAACATTGCCAAAGTGAGTTCTATTCCATCGTTTCAACTTGTATTTGATATATTGGAGTCTCTTCACAAAGGAGTACATAGTAGTGCCAAAAGCTAGCCTCCCTTCATCCCACCACCTAGGAATGAGATCATGGAGCCTCTCATCCCTAAGCCACATTAGCTAAAATTTAAAAAATTGCTTATTAGAGGAATTAGCCAGATAGGCAAAAAGTTTTATTGGCCAGTGATCCGAGCCATGCCAATCCAATATTTTAAAGCTTGTCATCCACCTATCACCAACCCAAAAGATGGACACCAGAAACCTGTCTAACCTTTCCAAAATGGCATCCTGACTGATCCTCCTATTGTTCCAAGTAAAAATACCATTCGAGGGCTTGATATCCACCAGCCATAAATTATCCATATTGTCCCTTAGGAGATAAGAGGAAGGGTCGAATCGAGCAACACCACCCCTTTTCTCCTCAAGGGAGGAAATGGCATTAAAGTCACTTATCATAATATAATAATATTATATTATTATTAATATTAATATTATTTAATTTATGAAAAAATTCTTAATATATTTATATTATTAATATTATTAATATTATATTATTACTATTATTTTTATATTTATAATAATATTTTTATATTAAATTATTGTTATTATTTTATTATTAATATTAATATTATAATATTATAATTACTGGAATATTATTATTTATTATTATAACTAGTAATTGTTGGTGTAATTAATTATTTAATTACACTTTGTATAAGTTTACTTAGGTAATATTTTAAGTCCTAGGTTGCATAATTAGATAAATCATTTAATAATGGGGTAATTCCCCCTTGTTTGTAGGAGATGAGATTCTTTCTAGAAGATGAGTTGTCCTTCTAGAACTTATCTCAACATTTAATAATTTCCTAGATAGGGTTCACATATTGTCACATGTTAGATCATGACACATGGCAACATCTCATGCATTTTAGGTTTTCTCTCTTGCCTATATAATTGGGAAACTTGTTCATTTGTATCATATCAATCAAATATCAATCTATGATCTAATGTTGTAGATCAATAGCAATCTCTCTTTACAACCCTTAGTTGCAACACTTTATGTGTGGTGTAATTTCTCTTGGCAAGATCCTTTGAAGTGTGCACAACTTCATTAGATGATTCAATATCCATCATTTCAACATGATATCAGAGCATGTTGAATTATAATAGTAATCACACCTTGGTGTGCAAAACGTACACTGAAGAAGTGTGGAAGGTTAATTAGGGAATTTTTTGGTCTATTTTTTACATACATTTGTGTATTATACATGAGGTCAATTGGTAGGACATTTAGAAAATGATGTTGTTTGTGCAACAAAGGTCTCAATGGAAAAGTGATAGCTTCAAATCAACTATGTATCTACTTACAGGGATATGAACACAACTAAAACAAAACCTCTAAATCAAGAAGATAATAAGGCTACATTGCTGATAGACTCATGTTATGTTTGCAATAGGGAGAGAGGGAGAGAGGGAGATATGGGGATAGAAAGAGGGAGAGATGGAGCGGGGAGAGAGGTAAGAAGATAGAGATAGAGAGGAAGTTAGAGATAGAGATGATGGAAATGGAGATGGAGATGAAGGAAAGGGATATGGAGAGAGGGAGAGATAGAAATTGTAGACATTTAAAATTGTCCCAAGCTTATGACTCCATTTTTTTGATTAATTTCTCGTCTAATTCTTCATCTAACCATAATTCCTTGTCTAACCCTTAATCCAATTTCACCCTCTTTTCAAGCACACATAATTAAATAATATTTATTATTTAATTATTCTAATATTTCCCATTTCATTAATCCATCTAATTAAATAATTATTAACATTGTATTTGATTATATAAAAACTTTTATTTATTTAATCTCACTAATATAATAATTAATTAAATTATTTAAATTTAATTAATTATCCATGGTTTTGAAAATAAATGATTTTTAAATTTTCAAAAAATGAACTCTTACATTTCTCCATGATTTTTGAAAAATGAACTCTTACACACCTCCACTAATTTCGAAATTTAAACTATTCCAAATGGCCTTGATTTTCAAAATTTAAACTCTTCCAAATTGCCACTAATTTGGCTGATTTTCTTCCACCCACTAATTTTTCCTCCATTCCACAAATTTCTCCAATCACGTGGCACTAATTTTGAATTTGAGAATGAGCAAGTTTCCCATGAAATTTATCTCATTCGATCTCAACCCTTCATTTGTCTACTCAATCTCGTATGTCCATTTCAACATCTTCTCATCTATAAATTTGAGCTTTGAGCTCTTCATTTCTCTAACCACCACCATCTTCAACCTTTCACTGAAATTATCATCTTGAACCACCACCATCTTCAATCTTTCGCTATCCCCATTTTCGTCTTAAGCCTTTTACTTTGTGCACTTTAAAATTGAGAGCAACATATCTTAAATATTCAAAAGCGAAGGAGAGAAGAATAATGGAGATCAACCGATGAAGGTATAAAGGTATAATTTTCTTTGTTTGTTTGCATTCAATTTCCTTTATGCTTATTTATGCTTCATTGTTTTGGATTTTATTTTATAATCTTAATTCTAATGGTTTGGTGGTTTCCTTCAAGGATTTAAGCTTCACCAATTAAATTTTTAGATCCGTACAATTGGTGAACCTGACGTGAAGAACATTTGTTTTTTTTCTTTCTTGTGTGCAAGTTTTTGGTGTTTATGTTTTGTAGGTTATGGATATTTTCAAGAGGTGGTGAAAATCATAACTTTTTTGTTTGAGGAAAAATAGACATCGCCATTGCATCGAGAAGAATCATTCCATAATTTTTCATATATTATACTCTATATTTTGGTGAAAATTTGTATTTTGAACTTAAAAAATGTGGTTTGTAGGCACTTTCTTTGTTAATCCGCACATTGTATGGATCTGCACTTTTTGGTTGCTTTTTATTGTTGGATATTTTTAAAACCTATTAATGATGAATATGGTTTAAATTTCTAGTTAGAAAATCAATTTACAAAATTTGAATCAATTGCTGAGAGTGCTTAATTCTTTTTTTCATAATTTTTGAAATACTAACCTCTAGTAAAACTAGCATAATTTGCAAAGTACTCATGGGATTTTCAAGTTTTTGTAGGCATTGGAAAGTTGATTATAATGTGCATGTTGTGGATTAGACCATTTATTCATAACAAAAATAAAAAAATAGGTATAATCAGTTAAAATGAATGTTTCAATTTTAAACTTTGATTTTTGATAATTTCATGAAAGTTCATAAAATTTCCAATTTTTTTTTTAATGGTCTGATTAGTTTTTGATTTTAATGGTTTGACGAGTACCTTGCAAGTACCTTGGGCGATGGGAATATTTTTTTAAAAAGGAACTTCTTGTCCCAAAGTGAGAATGGAAATGACTTTTGAGGAATTTTAGAATTCCTCAAAAATCTCTATGGGGAAGGAGAAAGTAGTTGGGAAAATAAATGTGAATTTGGAAGAATCTCATGGACAAGACAAGGTTCCAAAAATGGAAGCACTTGTCCATATGTGACTTAATGTGACAAGTCAAAGATTTTAGAAGATGCATGGGAAAAGAGGATTATAAGAGGAATAAATGTGAATTTTAAATTCACATGGGAAAGAGAGTCAATGCTAAGAAAGACAAATGACAAGGTTGACTAAAAAGGCATGCTAAATGTGTCTAATGACTTTGATTAAGGTTGTGCAAGCACATGATTTGGAGGATTAATGAAAGATTAAGGAGAAATTGGAAGATGTGAGGATGTGACATTAACTTTTTAATTAATGTGTGCACATCCTAATCTAGAATTAATTAAATTAATCTGGATTAAAAGAGGGTTATGGAGGATGTGACAATGAGAGAGAAAAAGAGGAATTAAAAATTGACTTAAATTCAAAGAGGTCACATGACTAAATTAAATAAAGTGATGTATTTATTTAATTAAGAGAGGAAAGAAGTAAAAGGTAAAAGTATTTAATTATTGAATTAAATACTTTAGGAACCTTATATAGACAATGAAATATTGATTAGATAAGTGATTTAATTAATACCAATGAAGAGGGTGAAATAGGTGAGTAAAGGGATGAATAAGGAGACAAATTTGACCATATGGAAGTGGTCAAATTTAGATGTCTACATTTTTCCGCTCTTTGAAATGCTATTAGGATAATAGGGTTTCGAAGAAAATAAAATGTACATGACTCTATAGAGGAAGCGACCAGAAAAGAGATGCCTCAGCATGGGAGAGGCTACGTGAGCTGCCCAAACAGAGGGAAATGGAAGGGGATGCCTGAGTCTCGCACGAGAAGGCCCATGATGGAGGAATGGGGGAGAATGGTAGGGTATGCCCCCTCAAAAAGGTGGATGGGGAAGGAAAAGGGGTCCCAGGTGACTTCACGAAAGTATAAAGTGGTATATGTCATTGGAAAGAGCATGAAAAACTGAGAAAATTGGATTTTGAATGGAGTCAAACGGATGTATGGTTTGCAAATGGCGGCCCGAGGAAGATAGAGGATTAAAGAATTAGTTGGAGGAAAAGATTTTTTAAATAAGGGGTAAAAATACCCTTCATTTAAAAAGGTAAAAGGGGGGGGGAAGTTATATAAGGTAATTTTAGGAATTATCTCTCCTTATTTAAACCACTGTCAGTTAAGGAAGAAAGGGAGAAGAAGAGAGGGAGAGGACAAGAGGGCACAATGCTAGACGATTATGACACTGATATTATCCACGGGCGGACGAGGTGTGGTGGTTCTACAATGAGCGCCTCATTCCATTCCAGGTTAGCCCTAAACCCAACTTTGTGATTTTTATCATTTTTTGAAGTTTTAGTGAAATTTAAAAACATGGGTTTGGGTGGTGGGGAGGGTTAGACAAATAGGTAGTAGGCGAAAGTTAGAAGTCACCAAAGGGGTGGCTAAAATTTCCTATTAGAGGCAATGGGAAAAAAAAGATTTTGCTAGATTAATGGGCAAATAGGGGAGCAAAAGACAAAAAGGCGGACGGGGCCCCGCAGAGGGGCGTACCCACCCTTTGAACAGTGGGCCCACCCATCCGAGGGCTGGTCTGCCCCAGGTTCGCCCACAACTTGGGTGGGTTCACCCACGGCCGGGCGGGTCCACCCATGATTGGGGTAGATCTGCCCACGACTAGGGGTGGGTCTGCCTGCAGTTGAGGCAAGTCTGTCCCAAGCTAGGCGGGACATACAAGGGGAGGGAGGAGGAAATGGTAGGAGAGGGTGGGAAAAGATGGGAAAGGGAACCCAAGGTTGAAGGAAAAAAAAGGGGGGAAAAAGAAAGATAAAAAGAGGAATAAGAGAGAGAATGACTGACATGGATGTAGGACTTTGACAGAGTGTAGACGTGTGAGAGGTGGTCTGAGGTGCTAAAGGTTTGTATAGTAGCCATGAATGGCACAAATCACGATGCACTGGCATAGGCAGGTCTATTGCACATGCTATCATACTCAACTATTAAGGCACATAGGGCTATGTTGACAGTGTTGATAGAGCACTGGGATTCAACTACGTTGTCATTTCATCTGCCGACAAGAGAGATGACGGTGACCTTAGAGGATGTGTGGAGGATTCTGAGGCTCCCATTAGTGGGGCTCCTGGTCAACGAATGTAAGGTGGAGGGGGAGGCACTGGACGAGTCTGTGCGGGTCGTGTTCGGCGAAGATGAGCTACTGATTCAACGAAAACAGTTAGATGTGGACAGGTGTCTTTCCTATAAGGTGCTAACATTGTCCCTATATCTAGCAGGATTGATTAGTGGGATCTTGATTTTGGATAAGAGTGGTTGGTTCCTGCATCTCAAGTTTGTGGAGGTGATTTGACACGTTGACGAGGGACAAGAGGGGCAATTTGCATGGGGGACTTGTCTATTAGCACAATTGTACAAGGATATGCATGTGATATGTTATCAGGAGGTATTGAGTTTAACACATGTCACACTGCTGCAGGTATGGGCTTGGGAGCATATCAGGATTTCTAAGCTGATCATGGTGAGAGGAGGGGAGGAGGATGACAAAGCACTAATAGATTGGGGGGATGGAGGCTGGGGCGATACTACGCTATGAGGGATTTAGAGACTATTTGATGAGCTACTGGTGGAGACGATAGTGTGGCGACCATACATGTTGTGGCGGTTTAGGGAGTGGAGGGATGAGGAGGTTAGGAACATGGATTATTTCTATACCTGGTGCCATATTATCAAGAAAGAGCCACATATTGTTGAGTTACATAGACCAGATTAGATGATGAGGTAGTTTGGAGTGATGCAGGATATTTTGCAGGGTTGAGAGATGTTCCAATAGATTTCACGAGAGAAGCCATGGGGAGAGGAGATTGAGCCTGATTCTACAAGGGAGGAGTGGGAGACACTATGGTTAGTGGCTTATCTAGGTAGGAGAGTTGTGCTAAGAGATGCAGGGATGAAAGCTCGGTATGACCAATGGTTTCACCAAAATTAGTGGTATCAATTGAGGAGGCATTAGGGTTTGGATTAGAGGATGAGAGATGATTGGAAGCTAAGAGGAGGAGACAATATCCACAAGGATAATAGAGAGGTCAATAGGGAGGAGGACAGGGGGTGGATGGAGTAGCAGGAGAGCCGGTGAGGGTGGCCAGGAGGAGGAGATGATGACAGAGAGTCCAAGGAGGGGATGAAGTAGAGGGGGGAGGGGAGGAGGCCAGGGTCGTGGACTAGTAGGATAGGGGATAGGAGGCACAAAGGGAGAGGAGATAGGAGGCACAAAGGGAGAGGAGACAAGAGGCTAGCGTAGCCACATGAGGCCAGTAGAGGAAAAGATAGGAAGAGGCTGAGGCCATTGGAGAGTGAGAGAGGATGATAGGGAGAAGGAGGAGAGCCCCAGTGGTGATTGATGTGGATGAGGCAGGGGTAGAGGGGGAGGATGAGTGGGAGGAGCCAAAGGTGATGGGAATTGACATGGAGGTACATGATAGCCCTCAACTATCCATGGCACCACCTACAAGAGAGGATCCAATAGTGCTATTGAGAGGGGTCTTAGAGAGATTGTGGCTCAACAAGCAACGACTACAGTGGTCAAAGGTAGAGTGGAGTATATTGGAGGCAAAGGTGAGTGAGCTACAGACATGACTTGTCAGGGGTGAGAGGGATTACTCAGATCTGGCCATGACAGTGACAAAGATGGAGAGGAGTCTGTGAAGAGAGATGAGTCACGAGATGAGGTGATCGATCTACGCATAGAGATAGATAGGTTGCGGGCAGAGGTTTTTAGGGAGCATGAGGATGGAGAGGCAGTGAGATGGGAGAGGGACCGTCTAGTGGCAGAGGAGGTGGTATGACAGGCTAGAGGACAAGGAGATGCTGGAGCAAGGACAGGATAGGGGCTTGCAGAGATTGGGGTGGAGGCAGCAGGAGATGTGGAGGATCTATGGAGGCAAGTAGAACAGCTATGGAGAGAGAGAGAGAAGATCTATGGTGGGAGCAAGATGAGCTCTGGGACAGAGTGTATTGTTTAGAGCAAACAGATGGAGATATGGGGTTTATGTAAGAAAGAGAGGATGAGATGAGGGGTCAGGTACGCGTGATGCGGGTAGAGAGAGACATAGTGCAGGCATAGGTGCAGGCCATGGAGGTGGAGAGGGATGTAGCTCAGGCACAAGTTTAGTTGTTGCAAAGAGATAGGGATGCAACAATGGCTCAGGTACAGGCCGCACAGAGGGAGAGAGATTCCAAAGAGGTGTAGATGTAGATGTTGCAGGGAGAGAGGGATGCAATAGTGGCTAAAGTGCAGGAAGTACATGTTGAGGGTGGTAAGGTAGGAGCAGACATATAGGGATTACAGACACAGTTGTAGGTTGAGAGGGACAAGGTCACAGAGTAGGTACAACAGCTGAGGTCGGCACAAGAGGCATGGGGGTAGGAGTGGAGAGCCATTAGTGCAGATCGAGATAGATACATGCATGAGCAGAATGCCACAAGATATTAGGATGGGCAAAGAGATGATTATATGTAGGAGGTGACCTACTAGAGGTGTGCTTATGAGCAGGTAGTTCTAGATCCGGTGCAATGCACATTGCACTATGTTAGGTAGGTACCTTAGATGCCGACACCATCCAGTTAGTAGGGACACATACTAGAGGATATAGTGACTTACAGTCGACTCCTCCTCACTATGGTGATTATCAGGGGACTTAGACCCATGATTATCAAAGGACTCCCACATGTAGAGGGCCAGTGCCCGATTCTCCTTAGAGATCAGACATGGGCAGCTCACAGTAGAGTGGGTAGAGGGCAGGTGACAGGATACAGGTTTTTTGACAAGTGCAGGTTGGAGACTTAGTAAATATTAGCAAGGAGTAGATGTGATCTACATCATTGGATTTGTACTTTATTTGATGATATATGTACGATGGATATGTATTTGATTATGTTATAAAATCATGATGAGATGGACAGTGTATTATTTTCATTATGATATGCGATAGTCCTCATTGACACTATGAGATATGCTTATGTGATGGATGATTTATGTTATGCATATGAGTATGTTTTTATGCTCTTATGATGGAATGCAATGTATGCAAATGTGTATGATGATTTATGCTTATGTGGATGATTTGATTATGCATGATGTTGATGATGGTTTATTTATGTGGATGATTTGATTGTGCACTATGTTGATGATGATTTATTTATGTTGATGTCGTTGTGTATATGATGTATTTAATGTTTATGACGTTGGATGGGATGAATGTTTGGTATGATATGTAATTATTATGGACCTAACAATGTATTTTGTAGGTGGAGATGCATGTAATGTGTAAATGTTAATATGGAAATGTATGGATTAAAATGAACCTAAGATGTTGAATCTAGTTAGTCTATTATGCATATGGGATAAATTATAATGGACCTATGATATAACATGCAATATGAATGGAAAATGGACTCCATCATGAAATTCAATGCAAACATAAGTGTCAATAAGGATTTTCATGGGAATGTGGGTAGATGATAGGTGAAGTGTGGGTGTGATACTGCACCTATCAAGAACCAGTAGTATCCTAAGAAGAAAAGGGGAAAATAATCAAAATTTGCACAACTGAAATCATAAGTCATGAGTTAGGAACAAGAATGGATGAAGGATACATGCAATGAAATGAAATGCAATCATGAATGCAATTTTCCATCCTTAGAGCATTGATTTTTGCTATAGCATAAGACACCAGCTACCAGGGTATATGAAACCAAGGCAAGATAGCATCTAATGCATAAAACAAACACTGCAAACAAGGTTATCCAAACACCCCAAGGTCACAAAAACCTTGGTCGGGCTAGGTATTGGGATAACCACAAGCATAAAATGACGTCCCCGACATAACACAATGTCTTAGAGACCCTGGTGGGTACTACGTGGGAACGACCCAACAGACAACAACAATAAACCATCAAAATATTGCCCCTATATTAACTCATCAAAACACACTATAATATGATAGATTTGGGCAACCTTGACTAGTTGTAATAGGAAGCTCAAAAAATAAACAAAATCCAAAAGCATTAAAAGATCATAATAAAATTCAAACGTCATTTTCCATAGGATCACAAGGATGGATGGGGTTGATGAGGTCTATTAGGAAGGATGCATCCTATTGAGATTGATGATGGATGCTAAACTAAGATGACCTAGGTGATGCAAAATTTTTGTCATTAACCAAATTTTCTGACACTAGAGGATCTCATTTGTAAAGAACCATCTAGATAAGGGAACTCTTGACAACATGACATAAGAGACTAGACAAAAGACCGACACAAGACTAACACACCCTAAAGACCAGAGGCTCGGGGGCTGATCAAAGATTAGCTTTGCCTACGTGAAAGTGCAGAGCCCTCGTAGTACAAGAAAAATACCATGGACAAGAGCAAAAAGAGGACTACTAGAGACCAATGAGATGACAACAAAACAAAGAAAAGCAAAATAAAGCCCCAGGGGTGGATCAAAAAATTGATCTTGCCTACGTGAAAGCGCAGGGGTAATGTAATTTGGAAAAAACAAATGACCACCGACCATGGATAAAAGTGAAAAGGGGATGACGAAGACAGATGATGGATGACCATCTTAGGATGGTCAAAATTCCCTGGGGGTAGATCAAATGATCAACCTTGCCTACGTGAAAGTGCAGGGGCAACATAGTTCGACAAAGGACGAAAAGACTGACGTGACAGGATGAGGCCTAGATGGAGAATAACATGATGGATGACCCTAGATGATGACACAAACTGATTGAAAAATGATATGTGAGTCAAAATAAAGTAAAATAAAGCCCCAGGGGTGGATCAAAAGATTGACCTTGCCTACGTGAAAGCACAGGGGTGATGTAGTTCAGAAAAGACAAATGAAAATCGACCATGGATAAAAGTGAAAAGGGGATGATGAAGATAGATGATGGATGACCATCTTAGGATGGTCAAAATGCCCTGGGGGCAGATCAAATGATTAGCCTTGCCTATGTGAAAGCGCAGGGGCGATGTAGTTCAAAAAATGACGAAAAGACTTACGTGACAAGATGAGGCCTAGATGGAGACCAACACGATGGATGATCCTAGATGATGAAACAAACCGAACAACAAAAGACATGTGAGCCAAAATAAGGAAAAATAACGCCTTGGGGGTGGATCAAAAGATTGACCTTGCCTACATGAAAGTATAGGGATGACGTATTTCAAAAGAGACAAATGACAACCGACCATGGATAAAAGTGAAAATGGGATGATGAAGACAGATGATGGATGACCATCTCGGGATGGTCAAAATTCCCTGAGGGTAGGTTTTCCAACTTTCAACAAAGGGGAAAAATGCAAATGTGGAAATGAAGCTTCTAAGGTGCGACAATACTCAAATGGTTGCGGGTCAGCATAAATGGTGACCTCTTGTCCATTAACTGAGAATTTTAGGGATTGATGATATAAGGAGGGGATGAATTGCATGGTGTGGAGCCATGGGAGGTCGAGGAGGAGGTTGTAGGGTAAGTCCAGATCAAGGACATGACATGTAGTGTACTAAATCACGGGTCAAACTTGGATGGGAAGACTGACAATTCCTTCAGAATCTCTTTCCACATTATCATAAGCCTTGATCGTAATGATTTGATTACTTAGGTCTCCTTGAGTATACCCTATCCGCTTTATGAAATTTAGAGTGCATAGATTAAGGGCAGAGCCATTAACTACCAATACCCTTTTTACTTTATGATGGGAAACCATGACTTTGATGTGTAGGGGACGGTTATGGTTGGTATCGATGTTAGGCATGTCATTTTAGCTGAAGTGTAATTGGTAAGATAGAGCTAGATGTCCTACTAAAGCTTGGAATTATGTGGGATCAATATAGTTAGGTACTTGGGTTTCCTATAAAGCTTGATTCAGGATCTCTTGATGCACAGGAGAAGATTTAAGCAAATCCAAAATTGAGATCTGAGTAAGAGTATTTCCTAAGTGATTAGGAATGTTATATTGAGAATTTGTAGGATTTTGTTGGGCGGATGCAGAGGCTATAGGAATAGTAATGCGGGTTCTTTGGGTAGCAACAACACATTGGGGATCTTTAGCTTTGACATGTATCATGGATATGCAGGGTTCCACGTACTTAGTGTAATGGACAATGCCATCATAATTGAGGGGCACATTCTTATAACTTATGTTATTTGTACTATTGTTTTGGGGATTATTATTGGACATGTTTGTGCCTTGATTATGGTTAGGGAAGGCATTTTGGTAAATCTATAGTTGAGCATTAGACGATGAAGCCTGATTGGCATCCACATGAATATCTCCTCGATCTATAAGATCTTGGATATACGTTTTCAGACTCTGACACTTGTTTAGGGTATGTCCTTTAATCTTGTGAAACTCATAGTATTCGTTTTCTTTAAACCAAGCAAGTTTAGGCTTAGATTCATCAGGTGGCTTGGTTATAGGATATGTGATTGGATAATTGGCTTACAGGAGCTTGTTGAACATGGCACTGAGGGGTTCTCCTAATTGAGTGAACTAGCTTTTGTTGTTCCCTTAATTGTTGAGGGGGGGCAAGGTGCCCCCTATGGTACTGATATGATGTTTTGGGTAGATGGTTGGTTAGAGGCAAGTTGTTGCCTCTGAGAGGTACTAGCTACTTGAACATGCTTAGTGTCAGTGACACCATCATTCACAACATTCTTGTTCTTGTTTTAGTTGTGTGACTTATCTTAAAATGACCGTTCTCTGTCGTGATTGTGTATCTTGACATACCCTTTAGCAATAAGGGCCCATTCAAGGATGGGTCCTTTCTCCACTATCTTGATGAAGGTGGTGACACAATGCAGCCTGAAGTTATGGGCCGTGTCGGGATGTGAATTCTCAGCAAATAGGGTGACCATGTCTTTCTCCTTGAGCGGTGTTTTCATTCGGCTTGCCAACGCACACCACCTTTGTAGGTAGCTGGCAAAGGTTTTTCCTTCACGTTGTTTCTCCTTGAGGAGATCCAAGGTATCAATATCCTTCTCTATATTGAAGGAGAAGTAGGAAACAAATTTCTCTAAAAGATCTGCGAAGGATTTGATGGATCCCTGCTCTAGAACCATGAACCAGTCTAGGGCATACCTTGTTAGGTTTCGCGGGAAGAGATGCAAGAGGTAGTTGTCATTATGCATAACCTCCTGACACTGGGAGTAAAACTCTTGCAGGTGGGATTTAGGATCTTTGTTTCCCTTGTATCTATCAAATTTTGGTATGTCAAAGTATTTTGGGAAGGGAATCAATGAGATGGAAGGGTCGAATATCTTCAATTTTGAAGGATTCCTTACCAGTCTCGACTTGGAGATCTTTCAAAGCAGCTTTGATTTCTAATAGATCCGCATTGAATGGTGGTGTAGGAGTTGAGGTAGATGGGTTGGATGGATATGGGTGGTAGGATGACAGAGGATCCTGTTGAGATATTGTTTGAAGGTTGATATATGGATTTTGATAGTGAGATGATGATGTCCCTTACTGGTATGTTGAGGGTGTTTTTTGGTACGAGGGTTGTTGTTGTGAGGTATAGTACGGGTTTGTCTGATAAGGATATGTGACATAATGCTGAGGAGCATGAATGGAGTGTTGTGGATTGGTCTGTTAGTACTGGGGGTAGTACTGCGACTATTGGGAGGCCACATAGGGTGGTTGTTGTTGGAATTGTTGCTGGTTATGATAGAAATAGTGTTGGGGAGGTTGCTAATGTGATATCGGTTGATGTGTAGGCCGAGATGGGATATTGTGTTGCGGTTGAACTTGCAGACGTAAAATAGATGTGAGCAACGAGGATATGGTTTAGACAAGAGGTCGAGATGGATTAACTTGCAATCGGTGTGGTGGTTGTTGTGATGGAATCAAAGGATTATGTGGGGGTTGTTGCTAATGAGGTGGCTGAGATGATGTAGAGGCATTTTGCAAAGGAGGTTGTTAGGTCACAACAAGAACATTTGGTTGGGATGTACCTTGCGGAGGTAATTGAGATGGTATGTTAGATTGTAGAGGCTATTGGGATGTGAATGGAGGTGGTGGTAGATTTTTGGCTCTAGGAGGTGGAGACAAGGTGGTGAAAGGGTTGCCCCCAACATTTACTGGAGGTTGATTTGAAAGGGGTGGTGTAGTTAGCATTAATGGTGGATGCTGGGGAACAAGTTGTGGCATGTCAGAGGCGAAAGAGCTATTGTGATTAGATACTTGTGGAGCCCCTATGACTAATATTGGGGTGTGTAGGGGATTTTTAATGTGGTAAGAGATGGTGTTTCCAAATTCAGGTTGATACCAACCCTCCACTGGAGGAACATTGGGGATGTATGAATCACCTGGTGTGTTTTGTGAACCTTGGGGTATGTTGGGTGTGGAATTGCCATATTTGGATAGGTCGACACTTAGGTGGGCCAAGATTTCTTCCCCATGTTGTTCGAGTAGGCGATTTGTCATTTGCACATTGGTGGGGTTACTAAAATGTTCCTCAAGTGTGAGTTCGGGCTGGTTGACCATACTCTCTTCACCATGCGACGATTTGTTCTGATCTTTCATGCTAGATTGCGATGACCCTCGTTGACAGGAGGATTTTCCTATGGTGCATTAGGTTGGGATCCAGGGTTTTGTTGCTCGGCCATCTTCTTTGCCTATGATCGGGTCTAAACAGGCATGCAAGACGACAAAGTGGACTAGGATGCAAGGATGATCAAGATGATGATTGGAGGACTAACCTGATTAGATGATGGATTAGCTGACAAGGATGTGAATTGATAGGATAGGATTGGATGATTGATAACAAATTTGATTTAATTAGACTAGAGTGGATTGTTTGATAAATGGTCGATGAGATTAAATTAGATCAATTGACGAAATGATTGGAAAAATTAGATTGGATTGAATTGATTGATAAGACAATTGATGAGATAGGGTTCAATTGGATTGATAAAATGATTGACGAGATTGGATTAGATTGATAAGTGATTGATAGGGTTAGATGGTAAGACGAATTAGGATGGTGACAGGGGTTCAAAACCAAGTTTAAGAGTTACCCTAGGTAACGTAAGGTGCTGATGGATTGATTAAAGGATGGATGGATGATGAAAACGTCGAATCTAACTTGAGATGGAAGTGGATTGATAGGACCGATGAGGATGACCAACTTAGGATAGATGATGATCCTAAGCCAATTTTGAAGGATGACGATCAAGCTCAAACACATAGGTCAACTCAGATAACTACTTCAAACAAATTTTAGCAGAATAAGGGAATGATTTAGGTCAACAACAATCCAGAATGGAAGAATGACACTTGGAATAGATGAGCGTCCTTTCGAAATGAGGAAATAGGATCCTGAAACAAAGGAAAAACTATCAGGACAGATGAACGGCTATGGGTGAACGACATATGGAAATTCAGAGTGGATGGATGATAACCCAAAAAAAATGAATGGCACCTAGAATGTGGAGAATGATTATTGTAATGGGTGAACAAAAACCCAGAGCGAAAGAATGGTTGGATGAATGATGACTCATAACGAGTAAATGGATGTTTGATCAAGGAGATTGACCTTCAAAATGGGTGAACAATCATTCAGTATGAGAAAATAGTTAGTTGGAAGGAAGAACGAAACTTGAAACAATCAAATAGAGGACAAAAACAACTGTTTGAAGGGAGGGTATACCCCTACTAGGGCAGGTACACCTATTCAGTGGAAATGGGCAAAAACAACTATTTGGAATAGGTAAACGAGTGCACGAAAAAAGGAAATGGATGTTCAGATGAAGAGGATAAAGACTCGGGATAGGGAATGGATTCTTGGAACAGATGTACGAATGCTTAGAACTGAGAAATGAGTGATTGGAATGATGAAACAGACACTTAGAATCATGAAATGGGCACTCAAAATGATGAAACAGGTGCTCTAAATGATGAAATGGGTGATAAAACTGACTATTTAAGGGACATGTACGCCTATCCAAGGGCAGGTTTTCCCCTCCAAGGGAAAGTCCACCCCTACTAGGGAAGGTATGCCCCTACTAGGGAAAGTATGCCCCTACTAGGGCAGGTACACCTATTTGACAAAAAGCTGGGTAAATTTGACAAAAAACAAGTTTAAAATGGATTGAGACAGAGGGCAGGTTTTCCCCTAGTAGGGTAGGTCCGCCCCTCTGCAAGCGCGAGTCCGCCCCTCTACACAAGTCTGAACTTGATTTTTGTAAAAATGACTATGGTAAAGGACCCAAAACATAGCAAGCAACATGAGAGGATAAGGCTTACTTGACTAAACAAAAATCACTAGTTTTGCACAAAGAAAATAGTTTCAAACAACATGATCCTAAGATTAGTAGAATGGGTATGGCTAATAAAGTCCTCTATCTAGGAAACAAGGTGGATAGGGAGTCCTTGATCAACACCTAGTATGTGAGGCCCAAATCGTGAACACCAGTCTATCACAAGCATGAGTCGGGAACCTTAGCGAGATACTAAAGGCTCGGACCAACTCTTCACATCATCTCAATGCTTCACCAATAACGATGCGGCTAGAGTAGGGACTACTTTGGCCTCGCCCCTTTGTATACCCTGCCGGTATGCGTGGTTGGAATTGTCTGTTGGGGTGATGAAATCCCTAAGCAGGTCCCCTAAGAAAAAACAAAAAGGTGACTCAAAAGACTTGGTAAGCTATGGTTTTTCTTCACCTAGGATCACCAAATGGGGAAAGGGGATTGGATACATCAATATCTTACCATAAACACAGCACACAATGTAAAATTGACCTCCTCCTAATTAGACTATGTGCCTAAATTAATGAAAAATGATAACAAACAGCTGATAAAAGCTTCAAAATGAATGGCCCTGCAAGAAATTTTTTAGTAATTTGTTTCTCATTTTCTACAAAACGGTAGTCAAATTATTGCACAGACACAAACAACACACTTTAGGGGGTCAAAAATACTCAAAACAACATAAAATGATGCTTAAAATGTAGTTTTTACCTTTTGAAAAATGTTGTTTTGGGAAAGTGCGCCTCTGGGTGGGAAAGTCCACCCCTTGGTAGGGGCAGGTCCGCCCCTCTGCTAAAAGTTGGAAAACCTATTATTTCTGGGCTCTGTTTGAGGTAGGTTCACCCCTAGGTGGGCAAGTCTAACCCTGGGTGTGAAGGTCCACCCCTTTGTGGGTAGGTCCCCCTTTTTGCAAACTGAACCTGCAGACAATGAAACAACAAAAAACTTGAGAGAAAGAGACCCATTTGTGGGTCCCACCGAGTGTTCTAGAAATGTGACCAGGTGAAAATATTTGTTCCTAAATGTGCAACACCAACAAGAATGCAAGAAACAATGAAGAACACCTAACACCTCAAGATTGGGCAAAACGTTGAACTTAAACAAAGAAGATTGAATGAAAAGATTATACCTTATCAAGTTGTCCCTTGGTTGGCCCTTCGATCTTTAATGTTGTGTATGCTCCTTGGATGAAAAATGAGATTAAAGATGAAAGATGGGATGCAAGATGGTTGAAAATAGATGATTAATGGATTCAAGTGCTATGATTAAGGAAAATTGGCTAAGTATGGCTTCAAATGGAAAAATAGCAAGAGTTTTGTATCAAATGCATAAGGTCTCTAAACGAGAGAAAAGAGGGGGTATTTATAGAAGAATTTTAATTCTCTAGAGAATTCAATTTTTGAGATTAAGTCAACAACGCAAAGATGAAGGGCTATGGTGAGTTAAGGACTCACAAGCCCTCACATCTTAACATGTGGAATGTGAAGTGGCTTACGAAGTGATGATGTGTAAGTGAGGTGGAATAAGGACAAGTAATGTGGAGGAAGGACAAGTACCTTGCAAGTACCTTGGGGGATGAGAAGATTTCCTCAAAAAGAAACTTCTTGTCCCCAATTGAGAATGAAAATGACTTTTGAGAAATTTTAGAATTCCTCAAAAATATCCATGGGGAATGAGAAAGTAGTTGGGAAAATACATCTGAATTAAAGAGAAGCACTTGTCCACATGTGACTTGATGTGACAAGTTAAAGATTCTAGAAGATGCATGGTAAAAGGGGATTTTAGGAGGAATAAATATGAATTTTAAATTCACATAGGAAAGAGGTCAATGCTAAGAAAGACAAATGAAAATGTTGACTAAAAAGGCATGCTAAATGTGTCTAATGACTTTGATTAAGGTTATGCAAACACATGATTTGGAGGATTAATGAAAGATTAAAGAGAAATTGGAAGATGTGAGGCTGTGACATTAATTTTTTAATTAATGTGTGCACATCCTAATCCATAATTAATTAAATTAATCTGGATTAGAAGAGGGTTATGGAGGATGTGGCAATGAGAGAGAAAAAGAGGAATTAAAATTAACTTAAATTTAAAGAGATCACATGACTAAATTAAATAAAGTGATGTATTTATTTAATTTAGAGAGGAAAGAACTAAAAGGTAAAATTATTTAATTATTGAATTAAATACTTTAGGAACCTTATACAAACAATGAAATATTGATTAGATGAGTGATTTAATTAATATCGACGAAGAGGATGAAATAGGCGAGTAAAGGGATGAATAAGGAGACAAGTTTGACCATATGGAAGCGGTCAAATTTGGATATCTACATGTACAAAAGCAATGAATGCATAGTTAATTCATGAAATGTGAGGCGAGTACTGGATTTTATTTATGCTTATTCTTATTTGTTTGTTGTTTGTTAAAATTCTTATTCTTATTTGTTATGGATTAAATTCTGGTGTTGCAGTTTTTTAGTATGCAATATATTAGCAATACAAAACATGCATGTTTTTAAAGGGCAAGTTGCTATTGCATATATTGCATTTCAATTTGTCATACTTAGTTGGCCAATGAAATTTATTTGACAAATTTTATAATGTGTTTCAATTTCACTTATTTGCTTATACAAAGAGGAATGGTAGACCTACTATATGCAATAGAGAGAGAGAGATAGATGATATATTTGAGATATGAAAGTTTAAGTTGATACTTGATTGAGTTCTGCTTGAGTTGCTTTACTAGTTACTTAGTTTCTATGGATAAATCAATAAGCAATAACATCCACTTTATAAAAAAACATAGTGAATGTAGAGGGCATGTTTACTATTGCATTTACTGAATTTTCTTTTGAAATAGTTGCTTGATCAATGAAATTGAACTGTTTAAAATATTTTGGTATTTTTCCTACAGTTGGGATTTAAGGACATATTTTTTGTGTTTGAAAATTATAATTTATCTCTTCTTCTATTGGTTGGAGTAGGCCTATTATTCATTTTCGTTTAAGTAAAATAGGACAATAGGAAGACATTATATATTGTGACAAATATTTAATCAGTGGATGCAATATGTGCAAGACAACAAGACTGAAAAGTTTGTTGATAAACATGATATGTTGGTCTTAGTCAAAAGAACCATTCCTAAACGGGAATGCTTGTGTATGCTTTCACATCGTACTGATCTCAGAACAAGGGCAACTACTTAAGTGACTATGTATAATTAATATAGTTGAAACAAGTTACTATTACAATTGTTCAATTCACTTTTGAAAGAGTTGCTTGTCTAATGAAATTGTATAGTGTAAAATACTTTGCTAGCAAGGTAATGTCTATCCAAGCAATGAATTCAAAGTAAATGAATTGTATGCTTGTACAAGGAAGAATACCTAGCTCAAAGATCTAAAAGAGTATTGCTTTATCTAGCAACAATAGACTATGAGATATTGGGATTGGTCCCTATCACTAGTACTATAGTGAATCCTTTGGTGCAATGTTCGAATTATAGAATTTGATTATAGAAATGTTTAGTTTATGGAATTTGATTCATTGGCAAGGTTGTATATGAGTAGCATGTCATCTGTCATGGACTGCACACATTTGTTTCCTTAGCCCTTGTAATAGCAAGCAATAGTTCTGGTTAAAAATTTTCACATAAGAACAGATAACATGGAGAACTAAAAACATACAACCTTTTGAACAAGCAACAAACAAACAAGAATTAACTATGCATTTGTTGCTTGCATACTTGCCAGCTCTCAAAGACATCTTGGACATTTTGCATTTAATGGAAATAAAACTAGAAGTGTCTAGATTATAGAATTTGATTCGTTTGCAAGTGTTATGTATCAATTGCATCAACTGCATTTTGTGCGACAAAGCTCATACATATTGGATTTAATTTTAAAATATTTTCCAAAATTTATTGTGTGCTTTTGTGTTTCATGTTTATGGATAGCATATTCTATGTCATGGACTATGCTCATTTGTCTATTTTTTAGTTGTAATAGGGACCATTGGTTGTAACCAAAGTCGGTGACAAAGATTTATATTGCTACAAATAGACTTAGTTCTTGAACAACAAGCTACAAGGTCAGATTCTTATATCATTCTCTCACTTTATTTGCAATGAAATTTAATTCTCTCAAGAATTTGGCTTTCCAAATAGATAAATGAGCATAGTGAATGACATTCCATGTAATTTATAAACATGAAACTATTTTTTCTTGATGAGCATGTTGCATTTGCAAATAGAAATCTATATAATTGTAATAATGGGATATGCAGTTCATTGGTTAAATATTTGTGAAACATATATTGCATCTAAGATTGTGAGGATGAAGAAACAAAGGAGCTATTTTGGTCTGTAGGGAAATGCTATAAAATTTGTGGCATTTGACATGACTTTAGCATTCATGGCATTTGTTAAGAAATTACAAGTCATGGTGTTTGCCATGGATTTTATAGGATTTCTGACTGCATGCACTAGAGGGCAAGAGTGTTTTGATGGGTGTGCCTTAGATTTTTCACATGATGATTATGTGCATAACATGTTGCGTATACGTCTAATTCAACATGGGTAGTCCAAAAAATATGTTCATCACTCCCAACTATATGATGTTAACATGTTTTGCTAATTTTCGTAAGCTAAAATGAATAGTAGACCTATTGCAAAAAAAATGAAATTAGATTGGCCAAGTAAATGTTGGAAATTCACATGAGAAAATTAAGAACTGAAGTATTTTCAATAGAAATAAAACCACAAGTGTCTAGATTATAGAATTTGAATCGTTTGCAAGTGTTATGTATCAATTGCATTGACCGCATTTGGAGCATAAAAGCTCATACATATTTGATTCAATTCTTAAATATTTGGAAAAAATTATTGTGTGCTTTTTTGTTTCATGCTTATGGATAGAATGTTATATGTCATGGACTATGCTCATTTGTCTAAATTGTAGCTATAACAGGGACCATTGGTTGCAATCGAATTGGGGACCAAAGATTCATATTGCTGCGAATGGACTTGGTTCTTGAACAACAAGCTCTAAGGTCATATTCTTGTATCATTTTCCCATTCTCTTTGAAATGAAATTTAAATCTTGCAATGCATCTAAGTATTATGTATTAGAAGAGTTGTGAACAATAAAGGAGAATGCTTGTTCAAGAATTTGACTTTCGAAATAGATAGATGAGCATACTTAGTGACATGTTATGTAATTCACAAACATGAAACTATTTTCACTTGACAAGCATGTTGCTTTTGCAAACAAAGATATGCATAATTGTAATCATGGGATATGGAGACCATTGGTTAAATATTTGAAAAAAACTATAGTGTGTTCCTAGTGTCTTAAATTTTTAAAATGAAAATCAATAATAAATCTAGTGTACTAATGATGCATTGATTGCCATAGTGCCAAGGAGTCCATTGGCAAAGTTTATGTAATTTGCATTAGTGATTAAACATTTGTCAACATATATAGTGTTCTACTTTCCTAATTTACTTAATAAAAAATGAATAGTATACATGCTACAACCAATAGAAAAAGAGATAAATCATGGTTTTCAAACATGAAAAATATGCCCATGAACCCCAAGTACACAATGTTTCCATATTTAACTAATTTTCAAAGACTATAATTATTAATAGACTTACTAAAAACAATCAAATTTGATTATCCAAATGAATATTAAAAATGCAAATGAGTAAATTAAACTGCACTAAGCCCATTTTCAGTGGCAAAGCTCATATAGTTTGGATTTTAATTCTTTAATATTTGGCAAAATTTATTATGTGCTTCTTTGTTACATGTTTATGAATAGCATGTTCTATTTTATGGAGTGTGCTCATCTCTTTGAATTGTAACTGTAAGAGGAACCATTGGTTTCAATTGAAGTGTAGGACAAAGATCCATATTGCTACTATTAGACTTGGTTCTTCAACAACAATCTGCAAGGTCATATTCTTGTATCATACTCCTGCTTTGTTTGCAATGAAATTTAATTCTTCCAATGTGTGTGACAATTATGAATTGGAAGAGTTGTGAACAATAAAGGAGAATGTTGGTTCAAGAATTCAACTTTCCAAATAAACAAATGGGCATAGTATATGACATGCTATGTAATTCATAAACATGAAACTATTTTTTGCTCTAAAGCATGTTACTTTTGCAATCAGAAATGTGCATAGTTGCAATTATGGGATCTGCAATTCATTTGTTAAATATTTTCCACAATTTATGGTGTCTTGCTTCTTTCCTATTTTTCTTAAATGAATATCAATAATAGACCTACTACATTAATCATGCATTCATTGTTGTAGTGCCAAGCAACACACTGGCAAACCTTATGCAATTTGCATTTAGTGATTAAATATTTTCCAAAATATATAGTATCCTATTCTCCTAACTTACTTAAACAAAAATGTATAGTAGTGCTAGTGCAAGACAATTAAATTTGATTGGGCAAGCAAGTATTACCATTACAAATGACAAAATTAAGAATTGAATGCATATTGTGTCAGTTTTACTATTATAGTGCATACAATATATGTTATTCGTAAATCTGAAACATATGCTTGCTAACAAGCTCTCCAAAAAAAATAGAAGCTCCAGGCTTCTAAAAAACATTTTAAACAATATATTTTGAATCAACAAGTAACTATCTGAGAAGCGAATTCAACGATTGCAATAGTAACTTGTTGCAACTGTATTCATTCTACAAAGTGACTTGAGTGACAACCTTTGTCCTAGTATCAATACTTCTATTCTATTGCAACTACAGGCATTGTTCGTTATTACTAAGCCTAATTGTACACATGGATACATTAGATGACATATGAGATGAAGCAGTTGAAACCAAGCAACAATTTTCTATTGCAATGGCTTCATTTGCAATTAAGAGATAATAAACAATTTATCTCTTTTTCCTATTCATTGGAGTAGGCCTATTATTCATTTTTGTGAAAGTAAATCAGGGTATTAGGAGCACATTATATTTTTGGAAAATATTCAATCACTGCGTGCAAATTGTGCCAACTTTTGTGAGAGGGCAGTAGCTACTGAACTAGTCAATGCATGTTTAATGCACTAAATGGTATAACTATCAGATAAAAAACAATAGTGTTTTAAATGCAAATTGTGTGAGATAAATTTTCATAGACATTTAGACATTAAATACAAATCCTGCAAGCTTTTCTAGTAGGCAGAGAGCTAATCAAGCAACAAATAAATAGGTAATGCATTCAATGTATACATAGTCAACAAGACCTTGGTCAAAGTTTACAATTTTTCGTGTCTTGATTCCATTTGTTACAATTATTCTATTGGTTGGAGTAGGCCCCTATTATTCATTTTTGTTAAACTAAATTACCAAAATAAAAGGACACTATATATCTTGCAAATATTTGATCGCTAAATGCAAATCAATGCAAATCATGCCACCTTTGACAACGCAATAATAGGTACTGAAGAAATCAATGCATGTTTAATGTATTGATTGGTATGATAGACAGATAAAAAACAATAGTCTATTAAATTGAAATAACATAGGAAATGCATTAAAAATTTTAAGCATACAAACAACATCAAAAAATGTGCTAAGAAACATGATATGCTAGTATTAGTGATAGGCACCAATCCCAATTTCTTCTAGCTTGTTGTTACTAGATAAAGCAATATTTTTTTAGATCTTTGAGCAAGGTCTTCTTCCTTGTACAAGTATACAATGCATTAACTTTGAATTCATTGCATGGATAGGCAGTAGGTCATTTCCAAAGTATTTTAAACAATGCAATTTCATTGAATAAGCAACTATTTGAAAAGTCAATTAAACAATTGCAATAGTAACTCGTTGCAACTATATTCATTGTAGAGATTTACTTAGGTGACTGCACTTATCCTGATTCCAATACTTCTGTTCTAGTGCGACTAGAAATTTTATTTGGTATTATAAGGCCTAATTGTACAAATAGGTACAATAGATAACAAATGACATGAATGGGTTGCTATATTGCTCATTGCTAGAGCCAACGAGCAGGTTACAATTGCAATAGTCTCATTTGAAATTGAGCGATAATAGACAATTATTTTTCTTCTCTCTTGCTTTCACTAGGCCTAATATTCATTTTTGTTAAAGAAAATTACAAAAAAAGAAGCAAATTATATATTTTGCAAAAAGTTAATGTGTAAATGCAATTTGTGCAACCTTCAACAACAAGATAGTAGATGTTGAAACATGAAATGCATGTTTAATGCATTAGATAGTATGGCTCACACATAAAAAACAATAGTCTTTTGAATGCAAATTGTGCAAGATACTATGTCATTCATAAACATGAAACACAAAAGAACATGTTAAAATATGCAAAAAAAAAAAAACCAACACAATAAATTTTTTCCAAACATGTGGACATTAAATGCAATTTTTCCCAGTCTTGCTACTAGGCTCATGGCTACTAAGGTAATGAATACATAGTGAATGGGTTGAATGCTTCCACAATAGATATGACTTTGCTTATAGCATTCACGTCTTCCTTTGATAATTGTTGTTTGTTACAATACTCGACTACTCCTTAGCTTCAACTGTTGCATGTTCATGGGTTACATAGCATATGCCATGTACTATACCCATTTGTTCCCCTGGCCTTTGTAACAACAACCAACATACTTGAAAATTACAGTTTATCTCTTTTTCTATTAGTTTGAGTAGGTCAATTTTTCATTTCCCTTTAAGCAAATTAGGAAGATAGGGGGACATTATATATTGTGGAAAATATTTAATCGAGGGATGCATATTGTGCGAGTTTTGGTGGCAGGCTGGTGAGTACAGAAACAAAGAATGTATGTTTAACGCACTAAATGCAAACTTCACGATATGTGTTGAATAGCTAGCATGAACACAAGCAACCAATGCATAGTTAATTCATGGAATATGAGACAAGTGTTGGTTTTTTCTTATTGTTTGTTGAAAAGCTTATGTGTTTTGGGTTGTGGGTTGTTTTATTCGACATTTGTCATTTTGTACAATGCTTGAACAAGGCAGGAGCCATACGAATGGTGTGCAACTATTGAGTGTCCTGTCTATTTGTTTTGGATACTTGATAGCTAGAAGCGTTAGAGGGAAAACTAAACGGTTTGAACAAGGTCTTTTGGACCATGGGTGTCAGATGTGTTGGAGGGATGGTCAATGTGTATGTAGAGAATGCATAGTTAATTCATGAAATCTCATGCGAGTGTTGGGTTTTGTTTTTGCTTATTCTTGTTTGTCTATTGTTTGTTCAAAAGCTTGTAGGTTTTTAAGCTCTTCGTTGCACTTTTACGTGTTCGTTCTTATGTAAAAATGCGTTGTTGGTGAATCACTTAAAGTATCATAAATAGATGGACAAACCGCTTACCAGTAGTCTATTGTTCCTATGATGAAGCTTTTCAACAAACAATGAACAAAAAAGAATTAGCACAAATTAAAGGCAACAGCCACCTAAGATTTCATGAATTAGGTTTGCATTTAATGCTTGCGTACCCACCAACTTTCAAACACATCTCGCATAATTTGCATTAAATGGATTAAACATGTATTCACTAGTTCATGATTAAATATTTTCCAGAATATATAATGTACCCTTACTTTGCTAATTTATCTAAACAAAAATGAATAATAGACCTACTCCAATCAACTATCGGAAAAACATGAAAATACTTTAAACAATACAATTTGATCGAACATGGGAAGTTTAAGAAAAACAAGCAACTAATTCAAAAGAAAATTCAACAAATGCAATTATAAGCTTGCCTATCGACAAAAACTAACAATTGCAATAGAGAAACATGAACCACATAAACAATGATAAAATTTGCAAAAAAATGGATTGTCATAAATTTCTGCAAAGATTCAGACATTAAATAAAAAATTTCCATGCTTTGTTGATAGGCTACTGGCCACCTAGGCAATAAACACATAGTTAATGCATTCAATGCCTCCACAGTCAACAAGACCTTGCTCAAAGCATATGTCATTTACTGTAACCACTTGCCTTATTAGATTTTGTAACAAGAAGCAATATTACTAGTTATCAAGTACCACAAACACATAGACAAGCCAGTCACTAGCAAAGCTAAAGAGTAGGTTGCTATTGCAGTAGCCTCAATTGCAATTCAAAGATAATAAATAACTTATATTTTTTCCTTTTGGTTGGAGCAGGTCTATTATTCATTTTTGTTAAAGTAAATTACAAAAATAGGAGAACATTATATATTTTACAAATATTTAATCACTTAATGCAAATTGTCTCACCTTTGTCAGTCGAGTGGCACATACTAAAGAAGTCAATACATGTTTAATGCATTAAACAGTATGATTGGCAATTCAGAAGCAATAGTCTATTAGACGCACACCAATCTTTTTCATTTGTGCTAATTTTCATGTGTTTATTGCGTGTTTAAACTTTTATGTTTTTAGCTCTACATTCCCCTATTCCATGTTTGATAAGTTTGTCAGGCCCTCCATTTGTGCAAAAGCTATACAAATTTCTTTGAGCGATTTTCCCAAATAGTATAGTTTTTTGTAGCTAAATCAATAAGCATTAAAACTAAATATGTTGACCAATGTGATTTAAACTATGCAAGAATTCAATGCATTAAGTATGTATTTAGTGCTCTAGTGGCTATCAACTTATCAACAAGCTTGCAAAAACTGTATTTAATGCCTCAATGTTTAGGAAAAAATATTGTGTTGGCCTATTTTTTTGCAAATTTTATCATTTGTTTCTATGTTTGATGTTTATGGACAACACATAATGCATTAAACATGTATTGACTGCATCAATAATATTTCCTTCCTATTCTACCAATTTACTTCAACAAAAATGAATAAAAGGCATACTCCAACCGATAGAAACAGAGATAAATTATTTATTGTCTTTTAGTTGCAAATGAAACTATTGCAATATGACATCCAATTTTTCCATTTTGTAATTAGTTATTGGATTAATAAATTGTTCATGTTTGTCCTAAAGCAATCTTTCTTCTGTAAATGTTCTTTGTCTTGCAAATAATAGAACATTTTTGTCTGCCTCAATGTTCTTCATAGAATTTGCAGTTCATATTCTTGTGCATTAATTAGAGGAAAAATTTGTTTCCACTCTATATTCTCACACGTTCACATGTAACACTCTTTCCATTCTCACTATTTATGCATTTAGTCGAGCAAGACATGGAGAAGCATTCTCGTATACACTTGTTCACCATTAACACATTATAAGGTATCGAGATTGTTGCATACCACTAGGCTCAACTTCTTGTTTTTGTTGGAAATTTTTAATGATGTAAGTAGATTAATATTTCAGTCATTTGCTTACACAAAGAAGAGTAGCACACCTACTTTACACAATAGAAAAATAAATCAATGGTAGATTTCACACATGAAAGATTCGGTTGATACTTGATTAAGTTTTCTTTGATTATGCAAATCTTGTAAACAAGATTTTGCAAATCAATTGTTAAAACATACAAAGACTGTTATCTATTATTAAATACGTTGTTGACTCTTACAATAAAGTTCTTATTAATTACATAATTCATTGAGCATTGATTGCTTTATGTTTATGAATTGCATATAACATACCATCAATTATGCTCATTTGTCTCATATGCCCCTTTGATAGGATCTATTGGTTACAATTGGAGCACAAAACAAAAATCTACATTGTTGCAAATACAATCAATTGTTAAACAAGAAAATACGTCAGATTCTTAGATCACTGTTGCTTTTTTGTTTATAGTGCAAAAATTAACGTTCATGCAAAAGATCAACTTTTTTTCCCTCTATTTATGTGTGTAGTACATAAGATTCAACATATATGCATATTAAGGCCTATTAGCATTTTCAACAATTTAATACTATATGCATTATGAATAGAAACAAGATATCAAAGTATGGAAACAACAGACGTTGATAGGTATGAATATGCAAAGTGCTCACAAGTCTACAATATAGATAATGTACTAAAAGAAAATGAACTATGTAGACTAGGCACATTTAAGTACAACATTGGAGACTACTTGTTTGATTCATTAGAAACACTATTAAACAATTAGTATATATTGGTTGAGCTATGGAGAGTAACAATAGATTGATTTTTGACTTATTTAGTAAAACAGGATAAAGATGCAATTAGATCATATAACCTTGTACTACACCCTGAAAGTCTCTATAGACGGCACAAAGTGCATGACCGGGACACATATCTATGCAAGAAGCACCTTTCTGCGAAACCAAAAGCTGTAAATGATGAAAGTAGCTTGTGGGGAGACGTATTTTGTATTTAGTGGCTATCCAAATGGTTGAATATACAAAAATCTATTTGGTCAATGACATCAGGGAAAAAGTACTTACACTTTAAAAATGTACCAAGTTTACCAGAATATTCCATTATGTTCCATGATGCAATCCCTCAAAGTGGGCATTTTGAACCACTTCTAAGAATTCAGCCACATAATCCAAATTCCCAACAGCTAGTAAGGTTAAATCAACTTAAAAAACTCATTAGAAACAATAAACAATACCAAACTACGAATGCTAACAAAAAGAAAAAGCTAGAGAATGACAAGAGCAATTATATTCATACAATCAAACACAAGTATCTCAATCATAACTCCATTGTAAGACTGTAGTACCTTAAACGCTTTATTAGAAACAATAATAAAAAAAACCATCCTATGCCTATCAGATCAAATAAGGGTAAAAAAATGTCAACAATAGAGCTCTACGTAACAACAATTCAAGATACACCAAAATACACACACAATTTTCCAAATATTGTGTTTTAGCAAAGATACTAGAAAATTCAAAGGAAAGCAAAAGGAAATATATTATGAACTAGTACAATCAAGATCCATAGCATTGACAGATTGCATATGCCATATATGCTACTCTGCACTAAAACAACTCATGATACCAAAGTATGTTGTGCCACATAAAATCCGGACTAATAAACCATTGTCATATGTCCAACTTTTGTCCCAACTAGAGAAACGACTTGTATCACTTAGAATTGCATTTGCACAAATCTAGGAACTAGGGTACAAAAGATCCCAAATAGGTCTAACAGGTTCTATCATTAATGTCCCTGTTGACATTAGCATTATACAAAAGGCATTACCACAATTAACCAATAACACACAAACGATTGTTGTTTCACTCAAAAGACAATTGGAATAAAAAAATGCATTTCAAAAGGGCATGGTACAACCCAACCTCGTCGTGGAAGGTTTGGCTCAATTGTCAAAAATAACACTATACAAAATGCAAAATATCCATATAAACAAAGATTGGGAATATTTTTTGCATACCAATGATGAACTTGAAGAAAGTACTAGGCCTGTCACAATTGAAATTGAGTCAGATAGTGACATGGAACATGAAAATCCATTTGAAACCTTGGTCCATGGATTCACAAAATCTAGAAGTATACATAGCATGCAAGAAAAAATCATTGAAATTGCACCTACAGAACAAAACTATCCAGTTGGAATATTTAAAGAAAAAATATGCTAAGGAAATAAATTTCCCAACATTATTCTTTGGCAAGCCATGTGATGATGACATTCTAAAAAACTTTACATATCACAAAATCACACAATAGAAAGTCTTACAATCAAATAGAAAATTTGCATATCACACGACAAACATATTTTTCAAAAATATCAAGATACTAATACTACAAGTCTTGTCTACAATGTCCATAAGAATACGAAAGGGTGAACTAAAAGGACACAAGCTAGTTGCAAAGGAGTGAAACAAAAACCAAACCTTGAAAGAATTCTAAAATTAGATTTTGGATATGTTGACTTCAAAAGCATAAGAATATCCCTAGATTATACACAACAAAGTAAGAAAAAATGTTTTTGCAATGATACGAAAGGTAGGACCACCAACATTCTTCCTCACTTTTAGTAGAGTTGGAAAAAATTGGGATCCTTTAATAAACACACTACCAGAATTACATAATCAACATTAATTAGGTCAAAAACAACAAGATCCAATTGTTCAAATGAACATTGACAAATTTGAACTAATCAAGAAAGATCCTATTACTTGTGTATGATACTATAGACATAGAATAAATGCAATGAAAAAGTTGATGCCTACACACGACTCTATGCTTGGAAATGTTATTGATTAATTTTCAGTGACTAAGCTTCAAAATCGAGGAAATGAACATGATCATATGCTAATATGAGTGAAAAATGCACCAATCTATACAAAAAACAACACAAACATCATAGCTTTTTTCGACAAGTACATTACTTGTAGCACTGATAATTTGCAAGTTGACTTGGCTAGTTTACAAAGGAATCACCACACAAAGAGATGTAGGAGACCAAGGAAAACAGTTTGCAGATACAATTTCCCTTTACCACCAATGTGAAAGACACAAATACTTTCACCAATACTAGAAAATACTGAAACAATAACTTCAAATGTTGTCAATGTTTACTTGAAATTGCAAAAAGCAAACTATGACAATGAATACACTTTAGAAATATTTTTAAATGACATAAACATGTTTGAAACTAATTATATAACAACTTTGAGCTCTACACTAAACATGCCAACAATTTTTTTACAAAGAAAATCGTCAGAAATATGGAACAACGGTTTCACAAGAAGAATGTTGCACCTTTGGAAGGCCAATATAGATTTCCAGTTTGTGCTTAATGCATATGCCACAACAATGTATTGCAGCTCTTACATTGAAAAAGTAGACAAATCAATGACATATGCATTCAAAAGAATACGTAAGGACCACTAGCAAACAAATATTGATGCAATAAAAATGATTGGTAAACTTGGAAATGCATTGTTGAACTTGCAACAAATGTTAGCACAACAAGCTACTCACATTGTTTTATCACTTCCACTAAACTTTAGTTCAAGAAAATGCATTTTCATTGACACACGATCCTATAGTGACCATACATTCATTCTAAATTTTTTCAAATAATTAAACAATGAACCAGATGATTCAAAAAACATAATCTCAAAATATATAGTGCACTATTATTTAATATGTCCTCAAACATTGATAGACATATGTCTTGCAAAATTTGTTTCAAGTTACAATAAAATCAAAACTATAGTTAACCCAAGTACTAAACCAAGAGTAATACACTTTATTAACTTCAACAAGAACTTAGACCTGCATAATCACTGTAGAGAGCAATTGATGCTCTATGTACCTTTTACAATAAACAAAAGTATGTTAAAACATAACTTTGACTCATGGGAACATGCATATATGCACCATGAAAAAACCATTATAAAAAATCGTGCAAAGTTCACACATAACACAAGTGTTGCATGGGGTGACATAGAAAAAGAACTTAAAGATGTTGAGTCCCTTGACGATGGGAACAAGGATAAGTCATTCACAACAAGAAAAACTAGCCAAATAGAACAATATGACATTCAAGTAGATCTTCCAAACATAGAGCGCATAAAATAAAATATAATGTCACACAATGCATTTGAAATTGTTAGACACCCATCAATAATTGACCATAACGAATACTACAAACTAAGAAAAATGTTAAACAAAGAACAACAAGCAATTGCTAAAGATGTTATAATGAAAAAGATGAATAACATTGGCAGGGCTTTGCATATGTTCTTGACTGGAGGAGCTGGAACTAGAAAGACTTTCACAACAAAAGCTATATATCAAGCTCTAATTCACATTTATAGCAAGTCTATCAACAACAATCCAGACAAACTAAAAGGATTATTAACTGTATATATAGGTAAAGCAACTTACAACTTAGGTGGAGTCACATTACATTCAACATTTCCCATACCATTTCATACATCATATTTTCTACCCTTAGCGTCTGAAGCATTGGACAATATGTCCAAGCACTATGATCAATTGTGTGTGCTCATTGTAGATGAAATCTCACTAGTAGGCTCAACATTTCTATGCTACATTGATAGACTAATACAAGACATAATGCAAATGCCTACAATGTACTTTGCAAACCTTGATACAATTTTCTGTGGTGATCTTTACCAAGCACAACCTGTGCTTGACTCCATTGTATTTGAGAATAGACCCACTGTAACTGAATTAATGCCTTAAAATTTTTGGAAAGACAATGTAAAATGCTACTCATTAGTCACAATTATGAGACAAAAGGATGAAAAGTTTATTGCAATCCTTAACATAATATAAATAGGCTTACAAACAAATGATGACATAGACTATTTGAACCAACTTTGCTTTTGTCTTGCACCTTTAGACCCAACACTTCCATACGTGTTCTATAGGAAAGCTAATGTAGAGGTGCACAACCATAAAATGCTATTGTATATTTCTAGTGAAATGATAGTGCTAAATGCAATAGACGAGTATGAGGAAAACTATAATGCAATACGACTCTATAGCCATACAACTACTCTTCCACCTCAAATATACTTGAAACAAGATATCTTTGTTAAAATCTATGCAGGCAACTATAATACACAAGATGGCCCAGTCAACGGGTTTGATGGAATATTTAAAGCATATACAACACATAATGACATTGATATTATTTGGCTCAAATTTTTTGATCCAACAATTGGACAACAACAACGCACACAACTAGCACAATATTACACTGATCTCATTGACAAGGAATGGGTTCCTATATTGCACAATGCCAGAGCCATTCAAAAAAATTCATCGAACAAGAAAATTACAATTAGAAAACAATTCCCAATACAACTAGCATGTGCAAGAACCATCCACTGATCACAAGGACTAACAATGCAAGCTTTGGCTAGCTTAACTTACACAACACTATCATGGACAAAGAAAATAGATTCATTACTTTTGCTAAAACCTTTAACCACAAAAAGCTTCAAAGTTAAGGGAAAGATACATGAAGAAATGCATCACCTGCAGTCAATTGCATAGTGATAGCTCGATATTCAGGCTACATGTCCACACGATGCACTACAAGTGCTTCTATGCACATTAAACACTCGTTCATTAAATCCACATGCACATGACATTGCCAATGACTATGACACAATGCAATCTGACATTTGTGTTTGCAAGAAGTACACATGCATACCTTACACCCTGATATATTATCGCAATATTTTAATACTTTTGGAATGAATATAATACACGACATAACAATGTTTACCAAAAAACATTTATTTGTATCAAAAGCAAAAGAACACAACTCTACAAATATTGAAGCCATCACAATCACAATTCTACAACACATTGATGAACTTAATATCTGTAATATTTATGCAAGGCCTAATACTTCCATTCAAGAAATAATCACAATTCTTCAATCTGTAATTGCATACACAGATACAAAAAACATATTGCACATTGTGGGTGACTTTAATGTTGACATGTGTTCAGAAAAAAAAACAAAACAACACTTCAAAATTTCATGCAAACTAACAATATTCATTTTTTGTTAAACAAATCGAATATTCTACACAAGCCACTAATTGACCATATCTGGTCATATTAAATCACAAGTGTATGAAATATTTATAGATTAGAGGCATATTGGATTGACCACTTTTCTATTTTCCTAAAATTCCACCTTACTGGTTGAATCAGTTCAACATTATAGCATACATAAGCATATATTGCTAATAAATTTTTCAATTAATTCTACAATACTAAATCACTAGCTTGTAGGCATATCATGGATCAAACAAAAAGACCACAACAACAAGTACAAGAAATGGAGGAAGACACAAGAAAATGGTAAACAACCTATCCTATTTGCCTATGACATGCATTTTTGCATTGTCCAAATATAAGATTTACATTTCTCTTGCTATTTGTAGAACAAAAATAAAAAAAGACTATATCAATTGAAGAGTTGAATTTAAAAAAAATTGGTGACACATTCCAAGGTGACACTCTTGTTGTCTACAAAGCAACATTGGACAAAGTTAATAGAACACATGAAGTACTGCTTGCAGATATCACAAACCTTAAATCAGAAATGACAATTACACTGAATATCAGTGGATACCTTGTGCAAGAACATGAGCAGAAAATAATTCTAGGAATGGGAGTTTCAATACTAGGCTTCCAAATTGCCCTTAGAACAAATTACGATAGAGGGGATTGTGATTGCATACTAATATTGACAGACACAAGCACAGTTGAAAGCCTGCCTCACTTTTCTATAAACTACTACTTCATTCCAGATACTACTATCAACCAACTACTAGCAGCCACAAATCAATATCCAATTGGAACAGTGGGTGCTTTGGTTGTTGGTGCTAAAAACTTCGGTAGCCAATATGCAATTGATATCAAAGATGGCATAATAGAATCTGAGATAGCACAAGTACAAATGTCCCACCAACATATGCCACTAATCCATTCTAACATTTTTTTATAGCATTGTGTGCTTTAATAAATTTTCTTTGTAACAAAGACTAACTTTGTCATTGCCATGCAGCTGCAGCTACGCCCAACTCATGAAAATAAATACTTGCAAATAAAGGAATTGCTACATAGGAAAAAAACCCCAACCTTGCTTTTCAAAATTATCTTAAAAAGAACTGATCAAAAGAACATGTTCCACATGGGTCGATCAAAATTTATTTGCAAATTGAATAACAAGAGAACATTCGACAAGTTAGTTGCTTTGTTGCAATCAACATTTAAGGTGACTCTTTAAAAATATTTTCACACTTTCATTTAAATTTTTTGAAACTACTGCTTCTAACTATCTATTTTCAAATGTTTTAGGTTTCAAGAACATTAAAAGCAACAAACACACTTTCAAATCCATTTGAAGCTTTTTTCCCAAGTTGCAAATATAAATTCAATACTTACAGTGCACTCCAACAAGAAACTACTCATTGCAGTCAATGTGACAAGTGAGCTATGTATACATACTTCATCCTAAAGCTATCATCATAACAAATGACAAGCAAACAATCCATTGCTCAATCCGAAGCAATTTCCTACGACAACTCTTGCCCATCCTTCAAGACATTAAATATGAAAACTACATCAAGGACAAGTCAATAGTTATATTTGCACTATGGGACTTTGTCACGAAAGGGAATTTCACCATCAATCAAAACAACATTATCATAGAGGCCATATGCCTAGCTAAGTAAACAGTATATGCCACAACAAGGTATAAAGCAATATTGATACAAATAGTCTTCTTGTTTTTCAAACTCGTCAAATTGTTTAGAATTATATAAAAAAACTAGCTTTCATACTAACCATAATAATGATATTGTAGGTGACAAAGAAGCAAAAGCAAGTGAAAGACTACCTGCCATTGCATGAACCTACCTTCCTCTTTTTTGCTATGCTTTTCTTCTTGGCTCTTCCACCTATATTACTATATTTCATGTTTTCTGACTCAAAACTTCTTCCTACTTTTATTTTACAGTTGACATGTCTCTCCATTATATGCTAGACAATACTTTACTTATGTTATCATTTAAATAGATTAAACTCTACTGTTACACATTTTCACTATGCAATACATTGTATGCTAGACAATACTTTACCTTCTTATGTTACCGTTTAAATAGATTAAACTCTATTGTTACATGTTTTTACTATGCAACATATTAGCAATATAAAACATACATGTTCTTAAAGGGAAAGTTCTCACTGCAAAAATTGCATTTCAATTTGACATGCTTGGTTGGCTACTCAAATTTACTTGACAAATTTTATAATGTGTTTCTATTTTGCTTATTTGCTTACACAAATAAGAGTAGCAGGCCTATTACATGCAATACAAAAACACATGAATTCAATTGATAACTTAATCAGTTCTCTTTGGGCTACTTTCCCAGTTACTAAGTTTCTGTGGATAAATCAATAAGCAATAGCATAATAGGCATGTTCACAATTGCATTTGTTGAATTTTCTTTTCAACATATTTTTTTGTGTTTGAAAGTTATAGTTTATTTCCTCTTCTATTAGTTGTAGTAGGATTATTATTCATTCTCATTTAAGTAAAATAGGAAAATAGCGAGACATTATATATTGTCACAAATATTTAATCAGTGTATGCAATATGTGCAAGGCAAGAGGACACTGAAATTTGTTGACAAACATGACATGTTGCTATTAATCAAACACAACATTCCTAAACAATAATGCCTCTTTATGCGTTGACGTCCTCCACACATTGTACAAATGGACCAAATGCATCAATGCTCATAATAGAATAACCTTTACATGTAGACATGTAACAACGTCCACTTGAATATGCAAATCCTCTAAATAACATTTTTCAAACCAATTCTTATAACTTACCAAAGCTTTGTTATCTGTTATTAAATATGCTATTAGCTCTTGCAATAGTAACTTGTTGCAATTGTATACATTCTACAAACTCACTTGACTAACAACCATTCTCCTGGTATGAGTACTTCTCTCTGGCTGATATGTGTTAGACAACTGGCATGAACACAAGCAGACAATGCAAAGCTAACTCATGAAATATGAGGCATGTTGGTTTGTGCTTATTGTTTGTTAATTGTTTGTTGAGAAGCTTGCATGTTTTTGGCTGTGGGATCCCATTTTTAATGTTTGAAATTTTGTACAGTGCTTGATCAAGTGAGGAGCCATAGGAATATACTACAATTGGTGACTAGCTCGTTTGTTTATTTTTATACTTGATAACTAGAAGTGTTATAGGGAAAACTGAATGGTTTGAGCAATGTCTTGTGGACCATGGGTGCACATGTAGTGAACATATAGCTAATTCATGAAATCTTAGGCAAGTGTTGGGTTTTGTTTGTGCTTATTCTTGTTCGATTATCATTTGTTAAAAATCTTGTGTGTTTTTTATCTCTTTATTGTGTTTTGGCATGTGGGTGCATGTGCAGTCAATGCATAGTTAATTCATGATATCTTAGGTAAGTGCTCAGTTTTGTTTGTGCTTATTCTTGTTTGCTTATAGTTTCCTGAAAAACCTTCTAGGTTTTTTTGGCTCTTGGTTATGCTTTAGCATGTTCGTTATTCTGTAAAAGTGCACTACTATTGAATGGCTTGGTTATGTGTTTATGATTCTTGATAACTCTATGGGTACACATGCACTGCATGCATAGCTAATTCATTAAATCTTAGGCAAGCGTTGGGTTTTGTTTGTGTCTATTCTCGTTTGATTATCCTTTGTCGAAAAAGCTTATGGGTTTTTTAGCTCTTCCTTTTATTTTTGCATGTTTGTACACATAATTAATTCATGAAATCTTAGACAAGTGATGGGTTTTGTTTGTGCTTAATCTCATTTGTTGAAAAACTTGTGGATTGTGCTTTTGCATGTTTGTTATTTTGTAAAAGTGCACTATTGGTGAATGGCTTGGTTGTGTATTTATGAAACTTGATATCTCTGTGGCTACACATTCAATGAATGCATGGCTAATTGATGAAATTTTAGGCGAGTGTTGGGGTTTGTTTGTGCTTATTCTTGTTTCATTATAGTTTGTTGAAAAGATTCTCAATTTTTTAGCTATTCGTTGTGTTTTTGTATGTGGGTCCACATGCAGTTTGACTACAACAATTTTGCAATGGGCAAAAATTAGACAAATTCAAACAATTTGCACAATTTTCCCACACATTTCAAGAATTAAACTTCGTTGCAAACAAATGTGCAAATACATTTGATACTTTGACCTTCTACTCTCTGCCTCAAGAATCAAATGTCTTTGCAGATCTACAGATCTTTGTCTCCACTCCAATCCCAAAAAATGGTTCCTATTACAAGGACAATATTAACAAAATGCAGCCAATGCATTCACACTTAATAAGACCTTGCCCAGGCCAATTAGTTTTCCACATGTTGTTTGTTTCTATATGCTTCTGAATTAGGTTTTACCAAATACTCTAAGTTCTTCTAGATTGAATCTCTGATACTTTACAAACCAATAACAACTCACCTCTATGGAATCCTCCAAAACTCAGTTCTTCTTCAGCAAATATCCTCTACCTTTTAAACAATCAAACATTTATTTCTGCCTCAAAGTTCCTCACAAAACTTGGAGACCATAATCTTATTCATTCATCAAAGGATAAAACTCTTCCCGGTCAATATTCTTACACATTTACATGCAAGACCTTTGCCATTTTCACTATCTATGCACTTAGTCAATGCTTGGAAGCTATCCAGCGCATCGAAGCATAAAAAACCATTCATGTTTACAGTTGTTTATCATTTACACATTACGAGGCATTGAAAATGCTCCAAACCACTAGTCTCAACGTACTATTTTTGGCGCGACTTCTCGAGTCGTTTGTTTGTTTTTCATACTTGATAAGTATAAGCATTAGAGGGGAAACTGAACGGTTTGAGAAAAGTCTTCTGGACCATGGGTTCGAGATGTGTTGGAGGGCTAGTGGGTAGACATGCAGTGAATACATAGTTAATTCATGAAATCTTAGGCGAGTGTTGGGTTTTGTTTGTGCTTAAAGTCGATTAATATTTGTTTCTCATTGATTAATATTAATTAAATTTTAAGTTACAAAAAATTATACTATTTGCAAAGGAAATTCAATTTTCAGCATTTTCAATTAGTTTAACTTATTAATGTTGGTCAAATCACAAGATAGTTTGTAATTACTACTAAATAATTTATCTCATTGGCAATCTCTTTCACAAAAGTATTTCAATTTGTAATTATAAAAACTAATTAATATCATTTATTCATGCAAACTAAAATTTGTACTTATTTACAAAAATTATCAACTTGTAACTTTTTTTCCTAAATAATTAGTAATCATTTAGTTTAAATTCAAAAGAAAATTGGTATTATTATTTAAAACATTTATGCAAACTAACAAGCACTTATTTAGTACTACTTACTATATTTTGAAACAATTAGTTAATTTTATTTAATATAAGTAATTAGTTTTCTACCACTACTTAATTAATTTTCTAATTTCAAAATGCATCTAATTTTTTGCAATGGTCTAAATTATTTTACTAAAGGCAATCTTCATTTACTAATTATAGTAATTAGTATTATGAATTATTTAATTTATTTTCAAAAGAAAATTCATATTAATTAACATATCTCGTGAAGTAATGCGCACTTATTTTCTAAATTATTTAGTCCTAGTTACTGTATTTGGAAACAATAAATTGTTTTTATTTAATTTAAATATATACTTTCCGATTGCAAGTTAATTAATTTTCTAATTTTAAAATGCATATAATATTTAGCCACAGTCTAAATTATTTTACCAAAGGCAATGCTCATTTACTAATTATAGTAATCAGTATTCTACAAAAGTAATTAGATTCATTTAAAACCAATTAGTTCAATTTTATCTTAGCAAATGTTTTAATTTATATTATTAGGTAATTAGATTCATTTTCAAGCAATTAGTTGAATTTTATCTAACACAGGTAACTATTTTCTTTACAAGTAATAATTTGAATCTACCTTACAAAGTAATTAAATTCATTTACGAATAATTACTAATACTATGAATTAATTACAAATGTTTAGTATCATATTTGGTCAACTTTATTACACAATTGTTCCAACAAGTTCTAATCAAGACCAAACTCTATGCTTTATATTTCACTTCCCAAATCAAATACTCTTCCATTCCATTTGTTCTTGTTTCAACATAATTCCATTCAATATGAATTGGATCACAATATTTACAGAGCCACATATTAATTTTCAATGTTAAATCATCACTCCAATTCCATATTTGTATGGTTTTTAAGTAATCTTATATCATATTATAACAACATTCACAATAATAATCAATTAGTTTTTGCATGCCTAATCTAAACAACTAAAACAAATAAAAACAACTCACTACTAAAAAAATAAAATAAAATCAAAACTAAAATATAATAATCAACAAAAATTGCATTAAATTTTATTAACTTATTTAAACTTATATATATTTTATTTCGACTTTACTAAACTCTAATTACAATACTACAAAGGAAAATACTCAAACTTGAAAGCTCTTTGCTACATGACAAGAACACGTTGCACTGCGTCACTTGTTTTAGTATATCATTGGTTTGAAAGAGCATTTTAATTTTTTTTGGTTGACTTTATGCATCGAGATTTTATGGTTTTTATGGAAAGGGATAAATGATGGTATGTTCCAAGCCAAAAAAAGGTACCTTATAGAGTCTTCTAGATGAATCGCGTGCTTTGAAATTATATTACAAGTTACAATGATCCTTGAGATCTCAAAGATCAAATTCATGAGATTTTAAATGAAGGTTTTTCCATTATATTTAAGAAACAAATCAAGAATGCACAAATTTTACCACACAATGTTGGTAAAATGAATAAAAAATTCGGCGTTGACCCCGTAGTGCAATGGTTAAGTTGGAAGGGTAGTAGTTGGGTTGTCCAAGGTTTGAATCGCATGGTGGATAGTGGGATTGCCGCAAGGAGAAACCAGTCGCAAGATCAACAAAGGCAACAACAACGATGGATATGGTGACAATGGCAGTGGATATGGTGACGATAGTAGTGGTTAAAGTGGTGGTGGCAGTGGTGGTTATGGAGATATTGGGGATGAGGTCCCCCGTATGTGGCCTCACTGGTTCATAGCTCTAGTCAAAAGCGTAGGGTGCTACCCCTTAGCAACGATTTACTGAACAAAAAAAAATGAATGAAAAATTCTTAAATAATATATGTTCCAAAAAAAATGTTAAATTCCACAAGTATGACCTTCCAAAATTTGTAATAAATACCAATCAACCTATTGATCTAGAAATTAACAATCAAAACTTTGACAATTTGGATAATAGTAAAAGAGTTATGTCTCCTCTTATTGGCACCTTTGGCTATGGTACTTACTTGGAGAGTCATTGTTTAAAATTTTTCTAGAAATTATTTGAGGTTTATTGGTTACTATGTGTAGAACCCCAATCCTAGCACCTGCAAAACACAAGAAACAAACACATAATTAGATCCAATGCAAATGAGAATCAAGATTCCCCATGAAATCCATTAGAAATACTCAAAATAGGAAATAAAATTGAAGAACACAATGAGAAAGCAATGAAATCCTAATTAAGCAAGCAAAATCTTGATCCCATGGGGGAATTGGTGCCAATTTGATATGAAAATTGGTCGTTTCCCAACTCCTATGATGCAATTTTGATGAGTGATGAAGGTTGATCCACTTTGTTGAAGATTCACTTGAGCTCCATGATGAAAAATCTACATAACCTAGCTAAGAATTTGATAAAATTGATGATAATAGATATGTTTGAGGAAAAAATTGAGTATAGTAAACTTGCTCAAATTGTGGATGATCAAATGAGGAGATAAACCTCTTATTTATAGAAAGACAAGATGAAAAAATGCCCAAAATGAAGCAATGTGGGATTATTCAACATCCAATGGGCAAGTGCCACTTGTCAAAATGTGAATGGACAAAAGGATTTGCACATTTTGATGAATGTGCCCATAAATGCAATTAGGTGGAATTTGAAAATAGTGAAATGACATGTAAGAGGGAAAAAAAATGACTTAAATGCCACTTGGCTCAATGCACAAGGACATGAAAGAAAGGAATAAATGTCTTGTTGGAAGGACAAATCCACTTGGATGGATTTCAAATTTGGAAGAATATTCCTCAAAAGATGCCAAGTTGAGAGAAAATAGAGTAATAAATGAATTGAGTGTATTTTCATGTGCAAGTGGCAAAAACTAGATGATGGGACATGGATTATAATTAAATTAATCAAAGGCCAATTAATTTAATGAGGGATTTGATGATGTGACTAATTGATTTAGATTTATGGGTTGATTTAAATCAAAATGAGAAGAATATGATTTAGAGACTAATTAAATAAAGATTTTGATTTATTGAATTAAAGGGGATGGTGTTAGATTAAATCAAACAAGGTTTAATTTATTTAATTTAATAAGATGATTTTAGAGATTTAATCAAATAAAATGAATTATTTAATTAAATATAGATATAGGGTTAATTAGATCAGATTGATTGATTTAATTAACAAGAGAGTGACTTAATTAGATAAATGATTATTTATTTAATTAAGGGACGAAGAGTGATGACAAGCTAAGAGGATGATTCAGGTTAAAATGGTGTTAGTAATCAGAATCAAGTGTGTAATGCCAATCAGTACATTTTACGTGTCTACACTAGGTATGTGTTGATTATTATTAAACTTTAGTAATTAGATGATATCATTTTGTATTGTAAGTTGTGTCTTGCACTTTTATGCGATTCTATATTGCTTAGCTTTTTGATATTTTTCTAGGATATTTTGTTTGAATTTCTTTTCCATGGTTGTTAGTGATGTGTTATAGTTGGCACATCTCATATTTAACATGATTTTTGGTAATTTATAATCATTTTTTAAAGTGGAGGAACCATTATTTTAAGGTCCATGACACATTTTATGAAACCATTATTAGATAGTGCTTCCCCACATAATACCATTAAGCATACTATGTATCTGTACACTACAAAGTGTGCATAAACCCTTTCTCTTTTAGGATTCAAACCAAACATATACCTCCTCAAATAAATTACATGATTTTAACTATGAGCCCAATCAAGCATGTGATGAGTTGATACATCACCCATTAAAGTTGGAAAAATATATATTTTTGTTAAGAATACATCAGTGATAGGTGATAAAAATAAGTTTTTAGTATTTGTTGGTAGGAATTTATTTAATTAGTGGACCATACCACTTTCATCTAAGTAGAGAAAACTATATCTATTATATATATAGAACTATTCTAATAAAATGCTTTTTGTTAGGATAAGGTGTCTCAACTTTGTAATCCTAATGTTTATGTTTAAATATTTTGTATTTGTTGTTATTTCATGTTTAGCGCCTTCTAGATCTACTTGAGAAAGTTGGCATCCCATTTGGAGACAACATTGTTTTTATATTTGGTGGATTTTTTCTTCACATGAGGATGTAGGCATTCCACTTTTGTGTTGACATGCCTTTCAATGTGTTATCTTAAAACATGTGTAAGAGAACCTTGACTAGTTTTCTTGGCCTAGTTACATATGGCATATTCTTATGACATGTGAGAGCATATAAGATGGATGTTACACTAGAATCTTGACCAATACTATGAAAACATTAGTTAGTTATCACAAAGTATCTAATACATAGGAGAATGGAGACAAATTGGATGCCCAAGTCTATGTAGTCAAATATTCTTGGTTATAACAAAATGACATGTAAGAAATATTCTAATAATAGTGTGAAGACCATTGGGATTTTATTCCAACCAATTTGGGCATCATACCTCCTTTGGGATTTTAAATAGATTACCAAAATCATCCCATGGTTTCAATTTATATTTCTTATATAGATTAGTGCTTGGAGTTGGAGGATGCATAGATTATCTTGCAATTTATAGTAGTAAAAAAGTGTTGCTAGAAATCAAATGGATGAGTTACATTGATGTAAATCTCTTTTGAAGGTCTGATTCAAGATTGGATCTCTTTGGGAATGGAGTTTTTTCTCACAAGGTTTTCTCCACATAAATATTCATATTATGATTTTCATCTACATTATGATTGATTTTCATTTCTATTTATTATCTATCATTTTATTAAATTTAGATACATAATGTTTCAAAATATCTCATTGTCTAGTTAGACCTTGTTTTTTTTATAATTGGTATTAGAGTCATGTTTTCCTTGATTATAGAGAGGGATAACTTTCTTGTCGTGTGTGATTGGGTTTTTTGTTACAGTGGGAGTGTGTTGTGTTTTCTTGTAGTTTTAGATTTTGGGTGATAAAGATCTTGGATAACTCATCTCGATTGGAGATCAAAAAGTTCAATGGCATAATCTTTTAGCCTCCAAACCTAAATTTTTGAATAGAATACAAATCTAATGTTCTCTTATTTTTTTTGTCAGACTACTACATATAAATTTTAGAGTAGAATATGAGATATTTATAAAATATAGTGTCTCATTAATACTTTATTCTTAAAAATAAAATTGTATTTTCTTAAAATGAAGAACGAGGACTTGATTATAAAACATTTGAATAGATTTAGTCTAATATTGAGTTAGTTACAATCAATTGATATGTAAATAAAGGAAAAGAATAAGAATATTTTATTATTATGTTCATTGCTTGAGTCTTGAGATAATTTGATTCTTGCACTAAGTGGTTCTTTGATAGATCCAAAATTGGATGCCCTTTTTGCCACATTGCTCATAGAGGAAATTTTAAGAGAAATACTTTAAAAGGGTCCAAGAATGCATTCCATATATGGGGAAGATCTAAAGAGAGAGATAACAAGAAGAAGAAAGGTGATAAGAAAAATTCTAATCAATAACCTAAGTAGACACTTGGTAAGTGTTAGAACTGTGGCAAATCGAGGCATCTCAAAAAGTAATGTAAGAATAAGAAAATATTAATGATGATCCCTTTGAGGATAAACGCTTTAATGAGGAAGCTACTAATACTTTTATTATTTCTATTAACATGAATTATCATGCCTCTTGTTTGACATATTTAGGTTCATCCTACCATATGACTCCTCACAAGGAATGGTTCTTTGTACATAAAACTTATGATGGTGGCAGAGTTTTCCTTGGGGATGACATCATACAAAATATTGTGGAACAAAGGAAGGTAAAGCTAATATTCAGTGATGGAAGGATGAAAACCTTCATAGAGGTATTGCATATCCAAGGTTTAGCAAAAAAATTGATTTCTATATTTAAAATGAATGATTCATGGGTGCATGTTGTGATGTCAAAAATTGCATACCCTTATATTTTCATGCCATATTTTTTCTACTTACTCTGGTTTCCATATCCCCTAGTGTGGTTTTAGTCCATTTGATCATTTTTCCTTAGCCTTTCCCCTTCCCATTATGCTAAAGGCTTAGCATCTCATTGCCACTTTTTCTATAGTTGATGTCATGATTATTTTCTTGTGTAATTTTCTATTGTTTAACCTTTTCCAAACAAGAATTTTCTGGACAAGTTAGGGCAATCTGTAGATATCTATGCAATGTGTTAAATTTTTATGATATTTCATCATTATTTGATTATTTTAGCATTTCATTCCTTTCCACCTTATTAATCCACAAGTATTTTTTTTGGAGTGAATTTGAATGGCTACCCACCTCTCTCTTCTCCATTCCTTTGACCTTTTTTTTGAACTATTATCATTCACTTTTGATCTCTCTTACAAATTTGAACTCTCTCTCATTATTCTACCATTGCTAACAACATTCTTGAGCTCTTACCAACTTTGTGAAGTTCATGTGAAGACTCTTTAACACTTTATTAATCTTGTGGAAAGTGTAGTAGCATGTTGCAACAAAGTCATTGCCTCCATTGGCTTCACCAAGCTTTGGGAGGTGAATTAAATTGTGATTTTCGATCTAGCTTCTCTTATTTTATACTACTATAATTAAAGAATCCTTCTTGCTATTATTCTTGGCTCTTGGAATCATATCTCTCATTTACTAACATTCTAGTTTTTATTTTATCACACTTTACTTGTATTTTTTTTTAGATAAAAGGCATAGTAGCCTATATATATTAATAATTATAAGAAGGAAACGCATTAAGTCATTACAATTCAAAATTAATCGATCTATGAGCAGATCAACTTGTAGCCATTTTTAATTGTGTTCATGTGGCTTTCCATTTTATACTTAGCCAAACATTATATATTCGAATAAAATTAAAAAAGCCATGTTTTGTTGTGCTTGTCGTAGATTGGATTAGCCTTCTTGAACTTGCAATTTGTAGGATTTGGCATGGTGCAAACATTTGCCAAAAATTGTGCTTACTAGCACCAAAACTTTTTCTTTGCCGGCTAAGCAACTATAGGTTACATATGAAAGCTTCCTATCAGCACCAAAAATCGACTTCTGGAGGCATGACTGGAAGGTATTTCTTCAGCTAACAGGCCCAAAAAAGTGAGCTTTACTTATAGTTTATACTTCCATTTGCATGATCTTTGGAGAGTTCTCGCCTTGCTCTTCATTGCCCGCATCCATGTTCTGAGATTGATTGTGATGTTCATATTGGGGACAACCCCAAGGGTAGAACAATGGCAATGGGGGTTGATTGCATGAGGAAGAGCCAAAGATATGTTGCGAAGCATATTTTGGGGGATCCCCTGCGATGTAGGAGGAGCATTGACTGGTTGATGGAGATTTGCAGAGGCTGTTGCATGGTAACAGTTGTGATGTAGTAGGAAGGGAGCATAATGATACTTCTCCCTAACGCATTCAAACATTTCCCTTCCCAAATGGTGATTGTATCTTGACAAAGCCCTTTTGAGATGACATGGGTCACTGAGCTCGAGAGACTGCTTTAAAGCATCAAAAACATTGAGAAAATCTATGTTATATGGTAAGAAATGTGGTGGAAAGATTCCACCGACATAGCCATCACCTATACCAAAAACATATTTTTGTGTGTAGACTAGGAGGGAATCATTCTGGAGGAATACCTCATCTACCATTCTTTCTGCAATTAATATTTAGAATCTAGGCATTACAACATGTCCATGAGGTTAGAGATAAAAATTGACAAAATATTGGAAGGGAATAATAACCTCCTTGACTTAGGGTGAAGGATTTCCGTCCCAATGACACATTTGAGACATCTATAGTCATAGGGACAACGAAGCTTGAACATTGATTGCAGATGAGCTTCCTCCAAACTACTTGAGAACGGGCGCTCCCACCTTTGCACTAGAAACCACACTCGAAAGTTCTTCGGTCGGTAATCGATTCCTACTGCAGACCTTTTGACACTGCACCACCTTAGCTTGGGCTCTTGCGATTTTTGATTAAGCTGTAACCCTCCAGTGAACAGAGGATAGATACAATTTTCTATTGCCATCGTTAGGTTGTTGTGAGTGAATAAATAGAGTAGATTTTCCAAGTATCATGAGCTTTAATGATGGCTTAGAGTTTAGGATGAACAAAGCTTAGCTAAATCATCAGAAAAATGACATGTAACACATGTTGCAACGGCCTCCCATGCCTCAAGAGTATAAGGATCTTTAATGCACAAGATGTTATTCGTACCAAAATCCCTAAAAGCATACCATGGAATAATTAGTTGTATACACCCACAATCATGAAACAAACATTAGTACATTTGAGGAGGATAGGAATGTGAAGCCGAAGCATGATACACCATAGGAATGGAAACATTAATTTGCTTTGGATCATCCTGAGGAGTACGAGAAAGAAGAGAAATGCATGAGTTTGATTACATCAGCGATGGGCAGCTTGAAGTTGCATGCGTCATATTGAATTAGGAACATGCCCTTATCTAATTTTTAACAATGTGATCCTGACAACTCATGATTTGGAGTACACCCAATTCTGTACAAACAACTAGCACAAGAACTTGTGTATCCTCGATTTTGGAAGCAACCATTGCCACAGGAGCCCTTCACTTGCTGAGTCATCCATGCCACACAAGCCTAGCATTTTTGTTAGAGCTGCTACATCATTCCTTTGCCACATTTCTAACTTGGCGCACTTAGGCAGCCACTATCCTCAAATTTGGAAGCAACCATTGCCACGAGAGCCCTTCACTTGCTGAGTCATCCATGCCATACAAGCCTAGTGTTTTTGTTAGAGTTGCATCATTCCTTCACCACAATTCTGACTTGGCGCACTTAGGCAGCCACTGGCCACCCATGTTAATATGCATGAGGATGTGGCATAACCTCGATCTTTACAAGCAAAATGGATAGCAAAAATTTAGACATTTATCCAAGTGGAAAGGTACCCTCCCTTAACATAATTTCTTCTAGTTTAGGAGGAATTTTCCCCGATCGATCTTCACAAGAAAAATGGCTAGCAACAATTTAGACATTTATCCAAGTGGAAAGGTACCCTCCCTTAATAGAATTTCTTCTAGTTTAGCCACTATCCTCAAATTTGGAAGCAACCATTGCCACAAGAGCCCTTCACTTGCTGAGTCATCCATGCCACACAAGCCTAGTGTTTTTGTTAGAGTTGCATCATTCCTTCGCCACAATTTTGAATTGGCGCACTTAGGCAACCACTTGCCACCCATGTTAATATGCACGAGGATGTGGCATAACCTCGATCTTCACAAACAAAATGGCTAGCAAAAATTTAGACATTTATCTAAGTGGAAAGGTACCCTCCCCTAACAAAATTTCTTCTAGTTTAGGAGGAATTTTCCCCGACACAATCATGTGGGTGACTTCATCAGGAGTTTGATCACAACCAAAATTAGCTAGATAGTCTTACATACAGTTACCTTCTCTGTAAACATGGATAATGTGATAGTGTTTAATTTTGTCAAGTAAGCTCCAAATCTGTTTAACTATATACCTGAACTTCCAGTTGACAAACTTGCATTCCTTGCATGCATTTATTAGGATCAAGGAGTCGCCCTCTATTTGAAGTTTGGGTAACTTGAAAGCAATTGCAAGCTTTAGACCTTGAAGCAGAGCTTGAGCCTCAACTGCATTATTAGTCCCTGTTTGTGATTTAAAAGATTTGGCACATAGTACCATTCCTTTGTAGTCTCTGATTGGAACTCCAGCTCCTGAAGAGCCTGGGTTCCCTCTAGCTGCCCCGTCAAAGATCAATTTGAATAAGCCTATTGGAGGGGGCTTCCAAGAGATGGTATCCCTGTTTACTTTGTGGCTTGGCTGATGAAGAACTCCTTTGAAAAGCAGCTTAAGAAGTAGCCATTTTCCCATTAGCTTTGAATCCCAGTTAGTGAAGTTTGATCCAACATGTTTTACCTTTTGCACATATCCATTTACTGTCTCAAAGATTGACATCTCCAACGTAAGTAGTAACTAATCCATGTTTAGTTTTTCTTTCCTAAAGATGCACTTATTTCTCGCCCACCAAATAGCCTATTGCTGAAGCTAGGATGATAGACCAAATGCTTAAAAAAAGAGAGCTTTTGTAAGCCTCTAGTCAACTCAAAAAAAATTCCAAAGAGTGTTAGGGAATGCCGATTGCCAATTCATTCTTGATACTACGCACAACCAACAAGATTGAGCTATTAGACAGTGTAAAAATGAGTGATTTAGATTCTTAGGTTCATTTATGCATAAGACACATTCAGAAGGCTCTACTATCCCAAGTTCTGTTAGCTTCTCACTTGTCAAAATTTTGTGTTTTATAGCTAACCATGAGAAGCAACTAGCTTTGGGTAGAACCTTTGAATTCCAACAAAATTTGTATACTCTTTGCACTCCATCTTTTGAAGTAGCTTGGGAAACTAAATTGTAGCTCTCTTTGACTGTGTAATTACCTAATTTTGATTTTGTCCAAACTAGCCTATCCTCACCTAAAGAAATGAAGACAATCTTTTCAAAGAGAGAAAATTGAATGAGTATTTTTTGATCATCATTTATGGGCATATTTGAGAGGTCCTTCCATATGACTTTCCCCATCAGTGTATTGACATTATGAACATAGTCCTTTGCCTTTGAACCCCAACATTGAGATAAATAATTTTTATAAGTTTGGAAATTATGTGAGGCATTTAAGATAAGGTACCCATTCCATGAGTCTTGCCAAAAAGAAGCCAGGTTCCCATCATTTACTTCCCAAGACAAATGTGGAAGAATGATTTTGCTACAAGAGAAAGAAAATTCCACATTGTAGAGCCTATGGGTGGGTTTGACACTATTAGGATTCTTGATGGGTTTAGGTTATCTAGATACTTATGTTGCATGATCCGACACCATTTTAGGTGAGGATTTGTGTACATTTTCCAAACCATGTTAGCTCCTAGTGCTAGGTTCCTTTCTGCCAAACTGTGTAACCTTGCACCCCCTTTTAATTTCTGTAAACACATTGTTTCAAGGGATATCAAAGGATTTTTTTTGTTGTTGTCAAGATTACCAATTCATAAAAAACTTCTAATCAGCTTTTGGATTTGGTGAAGAATGGATTTAGGAGCCTTTAGAACTAACATAAAGTAGTTTGGGATTGAAGACAAGACAAATTGTACCAATAAGATTCTGCTTGATAAGGACAACCGTCTCCCTTTCCATGACATAATTCTGGATTTTATACTGAGTATAATTTTGTGCCAATGAGAGATCTTGTCCTGACCTACAAAAAAGGGGATACCAAGATATTTACAAGGTCGATGTGCTTGCTACAACCTGAGCAACTTCACAATCCATTTTTCAACTAAAGATTTTGTGTTGAACACACACACTTTTGACTTACCCTCATTAATCTTTTGCCCAAAAGAAAAGGTATACCTATCCAACAATGTTTTAATATTTTCAGCTTCTACAACAACAACCTTTCCAAAAAGAAGTGTATCATCAACAAATAAGGAATGAGTGGCTGATATAGATGTGTTGGGGATATGAATTCCTTGAATGATACCCTGGTCATGAGCTTTACAAAATGATCTTCTCAAGGCCTCCACAAGGATAATGAAGAGGAAAGGAGAAATAGGGTCACCTTGACGCACTCCTTGAGTGGATCCAAAAAAGCCTACAGGGGAGTCATTGATCAGCATTGAGAACTTGGTGCCTAAAAAGCAAGACATGGTCCATTTTGCACCATTTTTTAGAGAAACCAAACCTTAGAAACATTTGTTGCAAAAAGGACCAGTCCACCCTATCATATGCTTTTTGCATATCCAGTTTTATGACCATAGACGACATCTTATTTGTAGCTATAGAGTGCAAGACTTTGTGTGCAACAATAGCTCCTTTTGTTGTTTCCTTTCCAGGCACAAAACCGCCCTGCTCTATGGAAATGATTTTAGACACCAAAGGATGTAGGCAACGATACATAGCCTTTGTGAAAATTTTGTATATCACGTTACAAAGTGAAATTGGCCTAAAATCTGAAAAAGTTCTAGGTGAGTCTATCTTTGGAATGATAGCAATCTGAGTTAGATTGAATTTCCTTAACATTCCTCCTGACTTTCTTGACTCCTCAAGTGATTTTAAGACATCAATTCCAACAAAGTCCCAACATTTCTTAAAGAAATTTGCTATAAATCCATTAGGACCTAGTGCTTTGTCAGGAGGAAAAGAAAAAACAACTTCCTTAAGCTTTGGAATCGATAAGGGTGCCAACAACTTCTCACTATCTTCAAAAGATATTAGATTAGGAATGACTTGAAGAAGCTCCTCTCTATCCCTTGACAATTGAGGATCCACAACCTTACTGGTAGATAGAAAAGAAGAAAAGAATTTGACACCTTCCTTTTGTATCTCCTCTTCCTTTGTAAACAAGACACCTTACTCACAGTCATGGATTGAGAACAAAGAGTTCCTTGATTTCTTCACTTGAATTGACATGTGGAAAAACTTTGTGTTCCTATCCCCATCCTTTAACCAGAGCTCTCGTGATTTCTACCTCCAATATACTTTTTCTCTTAATAACAACTCCTTCCATTTTGATTGCAATTGTTGCTGCTCTTCAAAGAGTGCATCATCTAACCCATTGGCAATGATGAGCTCATTAATCTGAGAGAGTCTCCTATACACTAGGTCCTTCTAAACAAAGATATTCTTAAAAAATTGAAGATTCCAAATTTTAATATGCTGCTTCATGTGATCCAACTTCTTGCTCAATTGATACATGTGAGAGCCACTAAAAAGGGGAGCATTTGACCACCATTGTCTTAGCATGTCCAAGAACTGAGGGTGACAAAACCACATTGCCTCAAATTTGAAAGCAAATTTTTGATCAGACTTGATTATGTTTTGAGATAGAACTAAGGAAATTACAAAATGATCTGAAGCTGAAAATGGAAAATTTTCATATGACAAAGCATAATCAGATGTTACCCAGTTTGGGGAAGATAGAAACCTATCTAGCCTCTCTGCTATTTGAAGGAAATTTTTTCTTTTGTTTGTCCAAGTGAACTTGCCATTTAGAGGGATGATATCAATAAGTGCATTGTCTTGAATGAAGGAGGAAAATTCTTCAATGTCCTTCTTGGAGGGGCATATACCACCTTTTTTTCTTCTTCCAATGATGTTATTGTATTGAAGTCCCCTACAAGAATAACTTTATCTAGACTCAATAGTTTAATAGATTGCTTTAGCTTATCCCACAACAATTTCTTGCCCACTAAATTAGTTGGGCCATAAACATTTATTACCCAAAGAGATAGATCAAAGTGTGTCAAATTCATTAATTGCCAGTTGGGCTTACATGTGACATTACTAACAAAGACAGATTTGTCCTTCCATAAAGTTATCAAACCTCCTAAAGCACCTTGTGATGGCAAATGAAAAGAGTTCGAATGAGACCATCTCTTTGAAAAATTACCAAAAGATTCAGTTGATATTTTTGTTTCTTGGAGAAGTACCAAATCAACCCCACAACCATCCAGTTGTTGCTCGACTTGGGCTCTCTTGTCAGAGGCATTAATTCCTCTGACATTCCAAGATAGAATTTTCATAACCTCCTAGAAGAGCAACAAGCTCTCCTTGGACATTTTTGTAATGAGGCACCTCCCATTTGGGAGTCTAATGTGGATTGGATCCTTGCTTCAATTTCTTCTTGCAATTTGGTTGCTAAGGATTACCTTCCTCTCTTAGCAGGTGACTTTTGGTTGGACATAGCAGATGACGAGGATTGAGAGATGGGTAATGGCAGAGGACCATCTTGCTCTTCCCCTTCCATCATAATATTAGAAGCAATTTCTTCAATCAATTGTTCTCCAACAAAGGGTAGTGCTTCATCTACAAAGCTCTCAAGGTCACTTTCTAGGGGCATGGTAAATGACTGAGACAATTTATTGTCATCTATGATTAGGGAAGAGTTACCATGGGTAAGATCATCCTTTACTTGACTATTAAACACCCTTAGCACTTCGGTCGATTTACTTGTAACTCCAAGGGTCAACATTGATGCACATAAATTTGCATGAGAGGTACTGGCAAACTTGAGCTGAGGGATGTAGCAATTTATTATTTATTTTCAATACATTAGTTATCTATGGATGTTAAAAAACCAAAACAGGGGCTTGACTTAAATCAAAGCTCCTAAACAACCCAAACTTTTTTCTTGTCTCTTGAACCACATGTTATTCTCTTAGAAGATATTCAATGATTTAGGAGTTTGTAGATATCTTCCTTCTATTTTCCTTTCCCTTTTTATTATTTTTACTAAATATATTAGCTAAATCCTATTAATTTCTATTCAAATTACCATTGGTAATCTATTTGGTATTTTGTAGTTTCATTTTTTTATAAACTAGGCACATTTTTCAAGACTTTTTTAGGGTTATTTTCCATACATATCATAACACCCTATGTGACATGTTGGTTTCCAATCTAGAGACTTACAAATTCTATTACTAAGTTTCTCTCTATAGTTCATTTAAAGTTCTACTTTTAATTTTCTAATTCGGTTATTCATTTCCTATAAAACAACAATAGTTTTATTTCACTTATAGTGTTTTAGCTTGTTTAGAAAATGACAATATTTCAAGGATAAATCACATTAAGATTAATCAAATAGTTTTTTTCATTTTCATCTAGAATAGCAACAAGTTAGTCTCCTTTACCACAAAGGCTAGTTAATCTTAGTGGGTGTTTGTGAAATTGTTTGATAAGGGAAACAAACCTTTCCTTTGTAAATTCAAATTTCATATACCACACATGTTAATTTTGAGAAGAATGGTTGCAAGTTGAGAAAAAAGAATTTGGTGTTGGCTAGGGGCACTTAGTGTGACACCCTATTCAAGCTAGAAGCATCTACATTTTATAAATTTATGAACGTAAATAATAACATTATTTCTTGTAAATTGTGGCACCACATGATAGGTCACATTAGTGAGAAGGGTCTTAAACCCCTCATTAATATGAAGATGGTCAATGGTTATTTTGATGAATTTGATTTATGTGAACATTATTTGTATGGAAAATAATATATGATAAGAAGTAAATAAGAAGTAAACATGTTTTAATACCAATTGTTAGGGAATTCAATCTTTATCCAAATATGACTTGGATGTCGGCAAAATGAAAATTTGAAACTTATATGCAATCTAAAAATTAAGTTGTCTTAATGTGGGATTGCCATGATTAGATCCATCTTCTTTATGATGTTAAAAATAAACCAACATAACATGCTTATAATCACTACCTTAACTAAACTTATAATGTAACATTATATAAAGAAAGGCATCACCATAAGATAACAACACTGATGCACAAATCAACACAAGAGCATCACATAACACAAGATTTACATAGAGAAACCCTTGTAGGAAAAAAACCACCAAAAAGAGAGGCCAAGTATGCATTATCTCCAAATAAATGAAATTACAATACAACTATTTCCATTCTCCTCTCTACCTCCAACATGGTAGCACTTGTGCACCTATGAACAACCTCTTTGTGCATCAACCTATCCTTGTTCCTGCAATGAAACTCTTCAATCAATTATCGATTATCCCTCGTATTTTCTACATCTAAAGAGTTGATTTTATAGGTGTGTGAAGAGGTCTAATGCACCAAACATGACACCCAAAGATGGATCTCCATTCCAAACATCCCCAAACCTTGGATTACCTCCTCAAAATGTGAAAGGACGCCATTTTTGGCTCCAATACTTTCCCTCCAACTTGGGCACCCAAAAATGGAAGATAAACAATATAGTAAATGGAATAAATGATGGAATACAGAGATAAACCTATTGCCTCTTTTCAAGCACCCACTTGGAGAATACCAATAATCACTCATTTTTCTTTTTTCTTATCTTTTATTATCCCATTATAGGCATCCACATGCAGGGAAAACAATATTAAATATTTATTTCCACAACTTACCTTTACCACTACTAGTGGAACTCGTCACCCCTTATAAATGTAATACAAACAATGGTGAGAATAAATATTACTCAATATTTTCCCTATTCACCCTAATTTTCTAGACACTTTTTAGGGATGTTGGAACCATACAATATTACATAAGATTTATAAGGTAGATGACACCTTAATCCTAAAATTTTCCCACTTAACATCATACATTTTAAATACACCCATAGGAATCACAAATCAAGGAAAATCATGCCTTAGCCAAACATGTACCATCTTAATCTTCACCATTCTCTCATGCTCCAACAAGATACCTACAAAAGTAACTACGATAACCACCATCAAGCAAAAGAATCCTTACATCCTCACACATGCCACTTATGGAAGAAAAACTTGGAACATGCCAAGCGAAACACATCAAATGTCACTAAAACCTACACCAATATTTACATGAACACAATCATCAAATTCAAATGATAACATACGCTTTGAGTAGCTACCTTACTCATACTAGTTGGAATAGCAACCACAACAAATTGTGACTCATCCAAGCTAATAATACCTCAAACCAAGGTATACAAAGAATTCATAAATCTTCATGCCATCAACATACCAACTCAAAATTTGTAATCAAGTCTTTGTATATCCATATCCTTCTATCTCAGTGCAACATGCCAATGTACAAATGACCAAAAACAAGGCCAACTAACAAAGTCTACATTAGTCACCTATTGAGTAGACCAAAAGTGGGATATAAAATTGTCTTGTGCACACAACACCAACAATGACATCTTATCTATGGCTCCATAATTGATTCACATCTATAACCAAGTGTAGACTCCTCAATCATCATCAAAGAGTAAGCATCTCAACATACAATCCCATAAAATAAAAGATCTCTTAGCCTCACCCAAGTCTCTCTAGACTCCATGAGCATCCACAAATAAATTCATGCCAACTTCAAATACATCCATGTAAAATCATGAAGCTGGAAGCAAATGATTAATATGCAAAGCCAAAGAGAACAAATAAGACCATTGCCAAAATTCTAACTATAGAATTAGGAATGTATATCATGATATGATGATCTAAAATCCCCTCCTAGGAGATCACATAAAAATATCATCAAATGATGAATCCACATCACTACCAAAGCTCCCAAGCTCTCCAAACATTTTGATGACTATCTCCTAATTGAAGATCCTTCATGGCCCCAACACAGTCAAAGAACTCAACACCTTGAGCTCCCAAATGATAAAGTACAACCATAATCTCCAAACCAAGAAGATACAATTTCCACACATCCTTTATCAATTGAACCAATGATACCATTAAACTCTCACTATCATCTAAAGGCATAATCCAAGAACTCATTATGAAACCAAGAACTATTGAAAAACACCATCCATATTCTAATCAAAGATTATTCATGGATCACTACACATTGTAACAACAATTTAGAGCCAAAATCTTGAAACAAAGAAGATAAACCATGAGCACCCAAGCAAGAATATGCCTCCAAGAGGAACCTTTAAGATTTTGGTATAAACATCATGATATAATGTTGTAAAAGGGTCTAATAGACCTATTTAAGTTTGTTTTAAGTCAATCATAGGTATTTTGGAGTCATTTGTGTTGAAATGTAAAAAGTGCAAAAATTGACAAAATGTTGTCAATACAATATTGCAAAATGCAACAAATTGCAAAATAAGGAATATGAAAGGTCAAGTTAGTTAGAAGGTCGGTTTGAGAGGTTGGTATGGTTATTTAAAGTCATTTTTGGCCTCACAAATCTTGAGGAAAGTTGGAGGAATGATTTAGAGTGTAGAAATTAATAAAAAATTCAGATTTTTGGTTATTTTTCTGCATTTTCTGAGTTGCACGACCTTGTACGGCCATTTTTTGTGCAAGAATCAACTTCTCCTCCATTGTACGTGATAGCCCTGTGAGTCTACTTTAAAATTCAATTGGTTTCATTAAAAATCATTTAGATTTGTGGAAGTTATGGAGAAATTACTCTAGGCGGGTAAAACCCTGATCTAGGGTGGGCAGCAAGTAAGAAAATTGCATATCTTTCATTTTTATGGTTGGAACTCCCTAATTTTTGGTCTGTAAATCTGTTTTGGTATAATATTCAAGATATCCAAATTTCAGGTGTTGGTGATGAGTTATTGGGCTGATTCCATGAAGCCCTAGGACTGATTTTGCATGGAAATCTGGAAAAACAGTTTACAGTCTTGTTTTTAAGAGAATAAATTGTGGTGAGCATGTCCTTATTGAATCCCATTGTTTCTAAAGGGTTGTTAAGTGTAGTTTGAATCATTTATACTGAGGTTTTTGTGGATTGATAAGCTTTTGGAGACTATTTATTGACTGTCCTGTTAGGACAGAGTTGTCACAGTCATCTTTGGAGTCAAAATTTGAAGCTTTTGAGTAGGTATTTGATGAAATATCATGAATACAAGTTTGGGGATGGTATAAAAATGGTTTGAAGACATATTTACATTTATTTGTGGCTTAATAAAGTGTAAAGGACTTGGTAAATTGATGTTGTTATGTGGATGTGGCCTAAATGGCCTAATTGCTGATTTGGATAGCCTATTTGGGAAAATTCACATGTTGAAGTTATTTATGTTGGAGAAGGGGTTTGGGTCATGTATTTTGATTTTGCTAATGTGTTTGAAGGATTAACAAGAGGTTATTATGCCTTAGTCTCTATTTTGTTGTGTTGAAACAAGGATTTAGTGAAGGAAAAGAGAGTCCTAATTGAATGGGCATGAAAGAATTGGTTTGTGTTTACACTAATGAGAGTGAGTGAGTTATTCTTCCTCTGATCTCTGCATCAGTTTGGTATCAGAGCCCAGGAAAGATATGGGCTGATAAGTTGGTTGTGGTTTGTGGTTTGTAGTTGTGGTTTGTTGGTTGTTTGCAGGAAAGTGAGTTGTGAAGCAAGGAGGAATCTTGCTTGAGAGGATGGAGAACTTGAGAAGGCATTTGCAGGCAGAGGAAGAGAGAAAGAAGAGAAAGAGACAAGAAAAGTTTGATAGAGAAATTGTGGAGTTAAAGCAAGCGTTAAAGAGATTAGATGAAGAGTTCCAAGAATCTATGATGAAGTTAGAACAAATGATGGAAGAAGAAGAAGAAGCATATGAAGATGCACATGAAGAATTCATTGATGAAGAAAAAAAAATTGTTCTAGATGTTTCCAAGCATGAAGATATGACAGAGGACTCGATTATTACAGTTAAAGACATTGAGGGAATGATCATGGAGGAGTTGCTCTTGGAGATCTACAAGGAATTGAAGGATGATGGAGGTATAATGATCAAAACTATGTTTCATTTCTTTATTATACTAATCTTGTGGACAAGAAACAAATTGCAGGTTAAGGTGCAGCACAATGAAGAAGAACAAAAGAAGGATGAGACCTATCAGGGCAAAAAGAAGCAAATTCCATGTGGCAAGATGAAATGGAAGCATGTTGGTTTTGACCAACTTAAACCAAAAGTGAAGATGAAAGAACCAGGGCATAGGAACTACATCGAGGAGAATTTCATGATTGCTACATTCAATCCAAGAGGACTTGAACTTCTTTTTTGGTCGGGAGTATGGTGCAGGAGCACCCAAGCAAGAATATGCCTCCAAGAGGAACCTTTAAGCTTTTGGTATAAACATCATGATATAATGTTGTAAAAGGGTCTAATAGACCTATTTTAGTTTGTTTTAAGTCAATCATAGGTATTTTGGAGTCATTTGTGTTGAAATGTAAAAAGTGCAAAAATTGACAAAATGTTGTCAATACAATATTGCAAAATGCAACAAATTGCAAAATAAGGAATATGAAAGGTCAAGTTAGTTAGAAGGTCGGTTTGAGGTTGGTATGGTTATTTAAAGTCATTTTTGGCCTCACAAATCTCGAGGAAAGTTGGAGGAATGATTTAGGAGTGTAGAAATTAATAAAAAATTCAGATTTTTGGTTATTTTTCTGCATTTTCTGAGTTGCACGACCTTGTACGGCCATTTTTTGTGCAAGAATCAACTTCTCCTCCATTGTACGTGATAGCCCTGTGAGTCTACTTTAAAATTCAATTGGTTTCATTAAAAATCATTTAGATTTGTGGAAGTTATGGAGAAATTACTCTAGGCGGGTAAAACCCTGATCTAGGGTGGGCAGCAAGTAAGAAAATTGCATATCTTTCATTTTTATGGTTGGAACTCCCTAATTTTTGGTCTGTAAATCTGTTTTGGTATAATATTCAAGATATCCAAATTTCAGGTGTTGGTGATGAGTTATTGGGCTGATTCCATGAAGCCCTAGGACTGATTTTGCATGGAAATCTGGAAAAACAGTTTACAGTCTTGTTTTTAAGAGAATAAATTGTGGTGAGCATGTCCTTATTGAATCCCATTGTTTCTAAAGGGTTGTTAAGTGTAGTTTGAATCATTTATACTGAGGTTTTTGTGGATTGATAAGCTTTTGGAGACTATTTATTGACTGTCCTGTTAGGACAGAGTTGTCACAGTCATCTTTGGAGTCAAAATTTGAAGCTTTTGAGTAGGTATTTGATGAAATATCATGAATACAAGTTTGGGGATGGTATAAAAATGGTTTGAAGACATATTTACATTTATTTGTGGCTTAATAAAGTGTAAAGGACTTGGTAAATTGATGTTGTTATGTGGATGTGGCCTAAATGGCCTAATTGCTGATTTGGATAGCCTATTTGGGAGAATTCACATGTTGAAGCTATTTATGTTGGAGAAGGGGTTTGGGTCATGTATTTTGATTTTGCTAATGTGTTTGAAGGATTAACAAGAGGTTATTATGCCTTAGTCTCTATTTTGTTGTGTTGAAACAAGGATTTAGTGAAGGAAAAGAGAGTCCTAATTGAATGGGCATGAAAGAATTGGTTTGTGTTTACACTAATGAGAGTGAGTGAGTTGTTCTTCCTCTGATCTCTGCATCAGTTTGGTATCAGAGCCCAAAAAGATATGGGCTGATAAGTTGGTTGTGGTTTGTAGTTGTGGTTTGTTGGTTGTTTGCAGGAAAGTGAGTTGTGAAGCAAGGAGGAATCTTGCTTGAGAGGATGAAGAACTTGAGAAGGCATTTGCAGGCAGAGGAAGAGAGAAAGAAGAGAAAGAGACAAGAAAAGTTTGATAGAGAAATTGTGGAGTTAAAGCAAGCGTTAAAGAGATTAGATGAAGAGTTCCAAGAATCTATGATGAAGTTAGAACAAATGATGGAAGAAGAAGAAGAAGCATATGAAGATGCACATGAAGAATTCATTGATGAAGAAAAAAAAATTGTTCTAGATGTTTCCAAGCATGAAGATATGACAGAGGACTCGATTATTACAGTTAAAGACATTGAGGGAATGATCATGGAGGAGTTGCTCTTGGAGATCTACAAGGAATTGAAGGATGATGGAGGTATAATGATCAAAACTATGTTTCATTTCTTTATTATACTAATCTTGTGGACAAGAAACAAATTGCAGGTTAAGGTGCAGCACAATGAAGAAGAACAAAAGAAGGATGAGACCTATCAGGGCAAAAAGAAGCAAATTCCATGTGGCAAGATGAAATGGAAGCATGTTGGTTTTGACCAACTTAAACCAAAAGTGAAGATGAAAGAACCAGGGCATAGGAACTACATCGAGGAGAATTTCATGATTGCTACGTTCAATCCAAGAGGACTTGAACTTCTTTTTTTGGTCGGGAGTATGGTGCAGGAGCACCCAAGCAAGAATATGCCTCCAAGAGGAACCTTTAAGCTTTTGGTATAAACATCATGATATAATGTTGTAAAAGGGTCTAATAGACCTATTTAAGTTTGTTTTAAGTCAATCATAGGTATTTTGGAGTCATTTGTGTTGAAATGTAAAAAGTGCAAAAATTGACAAAATGTTGTCAATACAATATTGCAAAATGCAACAAATTGCAAAATAAGGAATATGAAAGGTCAAGTTAGTTAGAAGGTCGGTTTGAGAGGTTGGTATGGTTATTTAAAGTCATTTTTGGCCTCACAAATCTCGAGGAAAGTTGGAGGAATGATTTAGGAGTGTAGAAATTAATAAAAAATTCAGATTTTTGGTTATTTTTCTGCATTTTCTGAGTTGCACGACCTTGTACGGCCATTTTTTGTGCAAGAATCAACTTCTCCTCCATTGTACGTGATAGCCCTGTGAGTCTACTTTAAAATTCAATTGGTTTCATTAAAAATCATTTAGATTTGTGGAAGTTATGGAGAAATTACTCTAGGCGGGTAAAACCCTGATCTAGGGTGGGCAGCAAGTAAGAAAATTGCATATCTTTCATTTTTATGGTTGGAACTCCCTAATTTTTGGTCTGTAAATCTGTTTTGGTATAATATTCAAGATATCCAAATTTCAGGTGTTGGTGATGAGTTATTGGGCTGATTCCATGAAGCCCTAGGACTGATTTTGCATGGAAATCTGGAAAAACAGTTTACAGTCTTGTTTTTAAGAGAATAAATTGTGGTGAGCATGTCCTTATTGAATCCCATTGTTTCTAAAGGGTTGTTAAGTGTAGTTTGAATCATTTATACTGAGGTTTTTGTGGATTGATAAGCTTTTGGAGACTATTTATTGACTGTCCTGTTAGGACAGAGTTGTCACAGTCATCTTTGGAGTCAAAATTTGAAGCTTTTGAGTAGGTATTTGATGAAATATCATGAATACAAGTTTGGGGATGGTATAAAAATGGTTTGAAGACATATTTACATTTATTTGTGGCTTAATAAAGTGTAAAGGACTTGGTAAATTGATGTTGTTATGTGGATGTGGCCTAAATGGCCTAATTGCTGATTTGGATAGCCTATTTGGGAGAATTCACATGTTGAAGCTATTTATGTTGGAGAAGGGGTTTGGGTCATGTATTTTGATTTTGCTAATGTGTTTGAAGGATTAACAAGAGGTTATTATGCCTTAGTCTCTATTTTGTTGTGTTGAAACAAGGATTTAGTGAAGGAAAAGAGAGTCCTAATTGAATGGGCATGAAAGAATTGGTTTGTGTTTACACTAATGAGAGTGAGTGAGTTATTCTTCCTCTAATCTCTGCATCAGTTTGGTATCAGAGCCCAGGAAAGATATGGGCTGATAAGTTGGTTGTGGTTTGTGGTTTGTAGTTGTGGTTTGTTGGTTGTTTGCAGGAAAGTGAGTTGTGAAGCAAGGAGGAATCTTGCTTGAGAGGATGGAGAACTTGAGAAGGCATTTGCAGGCAGAGGAAGAGAGAAAGAAGAGAAAGAGACAAGCAAAGTTTGATAGAGAAATTGTTGAGTTAAAGCAAGCGTTAAAGAGATTAGATGAAGAGTTCCAAGAATCTATGATGAAGTTAGAACAAATGATGGAAGAAGAAGAAGAAGCATATGAAGATGCACATGAAGAATTCATTGATGAAGAAAAAAAAATTGTTCTAGATGTTTCCAAGCATGAAGATATGACAGAGGACTCGATTATTACAGTTAAAGACATTGAGGGAATGATCATGGAGGAGTTGCTCTTGGAGATCTACAAGGAATTGAAGGATGATGGAGGTATAATGATCAAAACTATGTTTCATTTCTTTATTATACTAATCTTGTGGACAAGAAACAAATTTGCAGGTTAAGGTGCAGCACAATGAAGAAGAACAAAAGAAGGATGAGACCTATCAGGGCAAAAAGAAGCAAATTCCATGTGGCAAGATGAAATGGAAGCATGTTGGTTTTGACCAACTTAAACCAAAAGTGAAGATGAAAGAACCAGGGCATAGGGACTACATCGAGGAGAATTTCATGATTGCTACGTTCAATCCAAGAGGACTTGAACTTTTTTTGGTCGGGAGTATGGTGCAGGAGCACCCAAGCAAGAATATGCCTCCAAGAGGAACCTTTAAGCTTTTGGTATAAACATCATGATATAATGTTGTAAAAGGGTCTAATAGACCTATTTAAGTTTGTTTTAAGTCAATCATAGGTATTTTGGAGTCATTTGTGTTGAAATGTAAAAAGTGCAAAAATTGACAAAATGTTGTCAATACAATATTGCAAAATGCAACAAATTGCAAAATAAGGAATATGAAAGGTCAAGTTAGTTAGAAGGTCGGTTTGAGAGGTTGGTATGGTTATTTAAAGTCATTTTTGGCCTCACAAATCTTGAGGAAAGTTGGAGGAATGATTTAGGAGTGTAGAAATTAATAAAAAATTCTGATTTTTGGTTATTTTTCTGCATTTTCTGAGTTGCACGACCTTGTACGGCCATTTTTGGTGCAAGAATCAACTTCTCCTCCATTGTATGTGATATCCCTATGAGTCTACTTTAAAATTCAATTGGTTTCATTAAAAATCATTTAGATTTGTGGAAGTTATGGAGAAATTACTCTAGGCGGGTAAAACCCTGATCTAGGGTGGGCAGCAAGTAAGAAAATTGCATATCTTTCATTTTTATGGTTGGAACTCCATAATTTTTGGTCTGTAAATCTGTTTTGGTATAATATTCAAGATATCCAAATTTCAGGTGTTGGTGATGAGTTATTGGGCTGATTCCATGAAGCCCTAGGACTGATTTTGCATGGATATCTGGAAAAACAGTTTATAGTCTTGTTTTTAAGAGAATAAATTGTGGTGAGCATGTCCTTATTGAATCCCATTGTTTCTAAAGGGTTGTTAAGTGTAGTTTGAATCATTTATACTGAGGTTTTTGTGGATTGATAAGCTTTTGGAGACTATTTATTGACTGTCCTGTTAGGACAGAGTTGTCACAGTCATCTTTGGAGTCAAAATTTGAAGCTTTTGAGTAGGTATTTGATGAAATATCATGAATACAAGTTTGGGGATGGTATAAAAATGGTTTGAAGACATATTTACATTTATTTGTATTTAATAAAGTGTGTAAAGGGGACTTGGTAAATTGATGTTGTTATAGTGGATGCGGGCCTAAACGGCCTAATTAAGCTGATTTGATAGCTCTATTTGGGAAAATTCACATGTTGGAAGTTATTTTGCGAGAAGGGGTTGGGTCATGCATTTTGATTTTGCTAATGTGTTTGAAGGATTAACAAGAGGTTATTATTTCTTAGTCTCTATTTTTTTTTGTTGAAAAAAGGACTTAGTGAAGGAAAAGAGAGTCCTAATTGAATGAACATGAAATAATTGGTTTGTGTTTACACTAATGAGAGTGAGTGAGTTATTCTTCCTCTAATCTCTGCATCAGTTTGGTATCAGAGCCCAGGAAAGATATGGGCTGATAAGTTGGTTGTGGTTTGTGGTTTGTAGTTGTGGTTTGTTGGTTGTTTGCAGGAAAGTGAGTTGTGAAGCAAGGAGGAATCTTGCTTGAGAGGATGGAGAACTTGAGAAGGCATTTGCAGGCAGAGGAAGAGAGAAAGAAGAGAAAGAGACAAGAAAAGTTTGATAGAGAAATTGTGGAGTTAAAGCAAGTGTTAAAGAGATTAGATGAAGAGTTCCAAGAATCTATGATGAAGTTAGAACAAATGATGGAAGAAGAAGAAGAAGCATATGAAGATGCACATGAAGAATTCATTGATGAAGAAAAAAAAATTGTTCTAGATGTTTCCAAGCATGAAGATATGACAGAGGACTTGATTATTGCAATTAAATACATTGAAGGAATGATCTTGGATGAGTTTCTTTTGGAGGTTTGCAAGGAATTCAAAAGTGATGGAGGTATTATGATCAAACTATGTCACTTTCTTTATTATACTAATCTTGTAGGACAAGAAACAAATTGCGTTAAGGTGCCACAACAAGAAGAACAAAGAAGGATGAGACCTATCAAGGCAAGAGAAGCAAATTCCATGTGCAAGATGAAATGGAAGCATGTTGGTTTTGACCAACTTAAACCAAAAGTGAAGATTAAAAGAAACTGTGGCATAGGAACTACATCGAGGAGAATTTCATGATTGCTACATTCAATCCAAGAGGACTTGAACTTCTTTTTTGGTCGGGAGTATGGTGCAGGAGCACCCAAGCAAGAATATGCCTCCAAGAGGAACCTTTAAGCTTTTGGTATAAAAATCATGATATAATGTTGTAAAAGGGTCTAATAGAACTATTTAAGTTTGTTTTAAGTCAATCATAGGTATTTTGGAGTCATTTGTATTGAAATGTAAAAAGTGCAAAAATTGACAAAATGTTGTCAATACAATATTGCAAAATGCAACAAATTGCAAAATAAGGAATATGAAAGGTCAAGTTAGTTAGAAGGTCAGTTTGAGAGGTTGGTATGGTTATTTAAATTCATTTTTGGCCTCACAAATCTCGAGGAAAGTTGGAGGAATGATTTAGGAGTGTAGAAATTAATAAAAAAAATCAGATTTTTGGTTATTTTTCTGCATTTTCTGAGTTGCACGACCTTGTACGGCCATTTTTTCTGCAAGAATCAACTTATCCTCCATTGTACGTGATATCCCTGTGAGTCTAATTTAAAATTCAATTGGTTTCATTAAAAATCATTTAGATTTGTGGAAGTTATGGAGAAATTACTCTAGGCGGGTAAAACCCTGATCTAGGGTGGACAGCAAGTAAGAAAATTGTATATCTTTCATTTTTATGGTTGGAACTCCCTAATTTTTGGTCTGTAAATCTGATTTGGTATAATATTCAAGATATCCAAATTTCAGGTGTTGGTGATGAGTTATTGGGCTGATTCCATGAAGCCCTAGAACTGATTTTGCATGAAAATCTAGAAAAATAGTTTACAGTCTTGTTTTTAAGAGAATAAATTGTGGTGAGCATGTTCTTATTTAATCCCATTGTTTATAAAGGGTTGTTAAGTGTAGTTTGAATCATTTATACTGAGGTTTTTGTGGATTGATAAGCTTTTGGCGACTATTTATTGACTGTCCTGTTAGGACAGAGTTGTCACAGTCATCTTTGGAGTCAAAATTTGAAGCTTTTGAGTAGGTATTTATGAAATATCATGAATACAAGTTTGGGGATGGTATAAAAATGGTTTGAAGACATATTTACATTTATTTTTGGCTTAATAAAGTGTAAAGGACTTGGTAAATTGATGTTGTTATGTGGATGTGGCCTAAATGGCCTAATTGCTGATTTGGATAGCCTATTTGTGAAAATTCACATGTTGAAGTTATTTATGTGGGAGAAGGGGTTTGGGTCATGTATTTTTATTTTTCTAATGTGTTTGAAGGATTAACAAGAGGTTATTATGCCTTAGTCTCTATTTTGTTGTGTTGAAACAAGGATTTAGTGAAGGAAAAGAGAGTCCTAATTGAATGGGCATGAAAGAATTGGTTTGTGTTTACACTAATGAGAGTGAGTGAGTTATTCTTCCTCTAATCTCTGCATCAGTTTGGTATCAGAGCCCAGGAAAGATATGGGCTGATAAGTTGGTTGTGGTTTGTGGTTTGTAGTTGTGGTTTGTTGGTTGTTTGCAGGAAAGTGAGTTGTGAAGCAAGGAGGAATCTTGCTTGAGAGGATGGAGAACTTGAGAAGGCATTTGCAGGCAGAGGAAGAGAGAAAGAAGAGAAAGAGACAAGAAAAGTTTGATAGAGAAATTGTGGAGTTAAAGCAAGTGTTAAAGAGATTAGATGAAGAGTTCCAAGAATCTATGATGAAGTTAGAACAAATGATGGAAGAAGAAGAAGAAGCATATGAAGATGCACATGAAGAATTCATTGATGAAGAAAAAAAAATTGTTCTAGATGTTTCCAAGCATGAAGATATGACAGAGGACTCGATTATTACAGTTAAAGACATTGAGGGAATGATCATGGAGGAGTTGCTCTTGGAGATCTACAAGGAATTGAAGGATGATGGAGGTATAATGATCAAAACTATGTTTCATTTCTTTATTATACTAATCTTGTGGACAAGAAATAAATTGCAGGTTAAGGTGCAGCACAATGAAGAAGAACAAAAGAAGGATGAGACCTATCAGGGCAAAAAGAAGCAAATTCCATGTGGCAAGATGAAATGGAAGCATGTTGGTTTTGACCAACTTAAACCAAAAGTGAAGATGAAAGAACCAGGGCATAGGAACTACATCGAAGAGAATTTCATGATTGCTACATTCAATCCAAGAGGACTTGAACTTCTTTTTTTGGTCGGGAGTATGGTGCAGGAGCACCCAAGCAAGAATATGCCTCCAAGAGGAACCTTTAAGATTTTGGTATAAACATCATGATATAATGTTGTAAAAGGGTCTAATAGACCTATTTAAGTTTGTTTTAAGTCAATCATAGGTATTTTGGAGTCATTTGTGTTGAAATGTAAAAAGTGCAAAAATTGACAAAATGTTGTCAATACAATATTGCAAAATGTAACAAATTGCAAAATAAGGAATATGAAAGGTCAAGTTAGTTAGAAGGTTGGTTTGAGAGGTTGGTATGGTTATTTAAAGTCATTTTGTCCTCACAAATCTCGAGGAAAGTTGGAGGAATGATTTAGGAGTGTAGAAATAAATAAAAAATTCAGATTTTTGGTTATTTTTCTGCATTTTCTGAGTTGCACGACCTTGTACGGCCATTTTTTGTGCAAGAATCAACTTCTCCTCCATTGTAAGTGATATCCCTGTGAGTCTAATTTAAAATTAAATTGGTTTCATTAAAAATCATTTAGATTTGTGGAAGTTATGGAGAAATTACTCTAGGAGGGTAAAACCCTGATCTAGGGTGGGCAGCAAGTAAGAAAATTGCATATCTTTCATTTTTATGGTTGGAACTCCCTAATTTTTGGTCTGTAAATCTTTTTTGGTATAATATTCAAGATATCCAAATTTCAGGTGTTGGCGATGAGTTATTGGGCTGATTCCATGAAGCCCTAGGACTGATTTTGCATGGAAATCTGGAAAAACAGTTTGCAGTCTTGTTTTTAAGAGAATAAATTGTGGTGAGCATGTCCGTATTGAATCCCATTGTTTCTAAAGGGTTTTTAAGTGTAGTTTGAATCATTTATGCTGAGGTTTTTGTGGATTGATAAGCTTTTGGAGACTATTTATTGACTGTTCTGTTAGGACAGAGTTGTCACAGTCATCTTTGGAGTCAAAATTTGAAGCTTTTGAGTAGGTATTTGATGAAATATCATGAATAAAAGTTTGGGGATGGTATAAAAATGGTTTGAAGACATATTTACATTTATTTGTGGCTTAATAAAGTGTAAAGGACTTGGTAAATTGATGTTGTTATGTGGATGTGGCCTAAATGGCCTAATTGCTGATTTGGATAGCCTATTTGGGAAAATTCACATGTTGAAGTTATTTATGTTGGAGAAGGGGTTTGGGTCATGTATTCTGATTTTTCTAATGTGTTTGAAGGATTAAAAAGAGGTTATTATGCCTTAGTCTCTATTTTGTTGTGTTGAAACAAGGATTTAGTGAAGGAAAAGAGAGTCCCAATTGAATGGGCATGAAAGAAGAATTGGTTTGTGCTTACACTCAATGAGAGTGAGAGTGAAAGGTTCTTCCTCCGATGTCCGCGATCGCTTTGGTATACATTCGTGAAAGATATGGGCTGATAAGTTGGTTGTGGTTTGTGGTTTGTGGTTTGTGGTTTGTAGTTGTGGTTTGTTGGTTGTTTGCAGGAAAGTGAGTAGTGAAGCAAGGAGGAATCTTGCTTGAGAGGATGGAGAACTTGAGAAGGCATATGCATGTAGAGGAAGAGAGAAAGAAGAGAAAGAGACAAGAAAAGTTTGATAGAGAAATTGTTGAGTTAAAGCAAGTGTTAAAGAGATTAGATGAAGAGTTCCAAGAATCTATGATGAAGTTAGAACAAATGATGGAAGAAGAAGAAGAAGCATATGAAGATGCACATGAAGAATTCATTGATGAAGAAAACAAAATTGTTCTAGATGTTTCCAAGCATGAAGATATGACAGAGGACTTGATTATTGCAGTTAAAGACATTGAGGGAATGATCATGGAGGAGTTGCTCTTGGAGGTTTGCAAGGAATTGAAAAGTGATGGAGGTATTATGATAAACAATTTGTTTCATTTCATTGTAATTAATCTTTTGGACAAGAAACAAATTGCAGGTTAAGGTGCAACATATTGAAGAAGAACAAAAGAAGGTTGAGACCTATCAGGGCATAAAGAAGAAATTACAGGTGGCAAGATGAAATGGAAGCATGTTGGCTTTGACCAATCCTCTAAACCAAAAGTGAAGATGAAAGAACTAAAAAGTATAGGAACTACATCGAGGAGAATTTCATGATTGCTACGTTCAATCCAAGAGGACTTGAACTTCTTTTTTTGGTCGGGAGTATGGTGCAGGAGCACCCAAGCAAGAATATGCCTCCAAGAGGAACCTTTAAGCTTTTGGTATAAACATCATGATATAATGTTGTAAAAGGGTATAATAGACCTATTTAAGTTTGTTTTAAGTCAATCATAGGTATTTTGGAGTCATTTGTGTTGAAATGTAAAAAGTGCAAAAATTGACAAAATGTTGTCAATACAATATTGCAAAATGCAACAAATTGCAAAATAAGGAATATGAAAGGTCAAGTTAGTTAGAAGGTCGGTTTGAGAGGTTGGTATGGTTATTTAAAGTCATTTTTGGCCTCACAAATCTCGAGGAAAGTTGGAGGAATGATTTAAGAGTGTAGAAATTAATAAAAAATTCAGATTTTTGGTTATTTTTCTGCATTTTCTGAGTTGCACGACCTTGTACGGCCATTTTTTGTGCAAGAATCAACTTCTCCTCCATTGTACGTGATATCCCTATGAGTCTACTTTAAAATTCAATTGGTTTCATTAAAAATCATTTAGATTTGTGGAAGTTATGGAGAAATTACTCTAGGCGGGTAAAACCCTGATCTAGGGTGGGCAGCAAGTAAGAAAATTGCATATCTTTCATTTTTATGGTTGGAACACCCTAATTTTTGGTCTGTAAATCTGTTTTGGTATAATATTCAAGATATCCAAATTTCAGGTGTTGGTGATGAGTTATTGGGCTGATTCCATGAAGCCCTAGGACTGATTTTGCATGGAAATATGGAAAAACAGTTTACAGTCTTGTTTTTAAGAGAATAAAATTGTGGTGAGCATGTCCTTATTGAACTTTAACTGTTTCTAAAGGGTTGTTGGCGTAGTTTGAACTTCATTTATACCGAGGTTTCTTGTGGATTGATGCTTTTGAGATCATTTATTGATCGGTCCCTTCGCTAATATTGTTGTTGTCATTTCATCTTTGGAGTCGTACCTAGGAAGCTTCTTTGAGTAGGTATTTGATGAAATATCATGAATACAAGTTTGGGGATGGCATAAAAATGGTTTGAGACATATTTACATTTATTTGTAGGCTTTAATAAAGCGGAAGGACTCTGCAAATCTGATGTTGTATTATGGATGTAGCCTAAACCTTCTTAATTGGTTGATTTGATAGCTCATTTGGGAAAATCTACATGCTGGAAGCTATTTTTATGCTGGAGAAGGGGTTGGGTCAAGGCTTAATTTTGATTTTGCTAATGTGGGTTTGAAGGATTAACAAGAGGTTATTATGCCTAGTCTCTATTTTGTTGTGTTGAAACAAGGATTTGTGCGGAAGGAAAAGAGAGTCCCAATTGAATGGGCATGAAAGAATTGGTTTGTGCTTGGCACTACCGAGAGTGAGTGGAGGTTATTCTTCCTCCTCCGGAGCGTCCGGCGACCGGGCTTTGCATCGAGCTTGGGAAAGATATGGGCCGATAAGTTGGTTATGGCTTGTGGCTTGTAGTTGTGGTTTGTTGGTTGTTTGCAAGAAAGTGAGTTGTGAAGCAAGGAGGAATCTTGCTTGAGAGGATGGAGAACTTGAGAAGGCATTTGCAGGCAGAGGAAGAGAGAAAGAAGAGAAAGAGACAAGAAAAGTTTGATAGAGAAATTGTGGAGTTAAAGCAAGCGTTAAAGAGATTAGATGAAGAGTTCCAAGAATATATGATGAAGTTAGAACAAATGATGGAAGAAGAAGAAGAAGCATATGAAGATGCACATGAAGAATTCATTGATGAAGAAAACAAAATTGTTCTAGATGTTTCCAAGCATGAAGATATGATAGAGGACTTGATTATTACAGTTAAAGACATTGAGGGAATGATCATGGAGGAGTTTCTCTTGGAGATCTACAAGGAATTGAAGGATGATGGAGGTATAATGATCAAAAATATTTTTTATTTCTTTATTATACTAATCTTGTGGACAAGAAACAAATTTTAGGTTAAGGTGCAGCACAATGAAGAAGAACAAAAGAAGGATGAGACCTATCAGGGCAAAAAGAAGCAAATTCCATGTGGCAAGATGAAATGGAAGCATGTTGGTTTTGACCAACTTAAACCAAAAGTGAAGATGAAAGAACCAGGGCATAGGAACTACATCGAGGAGAATTTCATGATTGCTACGTTCAATCCAAGAGGACTTGAACTTCTTTTTTTGGTCGGGAGTATGGTGCAGGAGCACCCAAGCAAGAATATGCCTCCAAGAGGAACCTTTAAGCTTTTGGTATAAACATCATGATATAATGTTGTAAAAGGGTCTAATAGACCTATTTAAGTTTGTTTTAAGTCAATCATAGGTATTTTGGAGTCATTTGTGTTGAAATGTAAAAAGTGCTAAAATTGACAAAATGTTGTCAATACAATATTGCAAAATGCAACAAATTGCAAAATAAGGAATATGAAAGGTCAAGTTAGTTAGAAGGTCGGTTTGAGAGGTTGGTATGGTTATTTAAAGTCATTTTTGGCCTCACAAATCTCGAGGAAAGTTGGAGGAATGATTTAGGAGTGTAGAAATTAATAAAAAATTCAGATTTTTGGTTATTTTTCTGCATTTTCTGAGTTGCACGACCTTGTACGGCCATTTTTTGTGCAAGAATCAACTTCTCCTCCATTGTACGTGATAGCCCTGTGAGTCTACTTTAAAATTCAATTGGTTTCATTAAAAATCATTTAGATTTATGGAAGTTATGGAGAAATTACTCTAGGCGGGTAAAACCCTGATTTAGGGTGGGCAGCAAGTAAGAAAATTGCATATCTTTCATTTTTATGGTTGGAACTCCCTAATTTTTGGTCTGTAAATCTGTTTTGGTATAATATTCAAGATATCCAAATTTCAGGTGTTGGTGATGAGTTATTGGGCTGATTCCATGAAGCCCTAGGACTGATTTTGCATGGAAATCTGGAAAAACAGTTTACAGTCTTGTTTTTAAGAGAATAAATTGTGGTGAGCATGTCCTTATTGAATCCCATTGTTTCTAAAGGGTTGTTAAGTGTAGTTTGAATCATTTATACTGAGGTTTTTGTGGATTGATAAGCTTTTGGAGACTATTTATTGACTGTCCTGTTAGGACAGAGTTGTCACAGTCATCTTTGGAGTCAAAATTTGAAGCTTTTGAGTAGGTATTTGATGAAATATCATGAATACAAGTTTGGGGATGGTATAAAAATGGTTTGAAGACATATTTACATTTATTTGTGGCTTAATAAAGTGTAAAGGACTTGGTAAATTGATGTTGTTATGTGGATGTGGCCTAAATGGCCTAATTGCTGATTTGGATAGCCTATTTGGGAGAATTCACATGTTGAAGCTATTTATGTTGGAGAAGGGGTTTGGGTCATGTATTTTGATTTTGCTAATGTGTTTGAAGGATTAACAAGAGGTTATTATGCCTTAGTCTCTATTTTGTTGTGTTGAAACAAGGATTTAGTGAAGGAAAAGAGAGTCCTAATTGAATGGGCATGAAAGAATTGGTTTGTGTTTACACTAATGAGAGTGAGTGAGTTGTTCTTCCTCTGATCTCTGCATCAGTTTGGTATCAGAGCCCAGGAAAGATATGGGCTGATAAGTTGGTTGTGGTTTGTGGTTTGTTGGTTGTTTGCAGGAAAGTGAGTTGTGAAGCAAGGAGGAATCTTGCTTGAGAGGATGAAGAACTTGAGAAGGCATTTGCAGGCAGAGGAAGAGAGAAAGAAGAGAAAGAGACAAGAAAAGTTTGATAGAGAAATTGTGGAGTTAAAGCAAGCGTTAAAGAGATTAGATGAAGAGTTCCAAGAATCTATGATGAAGTTAGAACAAATGATGGAAGAAGAAGAAGAAGCATATGAAGATGCACATGAAGAATTCATTGATGAAGAAAAAAAAATTGTTCTAGATGTTTCCAAGCATGAAGATATGACAGAGGACTCGATTATTACAGTTAAAGACATTGAGGGAATGATCATGGAGGAGTTGCTCTTGGAGATCTACAAGGAATTGAAGGATGATGGAGGTATAATGATCAAAACTATGTTTCATTTCTTTATTATACTAATCTTGTGGACAAGAAACAAATTGCAGGTTAAGGTGCAGCACAATGAAGAAGAACAAAAGAAGGATGAGACCTATCAGGGCAAAAAGAAGCAAATTCCATGTGGCAAGATGAAATGGAAGCATGTTGGTTTTGACCAACTTAAACCAAAAGTGAAGATGAAAAAGAACCAGGGCATAGGAACTACATCGAGGAGAATTTCATGATTGCTACGTTCAATCCAAGAGGACTTTGAACTTTTTTTTTGGTCGGGAGTATGGTGCAGGAGCACCCAAGCAAGAATATGCCTCCAAGAGGAACCTTTAAGCTTTTGGTATAAACATCATGATATAATGTTGTAAAAGGGTCTAATAGACCTATTTAAGTTTTTTTTTAAGTCAATCATAGGTATTTTGGAGTCATTTGTGTTGAAATGTAAAAAGTGCAAAAATTGACAAAATGTTGTTAATACAATATTGCAAAATGCAACAAATTGCAAAATAAGGAATATGAAAGGTCAAGTTAGTTAGAAGGTCGGTTTGAGAGGTTGGTATGGTTATTTAAAGTCATTTTTGGCCTCACAAATCTCGAGGAAAGTTGGAGGAATGATTTAGGAGTGTAGAAATTAATAAAAAATTCAGATTTTTGGTTATTTTTCTGCATTTTCTGAGTTGCACGACCTTGTACGGCCATTTTTTGTGCAAGAATCAACTTCTCCTCCATTGTACGTGATAGCCCTGTGAGTCTACTTTAAAATTCAATTGGTTTCATTAAAAATCATTTAGATTTGTGGAAGTTATGGAGAAATTACTCTAGGCGGGTAAAACCCTGATCTAGGGTGGGCAGCAAGTAAGAAAATTGCATATCTTTCATTTTTATGGTTGGAACTCCCTAATTTTTGGTCTGTAAATCTGTTTTGGTATAATATTCAAGATATCCAAATTTCAGGTGTTGGTGATGAGTTATTGGGCTGATTCCATGAAGCCCTAGGACTGATTTTGCATGGAAATCTGGAAAAACAGTTTACAGTCTTGTTTTTAAGAGAATAAATTGTGGTGAGCATGTCCTTATTGAATCCCATTGTTTCTAAAGGGTTGTTAAGTGTAGTTTGAATCATTTATACTGAGGTTTTTGTGGATTGATAAGCTTTTGGAGACTATTTATTGACTGTCCTGTTAGGACAGAGTTGTCACAGTCATCTTTGGAGTCAAAATTTGAAGCTTTTGAGTAGGTATTTGATGAAATATCATGAATACAAGTTTGGGGATGGTATAAAAATGGTTTGAAGACATATTTACATTTATTTGTGGCTTAATAAAGTGTAAAGGACTTGGTAAATTGATGTTGTTATGTGGATGTGGCCTAAATGGCCTAATTGCTGATTTGGATAGCCTATTTGGGAGAATTCACATGTTGAAGCTATTTATGTTGGAGAAGGGGTTTGGGTCATGTATTTTGATTTTGCTAATGTGTTTGAAGGATTAACAAGAGGTTATTATGCCTTAGTCTCTACTTTGTTGTGTTGAAACAAGGATTTAGTGAAGGAAAAGAGAGTCCTAATTGAATGGGCATGAAAGAATTGGTTTGTGTTTACACTAATGAGAGTGAGTGAGTTGTTCTTCCTCTGATCTCTGCATCAACTCCTTAGCAAATAGAGACTTGCTCTCAGGAATACCCAACACCTCATCCAAGTGTCTCAAGTTCTCTTCCCATGACCTGCTGAAAATGAGGATGTCATCAGAGAAAATCAACAAAAACTTATGTAATTGCTTATTGAATACCCTGTTCATGCAAGATTGGAAAGTAGTAGGTGCATTTTTCAAACCCAAAGGAATGAAATAAACTCATAATGGAAAAAGTGACATCTGAATGTAGTCTTCTTTATGTCCTCCTCTCTGACCCTAATTTTATGGTAACTATATCTTAAGTCTATTTTAGAAAAATAGGCCACTTCATGCAGATCATCTATGCATGGAATAGGGTACCTATTTTTATTTTTTTTCTTAATCGGTACCCTATAGTCTACACACATGCACATGGTCCCATCCTTCTTCACTAGCACTTTTGAAGAAGAAATGGAATCTTACTCAGTCTAATGTGTCCCATATCCAAAATCTCCTTAGTTTTTTTCTATCTTGTCCTTATGTCACTTAGGATGTTTGTAGGGCATGGTGATTACTGGTTTAGCCCCCTCCTCTAACTCAATCATGTACTCAATGCCTCTATCAAGAGGAATCACTCGAGGAATACTATTGAATACTTTTCTTCATTTGGAAAGTAAGGTTTAAATGTTTGGTGGATAAGACCTCTTCATCTCCTTTGTAATTGTAGGCATAACCACACACTATGTTGCCCACTCAACCTAATCATGTCTAAATAGCCTCTCCATACATTTGAAAGAGACTGCTTGAAGTCCTCCATTTTACATACCTCTTAAGATCACATTCCCACCCTTCGATATGAATTTCAGCTCCATGGTCTAAAAATTAAGGGCGATCTCTCCATGTGATTGAAGTCATTGTATTTCCATCACTGCATTTGTATCTCTAATACTCACCACATAGAAGTCATCCTTGACTTCATAGTTCCCTAATTGAAAACTCAACTGTGGGACCATCCTAGTGAAATTAATTGTGAACCCATCAACAACCATCACTTGAAATCCATCTATCTCTTAAGTTCGAAATCCTCTATGTTCTACTAAACCCTCATCAATGAAATTATGTGTAGCTCCTATGTCAATCAAGGAAACTGACCACTATCCATAAGTACTCCTCTAATGTGTAGGGACTCATTTTTTTGGAAAATGTGTAATTGGGAAAGCTTCCCATCTTTCTCCTCTTCCTTTTCAACCTCTTCAAGAGTCTCTTCCTCTTCATTTTCCTTTGAATCAATTGTCTTATTTTTCTGATGTAGTTTCCTCTTCTAAATAGTATTCTATTTGATGCACCTTCCCTTTGGTGGCACACCTATGTGTTGGGGCCCAAGGTTATTTACATGTAAAGCATAAATTATTCTTCCTTAAGTAATTAAGTGTCTCACTATCAACTCTTATGATTGATTTCTTTGGCTTATTAGAGTCTTTTGAGAAATGTTTTTCTATCTTTGTTGTTTTTTATTTAAAAAACCCTTTGAATGAAATTTTCTCTTAAAAATCAAAGTCTCCATGTCTCTAGCTTTATTGATTGCCTCTTGTAGATAACTTAGGTAAAATTCCTTAGTCCATCCCTTCAAGGGATCAAATAACCCATCTATAAAGAGAACAATGAGCCTTCTCTTGGATATTTCTATCACCAAAATCAAGAACCTCTACAAATCAGCAACATAAGTATCCATTGAACCCCATTGTTTCAACTATCCCAACTCCTTAAAATGAAGTTCTGTATCCTTCTTATCAAATATCTCTATGAGTCTCTCAATAAACTTTGCATAATATGTAGTCTAAGCATGCCCCATTGTAATCATCCCATTTTCCACCACTCATGTGCAACTCCATCTAGGTGTATGGAAGCATATTTTATGGATTCTTCTTCGATCATGGGGTTTAGATTGAAGTATGTGTCCACCTTTTGAACCCATGCTCTCATTGAAGTCTTACGAAACTCATCAAAATAAGGAAGGTTAATTTTCCCAAGTTTTCTTTGCAAGTCATTATGATGCTCTCTATGGCCCTTATTAGGCATGTGCCTCATCCTGAGATCCATATAATCATGTAGAGATATGTCATGTTAAAATCTTGGGCCTGCATCAATCCAATCTTATCTAAACTAATCTTGCATTTCCATCAGTGTGAGCTCATGATTGGGTTGTGGTTCAACTCTAGGTGTACAAATAGGTGCAAGAGGTCTAGCCATGGCTGCCTTATGGTGTTGACTTACTACTCCACATTGGGCCAAATCATTTCCCTATTGATTATTACCTTTGTTTCCTCTATTGTTAAATCCCAAGTGAACCAACCCCTCAACCACTTGTGCAAGCTGCTATTTTGTTTTCTAGTGTACCAACAAAAAAATATGAGAAAAACCTAGCACCATTAGATGGTTCTCAGAACTATATTTTTGAATCCTAAGAAAAAAGTTATCATGATTTTTTGAATCTTGCTAAAATTACAAAAAAAAACCTGGGGTGGCAAAGAGGTCACTGTCATTGGTAGTTACATGGTGGTGGCTTGATAGTTTACTATAGAACTACTAGCAGTTAGAAAGTTAACCACCCCACTAGTGGTCTACATGTTGCTTCTAAGGCCACTGGTCAAGCCGCCTAGCAGGCACCCCAAGGGCTCTAGCTCTTGGGCATCACTCTGTAAGTGATAACCTGTGTTTTTTTTTTGAAAGTCATATGATACAAATTTTGGGGGGTCATATGACCTCCCAAATTAAAAAAAAATGCCTCTAAGGCTCCTATAGAAAAATTGGACAAATTTTATATCAAAATTTTTCTGCAAGATCCTTTTTGCACTAAAATGCACCAAAAAATTATCCAACTCTAAAATCTACAAAATATAAAGATTCCAAATTTGAAGCCTTGCAACCCTAGTTGAAGAAAACCCTCAAAAATTGAGAAGGATTTCATTGAATCCACACTTTGATACCATGTAAGAATTGTGTATAACACAAGACACAATATCAAACAACAAACACAAACATTTTCCATACAAGAGAGTTGAAAAAAATAATTTTCTACATCCTGAACTAGAAAAAAGTACAAAATGAAAAAGCTTAAACATTTTTTGAGAGAATACAATAAAGGAGAGTGATTTATAAGAGAAAACCATAAATGATAAAGAGATTAGATCATGACAATTGTCATCATCCTATGTTATGAGACAAAATCATCAATTGGAAGAGCATCACCACTAGTTGTCAAGTAATTCCTTTTATCCTTGATACTCATGCCATAATTGAACCTTTTTATTCTACTTTGTTAAGATATGTCCCCATTAAAATTTCCATTGCATTGATAAAAATAAAGGTTCAATTACCAGTTAGGGAATTGCTTAGGATCCTTGAGCATGAAGAAAGGGTGTTGTTGTTCATTAATTCCCAAACTATATTTGAATATCCTATTAAATCTCAATAAGATGAAAATTTAAATCCAACATCCAAGAGGAACCTAAGGTTTAGCTTGGTACTTTATTTGTGAGTAGTTAGATAATTGTTGACCTATTTTTACTTCTTTTTTATAAAAGGGTGGCTGATCCATAATTACATGTTATAGTCAATACCTTCAAGCAATGTCATGCCACTTAATGTCATGAATCAATTTGGATTGAATGTTTCCAAGTCTTATGGAAGATGTTATGTAATGGATGTCGAGTAATTCAACATTATAGGGGTTGTTAATAATGTGGAAGTACAACTTGCTACATACCCTAGTAAGTTGTTCATGATGGACATTATCATTGTTGATTGTCTAGCTCAATGAGGTATGTTATTGTCAAGAAAGTGGCTAGACTCAATATATGGAAACATCTATATGTATTTTTAATATGCAACTATACTATTACATGTAAAAGAGGTTTAATTTTATGGGAAATAAAATTTTATACATTGTAGAAGACCCAAAAGAATAAAAAAATAAGGTTCTTTATACAAAAAAGAGCTAGGTAACATAATTGGTTTCTTTGATGATAATATTAGAAATCATATTGACCCTGTGTCATACCATCAACTTATTTGTTCCAAAAATGATAATATTTGGAATATGTTTTTTAATGACCTACTTTCTCTAAGGAAGGAAATGGTGTTAGGAATATTTTGGTGTCACCCAATGACACAAGTTATAAATTTATCTTCAAATTAAAATTTGATTGCATTAACGATATGGATAGATATAAAACCTTGTTACTTGGTATGAATTTAGTGTCAAAATATGGTATTAATGTATAAGAATACATGGGGATTAAAAAATAGTTGTGACCCCAAGTTAGAGGGCCATATACAACTAAGGAGTAAAGGTTGAAAATATATGATTGTTGTGTGGGGATGTCTTGAAAGTGTTTGATGCTTTTGGTATCAAGAGGTTGGAAATAATTGGAAATGTTATAATTGATTCCCTTGTTGTCATGGCATCAAAACTTGATGCCTCTTTAACATCACCCTATTGCTTGTATAGTGTGGGGATTATCACTAGACCAAGAATTCTTGATAACATATATAGCTAGAAAGTGTTCAATGACGATACTTGGATATGTGATTTTTATATTATGTAAATCACTTAGAAAATCAAATCATAGATTGGAAATCTATGGTAGAAGTTGAAGATGGAAAATAAGCACTCTTTAAAAATGAGATCATTCAACTCAAAATCAATAACAATATGAGGAATCTTTTGGACCTTGAAAGAATATTTTATGGTATTGATTTCTAAAAAATGAGGAACAATCCAATTGATGAGGATGAGGCAAAATTTGTTAACTTAAGCACTAAAGAAACTCCTAAGATGATCTAATTTGGTAAAAGATGGAGGCCAATAGAGAAAAAAAGGTTAATTGCACTATTAAGGAAGTTAATGAAGTATTTTGCATGGTCATATAATGAGTTGAAATCCTATAAGGAGGTCTTGTTCCAATACACCATTCCCTTCATTCCCATTACAAATCTATTAAAGAAGAGTAAAGACCTTTCAACCCCATGTTGGCCCCTCAAATGCAAAAAAAATTGATGAAATTAAAGAGGGTGGTATAATCAAGTCAATCAAACATTCTATGTAGGTTTCCAACCTTATCTTAGTAGGAAAGACAAATGGAGACTTAAGGATTTGTGTAGATTTTGAAATTTTTTACATCAAGTCCCTTAAGAACAACTACCCATTTCTATAGAGAGCACAACAAGGTCAAAACTAATGTCCATGATGGATGGCTTCTGACGGTATAATCAAGGTATGGTTAATTCAAGTAGCATAAAGTAACATTCACAACTCCATGGGGCACATTTGTTTATGTGAGTATGCTTTTGGATTCAAGAATGCAGAAGCCACCTTCCAAAGGAAAATGGATGTTGTCTTAGTTGGTTTGATAAATGAGATCATGGTAGTTTATCAAGATGATGTAACTACCTACTCTAAGGATAGGAATGACCAATATAAACACCAAGAGTTGATTTTTTTATGATTCTTGGAGTATCAGATTTTCCTAAATTTAAAGAAATGTATGTTTGGTGTAGAAGAGGGTGAGCTCCTTGGGCATATAGTGTCCAAGGAAGGAGTAAGGATTGACCTTGAAAGAGTTAAGAAAATATATCTCATCCTTAATCCAAAATAGTTAAGGAATTATAGTCCTTTGGACAAGTAAAATTCATTAGGATGTTTGTTCCCAACTTTGATTAGAAGATTAAGACTATCATAAAGATTCTCAAGAAAGGAAAATCGATTTGTGATAAGGAGACAACTAAATTATTCATGGAGAGTAAGGATGCAATAAATAAACCTCAATATTGGTAAGACCTAATTACTTAAATCCTTCTCAATTGTTTTACTATAATTCTTTATGTACTATTGTTATTATTTTTCTTTATAAAAATGTTGATGGGTATGAACAATTAATTTCCTTGTTTAGAAAATCATTAAAAAATAATAAACCAAACTAATAATCATGGAAAAGAATGCTTATTCTCTTGTTAATTCCATTTAAAAATTTAGGCCTTACCTCATGGGAGCTAGAATCACCATATACGTTCCTTGTATTGTTGTGAGGAATATATTTTTGTAGCAAGATTTATAATATAAAAGATGCAAAGGGATCAATAAGATCCAAGAGTATGACATGGATGTGTAGAATACTAACATGGCTAGAGGTCAAGGTCTTTCCAAGCTAATGGTAGATCTAAAATTGGATGCAACAAAAGTACATTAGGCAAGTTATAATTCAATATCTTTTCCCATACCTTTGGAGAATGATCCATGGTAAAAATATATTGTTTTTATTTAGAAAACATGATTTTCCCCCTATTATTTAATGACCATCAAAAGAGAACCTTAAAGTTGGTATCCTAAAAGTATGTGCTACAATTGGGCCAATTAATATAGAGGAATGTATTTGTCTTGCTCCTCAAATGTTTAGATCATTAACAATCTATTATCGTCATCAAAGGTTTTGTGGGGGGATTTTATGTCAAAAAAATTGCTTTCTAACCCAATTTTATTACATATATTTATCATAATATGGTCAATTGAACTATTGAAGAAATTCAATTAAATATTAAATGTAGATTCTAGAATATTCAAAAATTGAATGAAAGAAGTTGACTAATGTTGACTTTGGGAACTTTTGAAAATTATTTTATATGTTATCAAGAATTGAATGTTATTGATCAATTTGCAAGTGAAAGTGTGTGTAGTTGCAGGGTGACAGGTGAAGGACGGGAACATAGTTGAAGTAGGATTGTTTTTCCAGATCGAATGGTAAGCTAGTTGGAATTTGGGTGCACACACCACAAATGGCACGATGATTTGCATTTGAACTATTTTTGCATATATAGAAGAAAGTGATTTGATGACTTGAAATTTGTTTCAGTGTTTGAAAATGAATGGCTTGTAGATTAAATCATCTATTTAAACTCGGTGTTTTGAAGAAAATGAAAGAAATTATTGAAAAGTATGATTCAAAAGAAATTATTTTAATTTATGTAAATGGATGCTTGTAATGAGATTAAAAGTTCTTTTCTTAATTCAAATGATTGCATAATGAAAATTATAAGTCATTCCCAAACAAAAAACTTATACATGAATTCATATATAAATATATACATATATGTACATGTATGTAAATAAAATTTGAATACATACATGCATACATGTGTGTGTGTGTGTGTGTGTGTGTACAATATTTGAAGATAAGGTAAATAAGAATGAAACCATTTTAAATACATATAAATATATATGTATATATATATTACATACATATATATATACATATATACATATACATATGTATGTACACATATTCAAAATGGTTTATATAAAATTCAAATTTGATAACCGATAATATACTAATATTAGAGTAATAAAAGAATCAAATAAGATCATGAAGGACATGGGCTACCTCGATAATAATGGCAATTTTCAAATGGGTAATGGCCAACAGTGAGGCAATAATGCCTTCATGGGTGGCATGCAAAAGAGGTTGTTGTTGTTTCCATTTTGATTACACAAAGGTGTGGAGAAAAAGCACACCAAAGAAGTTTGTTTGTTTTGAAGGAAAAAGTAGATAGACCTTGTGTGAAGGGAAAAATAAAAGGACCGACTCTCACAAAGCTCTATTTTTGAGGTAATCAGATCACTTAAGAAAGAAAACTCAATTTTTTTCTATCATTTTCCTCATTGTTGAATGGTATTCTTCCATTTTTATTTGTCGATTTCATAATTTAAATTGTAAATGTATTCTTGATGAATATTCATTGCCTGGAGCTGATTTATGTGGTGTCGACCATTGTTTGGGTCACTCCGCCTATGGTTGTATTGTATGAGCTTTGTGTAGAATCCTTGTGGCTAGCTCTCTGAGCTAAGCCAAGCCTTAGAGTTTTAAGTTGTGTGAAGCCCAATCTTGGTACCTACAAAACAACACGAATAAACAAGTAAAACAAGAGATTGCAAGCCAAAATAAAGATTCCCCATGAAATCCATTTACAAACTCAAATTAGGAAAGAAAACAATGAAAAACACTATGAAAACAACAAAATAGATTGAATCCTAATTTAAATGTGCAAACTCATGATCCCATGGGGGAATTGGTGCCAATTTGATGTGAAAATTGGCCCTTTCCAAATTCTTAAGATGCAAGCTTGATATGTTGATGGTGATTGATCCACTTTGTTGATGAAAGATGAGAGCTCCAAGCTAAAAATCTACAAAAACCTAGCTAAGAACTCAATGGTGATGGATGAAGATGGCTAAATATTTTAGCATAATAAATTTGCATAATTTGTGGATGATAACATGAGGATATGAGCTCTTTATTTATAGAATTCCAAGATGGATGAGTGTCCAAATTTGAGCAATGTGGGACTAACATTCATCGAATGGTATGATGCCACTTGTCGATCTATGAGTGGATGGAGGATGTGCAAGATTTGGGGATTGTGCCAATAAATGCATAATTTTGAATTTCAAATTTGTTGAAATGACATGTAAGAGGGAAGGGAAAATGCAATAAATGCCACTTGGCTCAAGGAAAAGGACATGTAAGATGGAGTTATTGCCTTGTTGAATGTACATCTTAACTTGGAATTTTTGAATTCAAAGTTGGAGAATATTCCAAAAGATGCCTTGTGAGGAAAATAGAGATTTAATAGATTAATTAAATCCATTTTCATGTGCAACTTGCATAATCTAAAGGATGGGACATGGGATGAGATTAAATTAAGCAAGGGTTGATTAATTTAAAAGGAGATTAGATGATGTGGCCTATTTGACTCAAATTTATGGATTTATTTAATTCAAATAAGAGAGGAATATGATAAGAGCTTAATTAAATAAAGATTTTGATTTATTTAATTAAAATGAGATGGTTGTTAGATTAAATTAAACAAGGTTTTAATTTATTTAATTTAATGGATAGACCTTAGAGATTTAATCAAATAAATAAATTATTTAATTAAATAGGGATAATTAGATCAGATGGATTGATTTAATTAACAAAAGAGAGTGAATTAATTAGATAACATGACTTATTTAATTAAGGGAAGGAAATTGATGAATTTAATTAGATAAGGGGATTTGATTAAATGGTTAAACTGATGAATGATTCAGGATGAAATGATGTTAGTAGTTAGGATCAGATGCACAATGTCAATCGATATATTTTACGTGTCTACATTTTGCCCCTTTTTGAAGTGATGCCCTTGTTGCGTTGGTTCAAAGAATAATCAATCTCGATCAAAATTCAAAAATTTGTTGTTATTTAAAAAATTTCCCCACTGCTGCCTGGCGAGAGAAAGCATGCCAATATAATGCCCCCTCGAGAGATTGGACGAAAATTCCAACTTTTGATTGATCTCGTGAAAAAAGAGGACAAAGTACCTGAAAGGTCTGAAAAGGTCCTAGGAGGCTAAAAACATGTCTAAACACAATAAAACGATGTAAAATAGGCCTCAACTAGACTAAAACAAGTTCGAGGGTCCAGAACCCTAGTAGGACAGCCAATCAGGGTGAAAAAACCCTAATTTTTAGGCTTAAAAGGGGCCCGAGGGGTCACTTTCAAGTTATTTTCAAACACTTCCAATAGTAACCTTGAGATTCAAGCTTTGACATCCTGACAATATGGTGCAATGATAGCTTCCCTTGGACATTTCTGATCGAGTTCAGATGTACTAGCGGCCACCTAGCATTGGGGCACCGGTAAGTGGTCCATATCTGAGCTTTGATTTTCATTTATTGCTTCATTTAATGCTTTTAAATGTTTATTAGTTTGTAGTGGCGCTATATAGCGCCGCTCAAAAATCAAATTATGTTGCTCAGTGCTAAATAGCACCATGGCGGTGTAGTTTGGAGTTTGAAAACTCCGACGCTGAGCTCAGGGTTGGCAGGATAGTTTAGAAAGTGCAACATGGTGGTCCTGATTTCACCCAAAGTGCATCGCTGGGTGGGAAATTGCACCACAGTGGTGCGATTTTTCTCTTTTCATCCCTAGCGTCATAGTTTGATTAGAAATTAAACTACAATGCCATCACGAGTTGCATCACTTGAGGGGTTTTTGAACACTTAGTGGAGAATTTCTTAAAAAATTTAACATGGTGACCTTCCCTAATGCAGGACGTGGCAAGGGAGCTCTACTCTTGGGAGCACAAGTCATGGGATGGAGCTCTACTCTCGGGAGCATAGATCATGGGATGTAGCTGGTTATCTATGGGACTTGAGCGACAGGGACCGGGATCAACTCCGGATTGCAGGGTTATGGTACATTGCATATGCAACTCCCATTATCACACATCTAGGGATGCTATTAGTGTTGGCCAATAGATGGCATAGCGAAACATCTTCATTTCATCTTCCCATTGGCAAGGCCACTGTCACCTTGGAGGACATTTGGCAGATTTTGAGATTGCCTATTCATCGGCGTCAGACAATTTTTGACATGGATGAGGGGTGTGAGGCCTACTTTAGAGTCCTTGCCATAGACAAGATTGTTTTTTGCGAGGGGTAGATAGAGCTCAAGCGACATCAGATCCTGGCACCTCCCTACCACTAGGTGATTGTAGCCATCATTTCGGGTCTCGTTGCCCCTGATAGATGAGGGTGATATTTTAGTCCTGGCTAGGGATACTGCCGGGAGTGGATGGTTCAAGACAGGATAGTTCGTTTCATTTGAGGACCTGTTCTTCTAGCTTCATTATACAGAGACCTCCACAAGTATGTCTACATAGACAACAAAGCACTGGGAGTAGGGGTGACTCTACTTCACATATGGGCATGGGAGAACATTGTTGTGCTTTGGCCATGCATTGTTTCATTTCGATGCTTCCAGATGATCCCCTCATGTGGTGATATAGAGGTGGTGTGTCCTTCACACACACCGATGAGCATGGCATCCCATACTGGAGAAGGGTCCTCGATGAGATGCAGGTATTCACCTGGTGACCATACCTTGGTCAGCCCGGATGGGATGACGATGTCGATTAGCTGTTTTACGCCCACTAGGATCGGTTCATGCAGGGGCGGGAGCACATGATGATTGAGAGGTACCTGCCTGGGTGCATTCAACATTAGTTTGGTGAGCCACAAGATCGTCCCAATGATGATTACATGTTTGTCTTTGCCCACACGATGACATAGGTTTCATGGGGGCGGTACATTCCTACTTCTGAGACAGTCGACTATTTCTAACTATTGGTGGCTCAACTGTGGACCTATGATCAGGGACCCACAGATCCAAGAACTACACAGACCTACAAGGATTGGTTCCAACCTCCACTTTAGTTGATGATTACAGGTGCAATTCTAGATTAGCAGAGAGTCATAGGCAGAGGGGGAGGATGAAGCTGGAGGGGGGATGCCCAATAGGATCAGCTGGATGTGCCTCCAGTGTAGCCAAATTAGGTAGATGTGCCTATGTAGGACCAACAGTAGGTTCCAATAGGTCCACCATGAGTTGAGGTTCAGCCTCCAGTGCTACCAGTAGGATAGGTGGATCCTTAGGATGCACTGATTGTGTAGCTTCAGGCCTAGGTCTAGGCTGTGACAACCAAGAGAGATCAGGCAAGGGCTGAGAGAGCACCTCAGGGCTGAGAGGGATCAAGATGTGTAGTAGAGACAGGCTGCTGAGCTATAGGCAGCCATAGAGCTAGGCAAGAGACAACAGCTAGAGAGCATGATAGCCTCCTCCTCCTAGGGTACAGTGTCAGTTCATTCTTATAGGGATGTATGTCATCCAAGAGGCTGAGTACTACCAGAGGCATTATCATGAGGCCATACGAAGAGTAGAGTGAGTCCCAGAGTACTTAGAGCAGACCAACCGCAAACCAACAGAGGGTCATGGTGACAGGGGTGAGGGAAGCATCCACAGGGACAGAGCTTGATTGAGATGATATGATTCTTTTTGTGCCATATGGGCTCCTTTTTGATAGCCCAATGGGCCTTTTGTACTGATTGACATACATGTACAATGATCCAATTTATTCTTGTACTATGACAGTTGCGTTATTTGATGATATATATATGATCTGATGATGATTTTGATATGATGCGATGTGTACCCTTTATTTATTCATGGATGATTTTACCTCTATATGTTATGCAATGATGTTATATGATGCTATATGGTGCTATATGTTTCTGATGATGTATGCATTATGATTATGACTAATAGATCTATGTTATGCTAACCTATGATATGCAGATGTATTTATGCAATGTGCAATGATGTTGTTTATATGATGATTTATTTATGTTGATGCAAATGGTGATGTGATATGTGATATGAAATGTAATATGCCGAATGATATGATCTATGGTGTATATGTGAAATGATATGTGACTTTTATATATGAGATGAGTATAGATGGATGTATGTTTTGTATGTGATGGATTGTTTTCTATTTATGCTTTATGTGGAATGGTTTATGCAATGACTGATCTATGGTGCTATTTATGATATGGCATGGATGATGTAATGTGAATGTGATGGTCATGATATGATGCAAATGATATGATTATTATCCTAAACATATGTAAATGATAATGTCATGCAAATAATGTGATGCAATGATATATTAATGCAAAGTGGTATGATGACACGCAATGCAATATGAACATGATATGTGAGGTGATATTATGATTTTATGCATGTATGTATGCAAATGAATTAAATGCTTATATACTTATTGTGTATGATTTATGCAAATTGGTTGTAATAGTGGTTATGAAATGCTTATGTATATGTTATGTGATGATTTATGTGATATGATGTAATATGATACAAAGGATGGATGCAATGTAATGAAATGGATGCACCTATTTTTAAGGAATGCTTATGATAACATGTTTATATGATGATGGAAATTCCATGCATGTGTTTCCTATATGATATGTTTATGCAATATGTCAATGATTTGTGGATGTAGGATCAATGGCGATGATGATGGTGATGATCAATTGTCATAGTACCTTGTTAGTGAAATAAGCGAGAAGAGAAGAAGTCATTTCAACAAGACATGAGATGATGAGAATGCAAATGATGATGATGATTACTTGTTGAGGAATTGGGATTTTTCAAAGGGCCAAATTTTCTTATGTTAACACACATGGTACAATGCATCAAGGTATATAAAACTAGGATGGCGTGGCACCTAGTGTGATGGACTTTGACTTTGACAAATAGATAGGAGTATCCTTGTTCACACCTGACATGTGGAAAGCTTTCTAGGATGCACTTTAGAAGTTTCAAACACCTCAGACCAAAACATGGAAGGTAAACCTATCAATGAAATAGTCAACAAGTTTCCCCAAAACCTCCTCCGTACATACCTAACAAAGCAAATATTCGCCAAGGTTATATTACAAGAACATCCAACAAGCACAACAAACAAAAGATATTGATCATTGCTCCATTCCTATTTCTCTAAATCCTTTGTTTGGATTTCATCAAGAAGTCCTTGGAACGAGCACAATAAGATAAGTCAAAAGATAAAGACAAAGTAAAAAAACAAGCTGATGTTCTTCAATACTACTAACCAAAAGGGAATGTATTTTCAAGGATAGGAACCAAAACTATTGCCAAAAGATAATGCCTATTGTACGAAGGATACATCCTAGGACATGTTAGTGGATGGTGGCATGTCATTTCATTTGTCCAAAGCATCCTAAAAGATGATTGATATGAAACTAATTTGGATGATGAGTTATCGACACAAAGAGATGACCAACTTGCTTGTGCACTGACTTAGACCTAAGACTTGACATTTTGAGTTTTTACTTTTGACCTGCTAGGCTTGTTTCTGATTATCTTGTCAAAGATTGAGGATGATGATCAATTTATTATGGGTGTTGTTATTGTGGGTGCAAGCGAGATGAGATGGATTTTTTCAAATATTTGGATGTTTTTGACATTTTGAGGTGTTTTGAAGCTATTTTTGGTATTTTTCAAGATTTTTCAAATGTTTTGATTTTTGATTTTTCAATGTTTTGGGATTTTCTGAGATTTTGACCAAGAGACTAACCTAAAGACCTATCATAGGGGCCTCAGGGGCTTATCAAAAGATTAGCCTTTCCTACGTTATACACATAGAGACCACGTAGTTCAACTGACGATTTGACCGATTTACAGATGAAGATATACATGATGAAATGTCAGTTTATTATGACAAACTCTTAAAGGATTGACCTAAGTGTCTTGGGGGATGATCAAAGATCAACCTTACCTAAGTTCAAGCTCAAAGATGATGTAGTTTGACAAGATGACTTTGTTTTTGACTTTTTGACTAACTTTTTGACCTGTTTTGGGATTTTGATGATTTTTGAATGTTTTTGGATTTTTTGATTTTATGATGTTTTTGGATTTTTTGATTTTTTGATGTTTTTGGATTTTCTGATTTGAGGAATTTAAGATCATACATGAATTCGATCCAATGAGAACATGCCCCCAACATGATGTAATAGACTACTCTGATAAAGGCAAGACAAGTTGACCTTAAGGATGGGTTGAGCAGTACGAGTATGGTGTGGATGTGAATGGATGAGTGATGGATGGAGACTCGAATGCAATGGATGATGAAAGCGTAATGGAAAAATGATGTTGAGCAAGCCACATAGATCCTGGTTTATGGAACATGCTTATTTACACAAGGCGCCTGTTTACCAGGTTTTCAGCAAGGTACTTGCCCAAAGTGCCACCAAAGTTGTTTTCACTAGAGGACAATTTTTCTCTTTACTAGTTTTGATCCCTTTTTTTTTGGATTTTTTTTCTTTTTTTTTTGTTGTCACTAAGACGTCTATTTACTAGGTTTTCAAAGAAGTAACAATTTTTTCAGGACTTTTTTTTATTTTTTTGGATTTTTTGGTTCTATATCTTGAAATATTTAGGCATAACACTTTTTAAGATGGGAGCTATTCATGGGCTCCTGCAGAGGTTCCCCTTTGGGTGTTGATAACTAATATGCCCCTGATTTGTAACTTGTTGTGATAAGGTCCCAACCAATTTGGTTCAAATTTTCCTTTACTGCTTGGGTTTGGGACATTCTTCTGATTCTCCTTTAAGACCAGTTCTCCTACTTGGAACGTCCTGCTTCTAATTTTCTTATTGTAGCTCCTTTTGAGTCTATACTGATAGACTTACAAATGATTCAAAGCATCTATCCATCACTCATCCAGTAGCTCCAGCTTGTTTAATATTGATACCTGATATCCTTCATCTTTGATAAGGTTTTGCAGTGATATCTTTAGGGATGGGAGCTCGATCTCAATGGGGAGTACGACTTCTAATTCATAGACCAGGGAGAAAGAGGTGGCACCAATTGGTTTGTGGATACTAGTTCAATAGGCCCAGAGGGCGGGATTAAGTTGTAGGTGCCAGTCACAACCTGCATCATTGATTGTTTTCTTGAGGATTTTCAGAATGGTTTTGTTTGTAGGTTTTGCTTGGGCATTTCCTTGGGGATAGTATAGGGTGGAAAAGTGGTGCTAGATTTTGAATTTCTCGTATAAGTTGCAGACATCATAATTTGTGAAGGGTGTCCCATTATCTGAGATAATGGCTTGTGGGACTTCGTAGCGACAAATAAGATAGTTCGGAATGAATTTTGACATTTGCTTCCTAGTTATGTACATCATAGGTATGGCTTCTACCCACTTAGTAAAGTACTCCGTGGTAGTTATGATGAACATGTGGCCATTAGATGAGGTCGGATTTATCTTTCCAATGAGATCGAGGCCCCACTATGAGAAAGGCCATAGTGTAACAATAGGATGAAGCTATTGAGCTGGAGCATGGATGAGGTCCCCATGCTGCTGACATTGTAGAAATTTTCTAGAATAATCATGTGCTTCTCTTTCCATTGTGGGCCAATAATACCCCATCATTAGTAGTTTCTTAGCTATGGTCATTCCACTTGAGTGTGAACCACATATACTGTTATGTACTTCAGTTAGAGCAGTTAATGCCTCCTCAAAATTTAGGCAGTGTAGTAGGGTTCCCTCTATGCTCCTACGGTATAAATTATCCCCTAAGATGACGAATCTAGATGCATTTTTTACAAAGGTTCACTTTAGGTTTGAGGGTAGATTGGTGGGTATGACTCCTATGTGAAGGTATGTATAGGTGTCATGATACCAAGGATCACCTGGACCAATGATTTTGCACACAGTCTAATTTTGGTACCTTGAATGTAGGCACAAGAAGCTTCTTGATCAGAAATTCATATTTTTGGACGTTATGGGGGATGTTGAGCAAGGATCCAATTGTTGCCATAGCGTCTGCTGCTCTTTTATTGGTTCTAGGAATTTGCTCAAATGTTATTTCGATGAAGGACTCCTTAAGGGTCTCCACCAATTTCTTGTATGGACTGAGCTTGTCATCCTTGGTCTGGTATTCATCATTTAGTTGGTTTATTATCAATTGAGAATCCTCGTATACCCTGAGAGCTATGATATTCCACTACATTGCTATTATGAGACCTATGGTTAAGGCCTCGTATTCTGCAATATTATTAGTTCAGGGAAATTCTAGTTTATAAGACCTTGGTATGCAATCCCCCTATGGAGTGATAAAAAATATGTCAGTTCCCAATCCATGTTGTGTGCATGAACCATCAAAGTATAGTTTCCAATAGTCAGCTATATTGAGAGTAAAAATGGATTCATCTGGAAACTCTGAGATGAGAGGGTTCTCTGAATAGATTGGTGCCTCTGCCAGTTGATCTGCAATAACTTGACCCTTGATTGATTTCCGCTTGACATAATCAATGTCGTACTCTGACAATATCATCACCCATTTAGCCATTCTTCCTGTGAGCATTTTCTTTGATAGTAGATATTTAAGAGGGTCAATTTTGGCGATGAGCTTTATCTTGTGTGCCAACATGTAATGTCTAAATTTTTGTGATGCGAACACTACTGTGAGGAATGCTTTCTCGATGAATGAATAGTTTAGCTCATGTCCAACCATTGTTCTGTTGATATAGTAAATATCCCTTTCCATCCCATTTTCATCATGTTGAGCTAGGAGAGCTCCAAGGGCTACTGATGTTGTTGATACTAGAGAATCAATGGTTTTCTTGGGATTGGTGGCATTAAGACGGGTGGTGTCAATAAATATTCCTTGATTTTGTTAAATGCCTCTTCACACTTGGCATCCCATTTGTACGCTACTCCCTTATGGAGTAGGTGAGAATATGGATTATGTTTGTCTGCCAACTATGCTGTAAATCTTCAAATGGATTGGAGTCTTCCTTGGAGGCCTCTCAATTGTTTCAATGTCTTTGGTGCTTCCATTTCAAGGATTGCTTTCACCTTTGCTGGATCCACCTCAATACCCCTCATTGATACTATATATCCTAGTAGTTTACCTGATTGTACGCTAAAGACACACTTCTTGGGATTTAGTTTGACTTTGAACTCCTCCAGTCTGTCAAAAATAGCACTTAGGGTTGCTATGTGATCTTTTCCTCTTTCTAGATTTAGGTAGGATGTTGTCAACATAGTCTTCGACTATCTTATGGATCATGTCATGGAATATCAATGTCATGGCCCTTTGATATGTTGCTCCTGCATTCTTTAGGCTGAATGGCATCATGTTCTAGCAATAAGTCCCCCATGGACAAGTGAAGGCTATTTTATGTTGATCTTCTTTTGCTATCATGATTTGATTGTATCTTGAGAATCTGTCCATTAGTCATAGCATCTCATGTCCTACTGTCATACCTACTATCATGTCGATATTTGGAAGTGGGAAGTCATCTTTTAGATATGCTTTGTTCAAATCTCTGAAGTCTGTGCAAATTCTAATGGCTCCATCAAGTTTTGAAATAGGTAACAAGTTTGATACCCATTCTGGATAATCTATCGGTCGGATTAATCCTGCATCTAAAAACTTTTTTAGCTCCATTTTGACTAATAGGGTGATATGAGGGTGCATTTTTTAGAGCTTTTGTTTAATAGGCTTTGCTTCTAGATACACTGCTAAGTGGTGAACCACGGTCTTTGGATCAAGTCCTGGCATGTCAACATAACTCCATGCGAAGTTTATCTGTCTTTCCCTTAGGAATGCTGCTAAGAGCTCTTGTCCTTCTGATAGCAATGATTCTGCGTAGAATGTTATGTGTGGGATTTCCTCTGTTCCTAAGTTGACCGGATTACACCTTTCTGCCAGGACTACTGATTTCTCTTGATGGATAGCTCTAGAAGGAAGATTGAATTCCCCATCCTCGGGCACCTCAGAGACGTTTTCACCATTGGATGTGTCCTTTATTTTTACTTTTTTCTGGTCAGAGAGTGCCACAATGTGGTTTTCACTCAAGGACTTGGATATTATTCTTAATTTCTTACTTTTGCAACTGAGGGATTCAATTGTTCCCCCATAATAGGCATGTGTGTCTAACTCTATTATGAACCCTACTTTATGATCCCCATCTAGAATGTTATCCCGCAATCCCATGAATTCTAAGAGTGCCTCATCATTTTTGAATTTATCGAGAATTGGTGGTCCTCGTTGGTCATAGTCGATCAGTTGGTGTATACTAAGTGGATTTCATGATCTTGTTTGTCTAATTCAAAAGATAGGGTGGTAATCATGCAAAGTGTGGTATCTTCAAATAGCCTAGGTAGATTGGATGTGGGTTCCTTGTCATCGCTAGTACTATAGATGTCGATTATATCAAACGTATAGTTATCTAAGACACGACCTATGGATACTAGTAATTGTAGTTCTATTGTGGTTGGCTGATGAGGTTTATTAACCACTCTAACTGGAGGATTTCAGCCATGTATGGTTATACTCAAAGGGGTACATCCAAGGCCAAGATTTGTTATTAGTCCCATCTCTGGAATGATAGGTATTATAAGCCCATTGTTGTTTTGTCCTAGTCTTTGATTTCTATCGTAGCCCATTGCGAGCATCATTTGTAGACCTTTGTTACTTTCATCCATTGGTAAATTAGTTGCTAGTATTTCATATTGATATAGCATATGTGATGGATCTACCTCAATAACCTCCTGGCCAAGGTCTCCCCAGCTTGTGAATTCGAGATAGTCTTTAGGAGACGTTTGTGATGTGGAAGCTTGATTTTCTTGTGGACATCCCCATGATCTAGGATATTGTAGTAACTCTCCTACCACAAAAGCATTGTCAGGGACCTTTTAGCTTCCACAACCATCATCCTGGATGATGAGCTTAATGTAAGAAATGGTGGGAATGGCAAGAGTGGTGGGTGTCTTTTTCACAAAAGTGGATGTGAGGGTGGAGGGATCAATGTATGGTGTGGATGGTCCCTCATCATTTTTTGGTAATGGTGACCTCCTTTCCCTCATGTGTGAATTTCACAAACTGATGGAAAGTAGACGCTACTTCCATCATTGTATGAATCCATGGATGTCCCAAAAGGATGTTATATGGTAAGTCAAGGTCCAAGACCTAACAAGTGGTTTCCATAAGAGCCAACCCTACTTGAATAGGGAGTTTGATCGTGCCTTGGGACACTCTTTCTTGATCGTCATATGCTATTATTGTGATGCCCTTTCCTTTGTCAATAGAATCCTCTAGTATTTTCAACTGTTTGATGAGGTTGAGAGAACATATATTCAAACCTGCACCTCCATCCACCAAGACCCTTGTGTACTATGACTTCTAGGTGAAGCGCACAGTTGTGAGATGGTTGAGCAGGGAAATATTGGTCTAAGAAAGTAAGGAGATTAGGTGTAATGATATTTTTGACCATAGCTTGGAATTGCTCTACATCAAGGTATGCGGGGACAGTGGATGAGGCCAATGATTCTTCAATGATTTTTCTATGGGAAATTGAGATTTTGAGCAACTCCATGATGGATATTTGCACTGGCGTTCTCTTGAGTTGATCTACAACATTGTAGTCATTAGGAACAGATCTAGATGTAGGGACTTTGTTTTGTTGGGATGATCCTATGATGGTGACTTTTCCACCTCTTGTGGTGACTCCACAATTGGCATGGGCACCTTTGATAGTGATGACCATGTAGTTTTCATCTAAGGAAGTGATGACAATTTCATGCACATGATTTACATTTGTCTGGGTGCCTTTTCCTTTATCATTATTGTTTTTATTCCCCTTGTTGCCATGATTAGGCATTGGATTCATGTATATCTTAAGATCCTGATTTCCTATAGGCTGTTCCACGTTTATTATTCTTTTATTGATGAGATCTTGAACGATGTTTTTCAATCTCATGCAACTATTTGTGGTATGGCCCTTGATTTTATGGAACTCACAAAGTTGGTTCTCATTATACCAAGGGGGTTTTACATCCGGTTCTTGGTAATTCTCAAAGGTAGGAGCCTTGATGATTTTTTCATCTATTAGATTTTTCATGATGTCTTCAAGTGGTTCCCCCAAAGTGGTGTACTTTCACTTGGGCTAACTCTTTTTCCTTTGGGGTGGTCCCCTTTGGTCATTGAGATTGTTGATTGTTGGATTGTTGTTTGGTTGTTGTATGTGATGATTGTTTTGGTGTTGAATTTGGATTTGTGGTGCAGGTGTATTTTGGTGAGGGGCACTAATGACCACCTTGGCATCAACACCACCATCATTAGTAATGTTTTTATTCCTTGCCCACATGTGAGGTTTATCATTGTAATTTGAGGGTGGGTGGTTGTTTTGTTATTCAAGGTATGAAGTTGATCTCGCGGGTTGAGTCATAAGAGCTCTTTCGATGTTGAGCGCCTTGGGGATCAATTGATCATATGTGATGATTCCTTGAACCTTGAGATAAAATGCCAAGAGGTCATCAAGGTTGGCTATGATGGAGAAAACTTGTTGTTCTTCTGGCATGGTCCACTTGCTCTGTTTGGCCTTGGATTGCCTTGTAGGAATGAAGCAAATGATTCACCCTTTCCTTGTTTCAGAGCTGAGAGTTCTTCTAGACTAGCATCCATTGCAATGTTGCATGCATAATTTTTAATGAATGCATCTATAATTTCTTGGAATGTTCTAATGCCTGAAGGTAGATGAGAGAACCATTCCATAGCATGCCCAGCCAAACTCCTATGAAATATTCACATCAGATAAATATTGTCATATGCGACTTCCATGCAATGAACCTGGAATTCCTTGATGTGATCTTTAGGGTTTCTTGTCCCATGATATTTGTCAAATTTTGGGATCTCAAACCCCTTGGGGAATGGTTTCATCACTAGGCTCCTATCAAATGGATAGGGACACATGTTTCTTGGTGTCTTCGTTGTTTGCCCTAATTGAAGATCGAGCACTTGTTGCGAGAGAAACCTGATTTGTGTCGTTACATCATTTTGCAAATCAGGGGGTGGGATGAAAGTGTTTTTGGGTGTTTCAACTGTGGGTTGGTTAGTGTGTTGTTCAATGGTATGTGTATGTTTTTCCGAGCTAGGTAGGCTTCAACCTATTGCTATATGAACGACACCTGTTGTTGATCTTGTTGTTGTTACGCTAAGATTTGTGCTTGTTGTTGTTCCAACAATGCTTGTTGTTGTTCTTGTTGTTGTTCCAACAACACTTGTTGTTGGGCTGCCAACTTGACTACTTCTTGCTACTCTTGATATTGCTTAATTTCTTGTTGATATGCTTGCATTTGTGTGGCTTGTTGTTGGGAAAGAAGTTGTTCCTGTGCCCATGCTTGTTGTGCTTGTGCCACTTGTTGTAATAGAGCTTGTACTTGAGCCACCTTTTGTGCTTGCAATGCTTGTAATGCTTGAGTGGCTTGAGCGGATTTTTGTTGTTGTTGTTGCAATAAATCTTGGGCTTGTTGCACTTGTAAGGCAACTTGGGCTACTTGGGAAACTTGTGCAGCTTGAGCGGCTTGTTGAGAAGCTAGTTGTATGGCTTTCTGTTTTTTCACTTGTTGGTATCCCCTTTGAAAAGTAGCTTGCAATGCCGCGTTGTATTGGCTTGATGTGGTGGAAGTTGGTGGTGGTGGGGGTGGTGGTGGATTCAAAATGGCATTTGATAATGTCGTGTTGGTGTTTTGAGTGAAGGATGGTGGTATTGATGTGGTGATTTGAGTGATAAGCAGTGTCATTGATGTTATTGGTTCTTGAGAGACCATGCTTTGTGATGTTAGGGGGTGTTTGATGATGTTTCAATTGCTTTTGAATTTTTCGTCTATTGTTGCGATATTGATGACAAGTTTTGAGCATTTGGAATAATGCTTTGATTGATTCTTGGGTTGTTTGTTTGATTTATACTTGATAGAGGGGAAAGCCCTAAACCAAGGAGTGATGTGGATGATGATGGTAATGGTGGGAGAGTTAGAAATGCGAGGGGGGTGAATTCTTGTGAAAATGTTGTGGTGTTAAAGATGCCCCCTAGTCTGAACATGTCTCCCTCCCCTTGCAAATTTGTGAGGAGAGAAGTTTGGGGTGTTGTGTAAAAAAATGATGATGATGGATCATGATGGAAAGTGAGAGGAACAATTTTACGTTATGGGTTTTTAGGTATGTTTTATTCCAAGGTGGCATTTGCATCTAAGCTTTTATTATTAACAAGGGGGTGTGTTTTAGTAGCATTGAGATTTGCATTTCCCTTATTAGCATTGGGTTGGGCTGGAGCAAAAGATGTTGTGATTTACAAAATTTTTTGCGTGATGTTTTTGGATGGGGGTGTAGATGAGATGGTAATGGTGGATGATATTGGAGGAAAAGATGTCTCCACTATGGTACTCATGTCAAAATCCAAAGGTAATTTGGCCCTTTGTTTTGCTAGTTCAAGCATGTAGAGCGAAGGGTTGAGCCTCATCATGATGTTGATAATTTTATGGTTTTCTAGATTTTGGAGCATCTCAGTTATTTCTTCGTGAGACATCCCAAAGGTGAGGTCTTCTCCTTGGGCTTCTTTCTATGGATTTTGTGATGAGATGGTCAAAGGATTGCTTGATTTGGTGGGATTCATTTCAACATTTGTTTGGCTAAGATCACTTGAAGCCGCTGTTTCTTTGTTGGCTTCCATGCACTTCTTGTATTGAGATCTAGTTTGAACCATAAAACAAGGATCAATTTTTAAGAATGGGAGATGAATCTCTTGATTCTTTGGATTGATCTTTATTTTATGTATCAAAGTAGAAGATTTTAGGATATCTTGAGGATCGAAGGGTGATATGATGATGATGCAAAAGATGGATGATGTGGATGTTTTTGGTCTTTTGATAAATCTTTTGAAGGAGATTCTAGGCTTTTAGAACTTTTTTGGATATGTTTTCAATTTTTGATTTTAGGATTTTGTCCTTAACTTTGATTGATTTTGGTTTGATTTTGTCCAATTTCCTAATTTCTTCAAACCCCACAATGTATGTTATGTGGAAATTTGATGAACTCAAGGCAAGGGTTTACCTATTGTTTGCTTAAGTAGAAAAATCGAGATGTAATCCAATGTTTAGAAACCTCTAAGGACGTGAGTCCCAAGGGCAAGCAATAACATATGGATTGATTGAATTGTATTTGTCTTCTAAAGGGTTTGAAATTTTGATGAAGGTGTTAAGTGTTTTTTTTCAAGATGTTTTCATACAAGCAAAGCATTTTGTAACCCAAGAAAAAGTACAACCCTACGGATGTGAAAGATAATATTTGTTAGATTCCAACTTGGACAAGTCTAGCTATGCTTATCTTTAGCAAATGGTTAGATGCTTGACCCCATTGGCTCCCCTCCATGACACTCACTTATATGGGGTAGCCAAGTATCAACACCCATGAAACTCCCATGGCATGTTTTCCATTTCTACTAAAAGACCGTAAAAGTGGCGTGGATTTAGAACGACCATTCTTGCACCAACAAATTGATTAAAGGATTTTGGAAAATTCTAGCACATGGGTTTTAATAAGGACTTTCCGTTCGTGGAGATTGACCCATATAGAAAGAGTCCCCTTTCGGATCCATCTTGTCGAAATCAACTACGTGATATTAGAGTTTACTCCAATATCCACATTTATATCCCGGTTGGAAATACTCTTGGCTTTAGAGTGTTACCAGTTGAGTCGTTCCCTTGGGTGAGTACTTTTTCCCCAAGGCAGACCCTCTAGGATAAAAAAAAAGTGAATGAAGAACAATATTTGTAACTCGATCAATCTTTGTTGGCAACAAAGAGAGATAATATACACAATAATTCCCCCACTAACACTCGCACAAGATTTTGTTCAATTCTTAAACCCAAATTGAAGTGTGGAGGTGATTGCTTTATCTCACCCTAAAGTCATGAAAAAGTCCTTTTGATTCTCAGGATCGCTATAAAGTGCGAGAGAAGTGCATACGTCCCTTTTCAATGAATTTAGTTTAAGTAGGTCTTCACAAAAACAAAGTTGCACTTGTTCTTTTTAAATCCACAAAAAAAAATGTGAGTTCTTTTTAGAGCACCAAATGACAAATGATAGACACTTTGTTCAATTTTTTAACCAAAGAAACAAACTCTAGTATGTTGTGATCCTAATGTTCATTTTAGCCTTTTGCAAGAAATGAAAAGATTATTTTTAAACCCAAATGAAATTAGTGTCCTAAGAAAGAAGTGCTAACAATTTCTTAAAAAGTGTTAAACAAACACTAAAGTGTTTAAAAACACTTTGATTTGATGAAATATCCTCCTCATGCTTCTCCTTTCTTCATTTTCGATTTCCAACCTACAAGGGAGAAAACCAGTTAGATTCTAAAAAATACAGAGATTAAAAAACAAAAAATAGAAGACAAATCGATCATTAATCAAAAAGCACATGCTAAAATTAAATTTCCATTTTTTTACTCCCTGCTAGTGTCACAACACGTGACTGCGTCGGAGTTTGATTTCTTAGCGGTGCTCTACAATGATGCTTACCAGTCAGTGTCACTCTGTGTCAGGGATAGAGAGCTCAATTGTGTTGCACTTTCTGCCCAACGTCGCACTTTTCTTCCAGCGTCACAGTTTGATTTCTTTGAGAGCTCCTGCGAGTCGACTAGTCAAGCGACAGAGTTTATAATTCAAATTTTCTTGGCAGGACAAGTCCAGCGTCACACTTTGAGTTTCAAGAAGTGCTATATAGTAATGCTGAAGAGTCAGCGGTGCCAAAACAGCGATGTTGAGCTCCCATTGTCAGAATTTTTTGTGTACAAGCAAAAACATGGAAATTTTAGGAAAAAGTGATTGAAGATGAGATGCAGCCCTCCTTCTAGCGCCAAATGTGTGAACCCCAATATTGGTACCTACAAAACAACACGAATAAACAAGTTAAACAAGAGATTGCAAGCCAAAACAAAGATTCCCCATGAAATCCATTTACAAACTCAAATTAGGAGAGAGAACAATGAAAAACACTATGAAAACAACAAAATAGATTGAATCTTAATTAAATGTGCAAACTCATGACCCCATCGGGGAATTGGTGCCAATTTGATGTGAAAATTGGCCATTTCCCAATTCCTAAGATGCAAGCTTGATATGTTGATGGTGATTGATCCACTTTGTTGATGAAATATGAGAGCTCCAAGCTAAAAATCTGCAAAAACCTAACTAAGAACTCAATGGTGATGGATGAAGATGGCTAAATATTTTAGCATAATAAATTTGCATAATTTGTGGATGATAAAATGAGGATATGATATCTTTATTTATAGAATGCTAAGATGGATGAATGTCCAAATTTGAGCAATGTGGGACTAACATTCATCCAATGGCATGATGCCACTTGTCAATCTATGAGTGGATAGAGGATGTGCAAAATTTGGGGTTTGTGCCAATAAATGCATAATTTTGAATTTCAAATTTGTTGAAATGACATGTAAGAGGGAAGGGAAAATGCAATAAATGCCACTTGGCTCAAGGAAAAGGACATGTAAGATGGAGTTATTGCCTTGTTGAATGTACATGTTAACTTGAAATTTTTGAATTCAAATTTGGAGAATATTCCAAAAGATACCTTGTGAGGAAAATAGAGATTTAATAAATGAATTAAATCCATTTTCATGTGAAACTTGCATAATCTAGAGGATGGGACATGGGATGAGATTAAATTAAGCAAGGGTTGATTAATTTAAAAGGAGATCAGATGATGTGACCTATTTGACTCAAATTTATGGATTTATTTAAATCAAATAAGAGAGGAATATGATAAGAGCTTAATTAAATAAAGATTTTGATTTGTTTAATTAAAAGGAGATGGTTGTTAGATTAAATTAAACAAGGTTTTAATTTATTTAATTTAATGGATAGACCTTAGAGATTTAATCAAATAAATTGATTATTTAATTAAATAGGGATAATTAGATTAGATGGTTTGATTTAATTAACAAAAGAGAGTGACTTAATTAGATAACATGAATTATTTAATTAAGGGAAGGGAATTGATGAATTTAATCAGATAAGGGGTTTTGATTAAATGATTAATCTGATGAATGATTCAGGATGAAACGATGTTAGTAGTTAGGATCAGATGCACAATGTCAATCGGTACATTTTACGTGTCTACATAAGTTATGGTTGTTCTTTAAGGTCACACTCATGTGCAAGCCAATCGATGGCTAATTGGAATCCCCGCTTTGTTTCCTTGTATTTTATGATGAATAAACATTATTGGAGGTCGATCAATGATCCCTTGAAAATAGGGTTTCAACCCTATGTTTGTTTTAAAATGTTACATGCCTATCATATCAGCTAGGTTGATAGACTATAGTTAAATCAAAGGCTCAAATAGTAGTGTATGTATTTTATTATCGTCACATTTCTATGGGAAAGGTGGTGAAACACTTGTTTAAATACAATAGACCTAACCAAGGTTCGATCTGTAAGATTGAAAGGTTGATCCCTTTATAATTGAGAAACATGCATGTCAATTTTAGTGTGAAACCAACTTGTTCTAAAAGTTGAAATCTATGTATGTTATTGTTTCTAAGAAGTAAAAGCACTAGACCAATGAGAATGGCCGATTTAGAGTGAACTGCGAATATATGTATAAACTTGAAAGGGCATGATTTTTGTTAGAACTCAAAACTTCCATGTCTTTCTTTGACATAAATACTTGATTAAATTTTACCTTGACAAGCATGACCATCGTAGATTCTTTATATTGTCAAGTTGCACGATGAATTTTCAAGGATGAAAACTAATTAATAGTCATTTGTTTTTTTATGAAATTGGGCTATAAGATTGTATAAGAATCTCTTGGCTTGCTTGAAAAATTGCAAGGGAGAAGCTGTAGATAGTAATATTATTGGAAAAACAACCTGAAACAATAATAAGGAAAATTGCAAATATTGTATGTTCTGTTGGAAAAATGATATTTTTGTTATTAAATATAACTCTTTAATCAAAAACACTATTGCAATGATGTGAATAGAGAATAATCTTTTGTAAATGTCACTATTTTGTGTTAAATTTATCTATGTAGCTGAAATAGTACTTGTTCTATTCAAACAATGAATGTTCATATGAAAACAACTTATTTTATGACTGTTTAGTAGGAAACAATGCTTTTTCTATTCAAATAATGAATGTTCATATGAGAACAACTTATTTTATGACTGTTTAGTAGGAAACAGTACTTTTTCTATTCAAATAATGTTCATATGTAAACAACTTGTTTTATGACTATTTAGTAGGAAGCAGTACCTGTTTTGCTCAAACAATGAATGTTTATATGTAAACAACTTGTTTTATGACTGTTTAGTAGGAAACAATACTTGTTTTGTTCAAACAATGAATTTTCATTTGTAAATAGGTTGTTTTATGATTGTTGAGTAGGAAATGGTACTAGTTTTGTTCAAACAATGAATGTTCATATGTAAACAACTTGTTTTATGATTGTTTAGTAGGAAACAATACTTGTTCTGTTAAAACAATGAATGTTCTTATGAAAACAACAATGATAGAATATCACAGTTGTAAGAATACAATAACAATATGTATGAAACTATTAGCACAAGCTTGTTTGCTTTCCTTATTTTTGACAAAGAAACATCAAATGAAATACTATTTTAAGATTGCGATCTGAATTAATGATTATTTTAGAATGTATGCACAAACTTTAACATTAGTAGGAACATATATGTGTATGCACACAAACTTCATCCATGTACATACACATACTTGTGGCATACCTTCTTTTATTTTTAGTACATTTTTTTATAAAATTATTATGATAAAAGGTATATAATAGTCATAAGAATGATATGACTGATTGAAGAATTACTCTATGGATTCATAAATCTAATTTTATGTTTAGAGAGTTAAATAGAATATGATTCTTCTATTGGAAACTTGAGTGAAAGAACATTATAAACAGAATAGTGATACCTTATTTGACTAGAGCACCTCAGGGTAGATGCTGCTAGAGGGTAGATAACTATTATGTGATGCTTAGTAGAAAGTTACCTTTCGGGATGGGTGCTAATGGCATTTAGAGAGTATAGGTTTTCTTTACCATAACCTATTCTTTTTTTTTGTTGCAACACACTTATTATGCTTGGCCAAGCAATTTATTTCATTATGTATGTATGAACTCCGTGATTTCACTCTTTGCCATTCCTAGCATAGATTTGCATTTTCTTTTCTAATCTTGTAGATAGAAATTACATGTTAATGTATGGGTGCACACCAAATTCCACCTTGCACATTGTTCTCTTGCTAAAATTTTCATGTAGGGATGGGCATTCTTCAAGTCAAAAGAATACTGGGGAAGCATAAGTTTCGTGGTTGGGCAATAAAGCACTTCAACCATGTTCTCATCCACCAGTGGAGGTGAGCAATGAAGAAGAACCTTAGTTGTTCATAGGACTATTTTAGTCTAAAATGTACCATGATGTAATTCATTCATGTACTTGATGAATAGTGTACAATGTAATGACTTTCTGGCCTTAGGAGCCAAGTCAAACTTGATATTATAATTTGACTTTTGAAGTGAATATATGAATCTTTGACTCATTTTAAATGGACATGTGTAGCTATGATTGATTTTAGCCACTAGTTATGTCTTTTTAATTTGGAGTATATTCATGTGTCATTTACAATAATATTAATTAAGTAATAATTTCGAATGGGTTGTTACAATTGCATGTAAGGTGACTAGAATAGGATAATAGTGGCTGAAATTGTTAAAAAATGTGACCAAATTTTTTAGGAGATGTGATGCTTACCATAGATTTTTAAGCAAGAATAATTTTTTAGTTGTACTCCCCCTCACATTTGTATCAATTGAGGGTCCATTTCAACAATATAGTATTGATTAAATTAGGGAGACTGAGAAAGATATAAAAAAATGGATTTTGGTAGCTACTAGATACTTTATCAAATCGGTGTAGGTACTACCAACTAGATATGCTACATCTAAAGTGATGATTAATTTCCTATTAAACACTACAATCATAACGTGTTAGCACCAAAAATAATTGTTGATAATGCAATGTGTTTTAGGTCCCATGAAATTCTTGACATATGTTCTAATTATGGGATAATTTTAACACATTATTTCCCTTATCCACATGGAAATGGCCAAGATAAATCTAGTAACAAGTTCATCATAACAATCATTAAGATATTAGATTCAAATAATAAATTATGGGATGATAAGGTTATCTTTTTGTCTAGGTGCATATGATAATACACAAAAATGATATTGGTCAAAGCCACTTTGAATTGGTTTTTGGAACAAAATTCAAAATTCCAATTAGGCTTAAATTGCTTATGTATAATTTATTGCATCAAATTAAGGGAGAGGAAAATGATATCATTTGCTTGAGAGTGCATGAGTTGACTAAACTTGAGGAAATCATAAGGGCTATATATGAGAGGAATATATTGTGATAAAAAAAGATGAAATATTTATTTGATAAAAAGGAAGTTCAAAGAAACTTCTAGGTTGGGGACATTTTCCTCACGTGTAATGCAAGATCTAAATATAATGGAAAACATGAAAATTTTAAATCTTTATGGGTCAAATATTATCAAATTGTAAACAAGTGTGGTTACGAATATTTTTATCTCAAGATTCTAGATGGATAATTCTTGGACCTACTAGTTCATGGAAAATATCTCAAGCAATACTTCTCTTGATGGTATGATTATCCCTTTAAAAATTTTATAGGAGTGAATTTGCACCCTTAATGCAAATCCCCTTTTTTCCCTTTTCCACTTTAGAAAACCAAACTTGAAGGCTAAATTCCACCTAAGTCTGCTACCTTTGTCCAACTTGGAGTGTGTTTTGTGTGTCGGTAGAGGAATTTTTGTCAGGCACACCCGTGCAACACAAAGATGTCCTCGCGGCATGCTTACGTCACTAGCAGATTCCTACATCTCGAGCAACATAAGTGTTAGTATTCTCATTGGGAGTTAACTTCTAATGCCTCCTACAGCTGACTGACATGAATATGGCCATGTCTTCATTCTCCCCTTCAGATTCATCCTTCCTACATGCATTTTCATCTTCTAAGCTCTCAATCCAACCTTCACAATCTCTTCTACAACTCTCTTGCACTCACTTCCTACATATTTGAAGCTTTCTAGCAGCACTCTTGCATTCCACAACAGGAACTACTTCACTCCATCACTTTGGTAGAGCAAGTGTGGGACAACACCATTGTCGCAGAGGCTTGAGCACTCTCATTTTCTCCCCCAAGCAGCCTTGAGTTCTCTTGGTGGAGGTGGTAAGCTTCCTACTCCTCTCCTCTATCACTTGGTTGAGTAAGCACATTTACTATTTTATAGTGCTTTAATGCTCTTTAGTTCATTTAATTCTTTATCATATTTCCCCATTGTTGCAAACTTGGCTATCTATGGAGGTGGAAACACCAAAGCGGGGGTCTGATTGAGGTAAACCCCTATATAGCCCCCAACCATTTCCCTCTTTTTGTGTGCAAGAGAATGTGCTTGGTGGAGCTTGCTGGAAAATGAATTCCTTTGTGAGATTATTCTCGCCACCCTATCTCCCATTTACTATCTTTATCATATTCATACTTGTACTATCTTATAGTCCTATTTTGGCCTTTTAGAAGTAGGTACCTTGGTTGTTAGTCTATTTTCTAGCATTTAACCTTGCTTTTGTAGTCCTCTGGTCGTACGGATGCTAGCGCACCTAAGAAATGCTAGCGCACTGCACTGTCATCCTGGAACCACACTTTTGTCCTTGAGTAGAGAACTTCCTGAGGCATAGAGTTAAACTTGAAAAATGACTTGCCTAGCCCCATCTTGAACCTCAAGATTGCAAAGTGGTTTTAGGACTTTATAGTCCTCATCATTCTCATCCTCATCTCCAAACACCCCCTTAGCTAAGGTAAGATAGGGAATCCTTCTGCTCTCAGCCCTTCGTGACTTGGGGCCTTGAACATAGTCGGTCCCCCTACCTTACATTTTGGTGAACCCAACGTGAACCATTTTGGTTCTATTTTGCAATACTAAAAGACCCTTTCCTCGTATTCTAGGAGTGTTGTAGGGCTTCTAGCCTTACAACCCAACCTACAATCCCTAGTAGGTGTAGTTGGAAGGTTCCAAAGGTATTGTATGATGAAACCTTAGTTGGGTCACTATCCTATTCCATCACCTTTTGGAGGCTCTATGGAAGTATTGTCTAGTGTGTGATGGCCTCTTTCCTACACTAACCCATCCCCTTTGCACCGTCCGTGAATAGTGATAACGGTATTACCTTCACTTCATAGGATTTGTCTATGGGATTTAATAGAGAACCATCTCCTCTATATATCCCTATGCGGATTAATGAAAACATCATAGCTGGTGTTCTTGTTGATCCGATGTCCCAAGTTAACATCATAACTAAGGAGATTATGTTGATCAACTTCTTACATAAAGATGGGTATGATGCACCCATGAGTACTATTCACACACATGACAGACTTTTCATTCCTCCTTTGGGAAGTATCATCCTATCAGTGATGTTCAGACCTAAGTCTGTGAAACTCCTATTTGATATCATCCCTAGATCTAAGCTCTTTAGAGTAAAGTTGGGTATCCTTTGGTTGGTTGCTATGAATGTCGTACCCTTAGCCATGCATAAATGTCCAAAATTTATCCATGGGGATTTTGTGCACATGATCAATGATATCGATTATAAGCCACCAGTTTCTCATAGTAGCTACTCCTTGGACTAATCTTGTCCTACATCTATTATTCCTCTTCCATACAGGAGGGACCTTTTGCATCAAACTTATTAGAATTATAAAAGGGGGTGCTTGACACCAAGAGTGAGATACCCGTCATCGCCTTATGTTGTTTCACATAGAGCTTGTCTGAAAGCTAATAGTGATGCTGATAAGGCACACAAAAGAGAAAAAGAGAAGTGGTCAAGAGATCCTCCTTCTTCCTCTTTCACTATCTAGCCTGATGTTTCCTCTCACCCCACTATGGGGCCATCTGATTGTATTTCGCATTTGCGTGAGAACCCTATGGTGCCGACTTGGAAAAAGCTGAAGCGTCCTACATTTGAGCTTCCCATTTTAGCTATGGAACCTAGGACCATTCAATATAAAATGAAGAAAGCTACTTTTGGATAATCCTCTATGTCTTAGCCTCCATGGTTCCCTACTGCTCCTGCTCCTAAGGTAGTGAACGGGAAGAGGCCCACTACCAAGGACCTTGAGTTGAATCCTCCTGCCACTTCTCAATTCGCTCCTCCTACTCCCGTTGAGGAGACCATTCCTCTGCCAAAATTGACCATAGTGGACATTTTAATGATTGAGTAGGATCCCTTTGCTCCTTCTATGCCTTCAAACTCTAGTTCAAAGAGCCAAAGAATCCACCTTGTGTGTAAGCGCATGTAGGACAAAAGGATCTCCTAGTCGAGTAGGCCACCTTGTAAAAAAGGGAGGAAGAAGTGACCTCCCCTTTACCTGGGCCTTCCGCTATGTCCTCTTCTTCCCTTCCCTCTGTTCCTCTTCAACCTAGTTCCATCTCACCTTTGGATCCTGCTACAAGTACGCCTAACCTTGGAAAGGTGTAGGTGTTTATTGCTCCTTTGGGGGAACCAACTTTTCTAACATCCCTCCCAGATGTCCCACCTTTTATGAAACCAGTAGACATGATGAACACCTCAATGGTGTCTGCTACAGTGTTCTCCTCCTCGTCTTCCTCTATGCACCTCACTTCGTCAGTGGGGAGTTCACATCCCCCAACAGAGCCGAAGGTAGAGGGTGGTCCTTCCAGTAATGGAGGACCTAAGAGGATCCCACCTTCTCCAAAAGGTGGCACCGCATTGACTTATTCTACCCTAGTGGAAGAATTAGTCCTGGCCTCCCCCGAGTTTTTCACCACTCCTGAGTCGTTCGATGAGCCTTACGATGAATCTCAGGCACAACCTTCCCCATCCATTGAAATTATACATGGCACTCCTACTAGGTGCATTTTTAACTTTGTGGATGAATTTCTATCCTTGTTGGTGATCTTCGTGAAATCACTGACCCTAGCTCCACAAGAGCTTTGTGGAGAGGACCTTGCAGGGCCCTCTTCCTTAGCCCTTGTTGTTGGAGAGTTGAAGGGACCTCCCCTAAACATTCCACCACTACATGCTCATCCTCCTTCCCCCTACGATGATCTAGAGTGGGAAGGGGATGACCTCTTGGTCGATCAGTGTTAGGAGGAGGCCCCTCTTCTTGATCTCTAGATTAGATGTGTGTGTGTGTTTGTGATGTGATTAGTTCCCCCTGTAATCATGCTATGTGTGCTTGGATGACCCTTGTCACCCTTGTTGGTGCTAGGATACAGGCGTGGTTTTTGTGTCATAAACCTTCCTCAATTTGTATCATCATTCTTCCAAGTTTGTGATTGATTTTCGATAAATTGGGGATGATGCAAAGAGTTGGGGGAATTTAGGCTTCCCTTCCATGTTGACCCAATTTTTTATTTTTACTTTGTCTTCTCATGCATTCTTCACATGGTCTGATATAGTAGGGGGTTGATGATAGTTCATAATATCATTATACTACATATATATCTATGAGCAGTTCTGACCTTGAAATATCAAGCTATCCCTATGCCCTTTGTTCTTATTTATTTTCTCTTATGCTTTTTCCTTTATCTTTCTCTCTCCTTTGCTTGAGTTTTCCCCTTCTTGTGTGACAAATCTGCTTCTACAACATTTTGATTTCTAGAAAATGCATTCGTTGCCAACGAATCTCTTCTTGAGAATCTTTGCAAACCTTTCTTTAGGAAATCACATTCTCAACTTGGAACCCTAACAGAACATGTTTCCTTCATCATGGGTTCATAAAGAAAGGACTTGAATACCTTCCCTTAGAGGTGGGAGCACTTTGATCTTCCCCTTGCTTGGGGGAGTTTTCTTCGTGAACATCTTTCAAAAGGATCCCTTGATGATGGATCAATCTAAGAAGGAAGAATGTTTACTTTACTTTCAAGCAGCGTGTCCCTTGAGTTGTCCCCCTCTTCACACCGGGTTCCCAAGGGACCGCTTTGAATGTTTCCTAGCTTGTTGACAATTTGAGTAACCATTTGCTTACTTGCCTATGTGGCCGCTTTTTGAAATGTTCTATCTGCAGGTAAACATGTCGTTGCTTTTTTACTTTGTGGAGTCTACTTCCTTCAACTTCCTCCATGTGAGAGATCTTGGGGGTTTCCTCCCTACAAGTTTGTGGATTTTTAGGGTACTTTCCTTTGAGCTTCCTCCATGTGAGAAATCTTGGGGGTGGATCCCTTACAGATTTGTGGGTGTGTAGGGCACTTTTTTTTGGTGTCTTTCATGTGATAGATCTTGGAGGACACCTTCCCTGCAGGTCTATAGGTCTATAGGGAACTTTCTTCAGATAAACTTCATGTGAGAGATCTTGGAGGATATCCTCCTTGTAGTTCTACGGATCTATAAGGTGCCTTCTTGGCTTCTCCCATGTGAGAGATCTTGGGGGACATATACTTACCAATATGTGGGTCTGTAAGACACTTTTTTGGATTCCTTCATGTGAGAGATATTGAAGGACACCTTCCTTGTAGGATCGAGAACCTATAAGGCACTTACTTTTTAGGGCTTCCTTCATGTGAGAGATCTTGGGGGTTGCCTCCTTGTAGGTCCGCATGGCTGTAAGATGCTGTCATTCTTTAGCTTCATAGTTCTGAGAAGCTATGAAGTCTTTTGCTTGCTTTACACCTTCAAGTTCATTAGATCATGGTTTTCTTCCTCAATTGTTCAAGTATACATTTATAATTCTATTTCTTCTTCGAACTACTTTACTGAAGCACTCATTAGTATTCATGCTCACTAAAGTGGGGGAAAAATGTATAGGAGTGAATTTTTTTTATGAAGGGTCAGGTAACCCCCCACCGCCGGTAAAATTTTTACCATGATCGGCAGTGCTGGCGGGACACACCAACCGGTACCACGGGAGCGCCAGAGAGTCGAACCCATGGTGGGCGCCCTGCGACAGGGAACACCTTAACCAATTGGGCTCGGACCGGCGCCCCGTATAGGAGTGAATTTTCACCCTTAAATAAAATCCCCTTTTTTCCCTTTTCCACTTTAGAAAACCAAACTCGAAGGCTAAATTCCACCTAAGTCCACTACCTTCATCCCACTTGGCACATGTTTTGTGCATCAATAGAGAAATTTTTGTTGGGGATGCTCATGCGGCGTGCAAATGTCCACTTGGTACACTTACGTCCTTGGAAAATTCCAATATCTAGAGCAACAAAAGAATTACTCTTCTCATTAGGAGTTAAGTTGTAATGCCTCCTCCAACCGACTAACCTGAATATGGCTATTTCTTCATTCTCCCCTTAAAATTCATCCTTCTTGTTGATGGTGTTTTCTGCACAACAAAAACTTAGACGAGATGCAATATCCTATCTCTCTTGAAAGGTAAATCTCTATTAGCAAGCCTCAAGAAATAACTCCAAGGTCTCTAATGTCAGGTCTTGACAATGCATGAACAACCCAGTGATAAATGTGAAGATGTTGGTAATCACAATGGGACCTTACTACAAGTAAAATGTTGAACCTTAGTCTACCAGATCCAATAATTAATATGATATTTCAATCTAAGTTTAACCCAATAATTAAAGAAATCACAAAAGATAAAGGTTTTGAGAGATTTCCAAACTTAGCACTACTCCTAAGATTAACAATGCAAATGACAAACATTGAAATGGACCAATCCCTCAAACAAATTTATATTTGACCCAGATAAATCTGCAATCTTACAGAAATAGTGCAATCTTCTATGGTTTTTAAAGATTTTCAAATTATGAACATTCACTCAAACAACCCCTTATGTAGTTGAAATGAATAAATACTCACAACTGAACTAAGCACAATGAATGTAAATTCCAGGCTAACTTTGCAAAGCAACTAACAATCTGTTGGTTGCGAAAAGTATGGACTGAGAGGTTGCTGCAACATTCAAGTGTTAAATCATTGACATTATTAAATTGAATCTAATCTAAGCATTAACTTCCTCAAAGAAATTTTAAAGATAGAAGAAAAGAACCATGCAAGACAAGAGAATATGAGTATAACACCAAATCACAATGTCATTACTTGTATTTGAATCATCCACCGTAGCAACAATTCTAGCCTTCTATTTACAATATTTGCTTGGAAGCCATTAACTTCTAACTTGCTCTACTGGCTAACTACCTTTTTGCTATTCTACTTCTATCCTCTAACAATAACTACAACAAATACCACCCTCTACAAATGAGGCAAAATTCCCCATATATAGAATTCCCTCTTTCTGAAAGTATGTCGGCTTGGATGAGTTTTATAATAATAAGGCATGGCAACCCTGCCAGGAGAAATTTCAAATAGAATATAATAGGCATTAGATGCATGCATTTCTCAGTCGGTGTGGGATCCCACCACAGCCTAGACCAAAGCATGGTGACGTAATAGGGAAGCACAAATTTTGATGTAGCCTGTGTTAACTCCCTCCTCCCTCATCTTTATTCTGACTCAACATTTCATGAACTTTCAAAAGCATCCTATCCATGTCAGCTATTGGTCACAAAGGCAGAACCTTAAGTCAATTTTGAATGGATGTAATTTCTTCTCTTGACTGCTTAACCGACCTATCCTAGTCCACCTTGTGCGCCATATACTTATCAATAACTGCCAAGTAGGTGGCCGCATCATCTAACTGGTGCTAAAAAATGGGGTCATCACCAAGCAGTGCATAGACATCTTGTCACCATTCTCTCAATTCCTCTAGACTCAAGTGTTCGAGAGTAATCTTGCTTCTTCCTGTCATGATCTCAAAGAATGTAATAGAGCCATTGTATACCCCACTTAGGGTATCCTCAATTTTCCTTCTTCGTTTGTGAATCATCTTCAACGCTTTTTGTCTAATTTGTAATGCCTAAAACCACTCCCAGGGTTCAGTAGCCTTAGAAAAAGGAAGGATCTTGTCACTCACTAATCTATCCTTGGTGTATTCCATGATGGTCTTGGTTTTATGCAGCAGCAAGTCTGTGTCTCCTCTATCTTGTGCTATCCCCTGCTTCATCCAATCCATCATCGTTGCAGCATCCTTCCCTATTGATAGGATTTCCTTTATAGCCTCATCACCTTTTGCTTGGACCCCTTCCAACCAATTGGCAGTGGCAAGGGTGGTGGCTTTCATCCTTCCAGCTCGGTGATAGTCTCTTGAGGTAGAGGATTTGTAGTAGAGGAAGAAGGGTTAATGAATTGTAGGAGCTTCATTAATTCCTCCAAGCATTTCTTGAGATTTTCATTTTCTCTCTTAAGCTCCTGCTTGGTCTTCCTTTCCTTCCTCAATCAGTCCATAAGAACTGTACTCGAGGCCTCATAGTCTTTAATATCCTGCTCAAGTGACGTAGGTCCTAGATTGAAAGTCTAAATGCTTTAATCTTTCCCGACCACATCATCTCTATTTCTATCTAGAGCAGGGGTGGCGATGTGAACAACCCTGTTATGTGCCTCCTCTCTTTCAATTCTCGAGATCACTCTAGCTTTCTTCTTACCTTTTTCCTTGCCAATCTTTGCCAGCAATTCATCCCAATTAGGCGATGTGTCTTCTAATACAACTTGTTTTCTCTTGATTTCTCTACCTAACCATTCTGGGACAGTAGGGTCCAATTTCCCTTGACTCGATCTTGCTTCTTCTTGGTGATCTCCTACTATCCCCTTCTCTGAATCTTGTGTCTCAGGAGTCTCATCCTTATTCCCTTCCTTCTCAGGCTTAGGTGATGGAACCTTTCCCGCTTCTCTCTCCTTTGAGGGGGATTCAACCTCTGCATGTGTGATTGGGGATTGTGCATGTGTAACCAAAGGAGACTGTATTACTTTTTCAACTTTAGCCTCTACATTGTAGAGTTCTCCTTCATGGAATTCCTCCCCTCCAGTGTCTTGATCTTGGTCAAATTCTTCGGCCTCGCCAGATTCACTTTGGGCTTCATGAACAGGAGGAATGTCATCTTGTTGCACATCATCAAAAACAATTGGAGGAAGGTCAGTCCTCAACACCTTATCCCTGGGAGAAGGGGTCCTAGACCTCCTTGAATATACTTTGGCCTTCTCCTCTGAAATTTCCACGTTCACCACCAGTGGGGAAGTTGTTTCTCCTGCAACCTTGGAGCTTGCTTTCTCTGACAATTTGACAATTCTTCTTCTTTTCAACAAAGGAGCATCAATCTCGAGACCCTGTTCTTTGACCTCCTTCCACTCAGACCTTTTAGTCTTTATCCTTGTCTTGGCTTTTGGGTTTCTTTGATTTTCTCTTTCTTGAACTTCCCCTCCTTGGACATTCTTTATCTTGCTCTTGGATGGGGAGTCTAGCTTACCCTTACCCTTAGGATTCTGCTCAGCTAATTCTTCAGAAGTGGAGTGGGAATCCAAATATCCCATCAGGTTGTATGTGCATTTCACTCCCTTGTTCTCCAACCCCCATATCACATGCTTGAGCCACATCTTGGTGACTTTGTTAATTGGATCCATTAAATGCTTCAGCTCAGTTTTCTCCTCTTCCAACCAGTCCACATCACCAATTGGTCTGTCCTTGACCGCTTCATAGGCATGACCCTGGATTAAATTTCCATCATCTTCCAATTGGTCAAGTACTTCCCTCACATTATACAATCGGACTACATCCACTGGGAGCCGAGAGAATTTCTTCTTCCTGACTTCATATTCATGGCTGCAGTTGGCCCAATAGTCTTGCAAGTTTACCTTGTGGCTATATTCTCTGCTGGCCTTCTTTTGTGCTTTTCCTGTGATATCAAACCATGATCTATTAGAATCTGAAGCTTGGGCAGTGATAATAGAAGGGCATGCCTCTCTAGTGCCAATCCTCAAGGGGAAATCTCCACCAAATCCTATCTTGTGTTTGTGCTTCTTGATAATGGCATCAAAGTCACAAATTTGTCTAGTTACTTCCAGTAATATGAGGTGATCAGTGGGATACCTTGGAAGTCTATATGGGGGCCTCTAGTAGCCATCAATCTGAATGTAGGAGAAGGTTGGGAATTGAATGAACCATGCTCCATACTTCTTGATGAGCTCTTTGGCTTGATCTGAAATCTTGACATGTTCTACCCCTTGAAGTATCCTAGTGAAATACATGGTAAATGCATCATTTTCCCTCCTGTAGTTTGAACCTCCAAGGTGTAGTAGAGGGAAAACTTCGTAAATGACATCCTGTCCAAAGATTCCCTTTGTATCCAATCCTTTATAGGGATGGAATCTTGCAAGTGCATAGATCAGGTATGAAGTCATTGTGAAAGTTTTTGTCTGCAATACGTTGGATAACTATGCATGGAGCATTCTGCTAATCAAACCAGCCCAATGATAATCAATTGATTCTTGCTCCATCCTCACAATGGCATGGCACATCCAATTCTCAAATACTCCTGCATTCCTTAGTCCAGCTACCCTGCTGAGTAGTGTAATAGCATCATAGTATTCTTTGTTGAAATTTATTGTAAAAAGTTGTTTGGGTAGTTTAGAATAATGTGACTTGGGATTTTCCAACCAAGAGTTGATGAACTACTGGGATTTCACAGTTTGGTCATCATAGAATTCCTTAGCGGACTCCATGTTGAATTCCACCACATGAGATCTATCAGGCATGTTGAAGGTTTGAGCAATAGTGATAGGGTTGAGATTCGCTATTACTCTCCCCTAAGGACTGATAATCTTTTGAGTACCCTGGTCGTAGTGTTTTTTACATTCTAGGATGAGCTCATAACATTGCACCATTGAGGGGAAACCAACCACATGTGCCAGACCTGACTCTTTCATCCTTCTAGCCACCCAAGGAAGATTTTCGGCTGCCATTCTTTCTTTGAACTCCTTGTAATCCCACGAGCTGACATTTGTATCAATTATCTCTGACCAGATAGATGTGATTTTTCTCTTAGGAATATTGCTCCTAATATCCATTTTAATCTTCTCTGCATCAGACATGGATGATCCAGTTGTTTCCTTGTCAGACTCGGCCTGCATTCATCAAGAAAAGCACCATAAAAATCACAGGAAACTAAGGTTAATCTACCAATACATAGTTAAAATGAATCTCATGTAACCAAAGTGCCATTAAATCTCATATGGAATGATCCCAACAAATTTTAGGTTTCAAGGCCACCCGCAGAATCTAGGCCAGAGAGGAATCTCAGAGAATTCTAGACCGATCGGATCCCAACAGAACGACCAAGAAACGCCTACTTAATCATTAAACCCAAGTATAATCGATTGATAAGCCACATGGGAAATCCAAATAAAACATACAAATAAGCATAAAATGCATCATAAACCATAAATAAATCCAAATACCTCATGTTCTGTTACATTCCATCAAAGTTTGGGAAAATCTGTGAGGGATGGATTTCAATGATGAACGAGCCAGGGGAGACAGACACTGGATTTCGGGGAAATCCGGACTCGGCAGAGATCCGCGGTCATGGCAAGACTCTGGGTCAATTAGTGTATGAGCATGCCTCTCGGCCAAACATCTTTCATTCGGGAGGAAGTCATGTCAAGTGGGGACATGTCTTACCAACTAGCGCTTATAGCAAATGATTTCGGTATGACCAACGGGCGGTCGGTGTAAGGTCTCAACGAATTTTAGAAGTCTCACTAACTAGCGTAGGTTTCGGCCAGACACAAGGTTTGTGGTATAAGTCTGGGTGAATGCTCTTTGTCTCACCAACTAGCGATATAACATAAGAAACCTTCGACGTGAGAAAAACACCGTCACAGTGAATGAATGTAGGCTTTCGAGGACTTTCGGTATAACGTCTTACCAACAATATGTGGTCTCAGCGAAAGAAGATTTGAGCTCGCCAAGAAAGGGAGGGGTTGCCATAGGGTCATGGTGAACGCCAGTAATCACGCCGAAGGCGATGGTCTCGGTGAGAGTCATGATCTCGCTGAAATGTCTCAATGAAACAATGGATGTCTTAGCGAAGCAAAAGGATATCGATATGGCCAATAAAGCCCGCTATGACCTCTTGCCGACTAGGGTTTGTCCTACCGAAGGAGTGTATGAAAACATATGTTGATGAGAGATTTTCTTGTAGGGTGAGGTCACAGAAAACCATCTTCTCTCACCAACTAGTAATGAGTTCGGCCAAACATGGGGTTTGTGTTATAGGTCCTGGTGAACGTCTCTAGTCTTAGTGACTTAGTAGTATAACACACACATCGGAGTGACTAACAAGTGGTCTGGGTAATGTCTTAGCGAAATGACTTTGTCCTCCTGACTTCGAAGGGCACTCAATGAGAGCAGGATATGTTTGATGAAAGGTCTCAGCGACAGAAAGGGAAATCGGCCAAATGAAAGGAGCCCGCTATGAGCTCTTGGTGACAAGGTTTTGTCTTGCCTACAGAAAGAATTTCAGCATGACACAGGATGACCGATGTGACCTCTCCCCGACTTGGAAGGGTCACAGTGAACGGGATTCGGGAGAGGCAGGGAGTCACGATTTCACCCAGACATTGAACCAACTATGGAATTTTGAAGAATTAGACTTAGGGTAAGTCAAGCATGGGATTTTCATAGATCTTTGAGTTTTAGGTTCATTTTAAGATGCAATAACTTGAAATGACATTGCCCCATTTTGAAACCCTACTCATCCGCCATTAGTGCATAGGGTAGCTCATAATTCAGTTGTTTCAACTGCTAGGTCGCCACTAGGTTTTACTAATTATTCTTAGGAAAGATTTATTGAAATGCAAACAGACAAATGGGCTCAAAGCTCACCTGGGAACTGAAAAATGATGCAATACTGAACAACCCTAGCATGAAATAATCAAATACACAAGAATTCAAATCCCACAGACTTTCATAATACCAACTCGCCATCCATAATTCAATTCAAAGCAAAGTAGTCAGACACATACCATTATAAGGGAAAACCGATCTGGGAATCAACAAACACAAGGGAATGGGGCTTAGAAAAATAGACGCAGGAATGCACAATCTGTCACTACAATCCCCAATTCACCTAAATATTCCAAAACGAAGCCAACAGCCCAAAGAACAAACTCGAAGGATGCAATTCTCGACTCAGACAATGGAAAATAGTGAGTAAAATGGCACAAAAGATCCCAGAAATTAAGTAAAAACCAACCTTCAAAGCATGTATTAGGACATTAATGCAATCGACAAGACTGTTAGAGAAGAATTTTGGAAACCCGACAATAGGGCGGAACCCAGGAAAATCCAGCCCACGTGGAAATCCTCAAAGACCTAAAATCTCTAAACAACAAGGTCCAACTGGAGTCCAAGCAGAACTTGGGGAAATCTGACCGGGGTGGAAAATCCTGACTCTAAGTAGAAACCTGAACCACTATAAAAAAACTAAAGATTTTCAATGAAATCCAGGGGGAACACTTAGGGAATCAAAAATAGTCATTTAAGCACATGCCTAAATGGGACAAAACCCAAAAATGAAAGGATCAAGATGCAAAACCAAAAAGCAAGAGGGTCCCTACCTTCAACGAGGCGTGTGTGCAAAAAATGCACAACAAATGGCGACTTCTGCTGGGAAAATGCTCTAGAGCATTTTGATGACAAAAAGGAATCAAGAACCCAGAATCTCTAGTTTTAGTCTCACTAGCAAGAAAACAAGTCAGAATGCAAGGATTCAAAGCATCAGAACTAAAGTGTAGACTGAACCTTCATGAACTGGAAATCCAAGTGAGTGTAAGTGAGTTCATTACCTTCCTTAAGCTACTACAGGAACCAAGCTCAATCAAGTCAGACTACGTAAAGATTCTAACTTCAAAAGCAACCTAGATAGGGCCTCGCTACCAGTCAGGCGTCCATAGCCCTGACGAGGTTATCGTTCTAGCTCTCCTGAACATAGCTCTACTACCAACCATGCATCCATAGCCCCGGTAAAGATGTTCAGATACCCCTGACAAGTTGAATTTGTTCCTTTTCTTTCTTTTGATATTCTTTATATGTCCTTTTCATTTCAACCTGTGAACAATGAAGCTCACACGCAGGGTCGAGAACCACAGTGGCGCTGAAGCAGAAACAAGATTTTTCACCTGACAAAACTTCACAAAGCCTCTTATAGTAACGTCAGGATCCTTAAGATATATGAGAGATATAAGTTTCCATAGTATTTCAAGTTCAAATCTACACAAGAGACTCATCTTCCTTAAATCAAACATTTATACTGTTGGACGGTAGCAAAGACCTCAACCCTCCTTTCAGGATGCAAGACAACAATCCACCAATGAAATACTTTGAACAATCCTAGAGAATTATAGGTTTGCCATGCAGGTGCAACACATCCTGGCAAAAACAGAGAAAACCCCCAACACAAGAGCAAATCAACAATAGAAAACCAAACCAAAACAAACCTACAATAACAAAACAATGAAAAACCATGCAGAAAGGAGAACCAAAGAGGAAACCTCATTTAAATATATACAAGACCAGAGCTGAAGACAACTCAAGACTGGAAATAATGCTTCAAATACTGCCCATTGACAGGTAGTGGGATATCCTCTCCAGTGAGAGTTTTCAATCAGAAGGCATTATCTCCCAAGATTTTTGAGATCTGGTAAGGCCCAAGCCAAAGTTTATCGAATTTTCCATGCTCCCCCTTACGGTCGTAGGCTTTATCCCAGTAAAGAACCAAGTCAGAAATCCTAAAAGCTTTAACTTTGGCTCTTTTATCAAACCATCTCTTGACTACCCCTTGATGTTTAGCAAAGTTTTCTAGGACAACATCTCTCTTCTCCTCAAGATGCAATAATTCAGTGAGTCTAGCCTCATGTTTGTCCCCCTCATCATAATATTTGTTAATGAATTGCAAAGTGGTAATCTTTAACTGAATGGGAAATATAGGCTCTAATCCATAAACCAAGTGGTAAGGTGATGTTCCTATGGAGACTTTATGTCTGGTTTGGTCTGCCCAAAGAGAAAATCTGAGTTGGGTACACCAGTCCTTCATATTTCTTTCTAACAGTTTGTGGATAACAGTCAGGAGGTTTTTGTTGGATGACTCGGCTAAACCATTACCCTGAGGGTAATAGTTGGATGCAAACTTAATGTTAATGCCATGATCGAAAGCCTAATTGGAAAACTTTAATGATGAAAATGCAGGACCATTATCAAAAACTAAAGACACAGGACACCCAAAATGATTAATGATACCTGATTCGATGAAGTTAATAACTACCTCCGAAGTACATTGTTTGCAAGTGAGGGCCTCAGTCCATCTTGTAAAATAATAAGTGATAGTAAGGATATACCTGTGTCCTACAGAGGAAGGCAGATTAATGGGACCTATAAAGTCCATTCCCCATTGCACAAAAGGTTTTACATCAACAACTGGTCGGAGTGGAAGTGTTGCGTACTTCTCCTTAGTGGTCATGGTCTAGCATACATGGCATGTCCTGACATGACTGTGGGTGTCCTTGAACAGTGTAGGCCACTAGTAGCCAGCTTTGAGAATCTGGTTGGCTGTAGAAGGTGCTAACCCATGGCCAGTACCATATCTATCATGGAATTTCGACATCACTCTTTCAGATTTTTCCCTTCCTAGACACCTTAAATACACACCTTCTTGATTTTTCTTGTATAGAACAACTCCTTTCAACATGAAACTATCACTCTTTAAGCGTAATGACCTTTTTATTGCATTAAGATGATCAGGGCACCTTTGAGTCAAGAGATAGTGAACAACGTCATCATACCACTCACCAGGAGAAACATCCTCTAAATTGTAACTTTGAGCTGTAAGCTCAAGGCCCATCTCTACCTTTGTCTTCATGAGCCCTTACCCTCTGACCAGCTTCATGGGCTGAATTTCCATATCATACTCTTGTAGCATGGTTAGGCACTTGGCACTATGTTCTCCCAGTTCATTCTGTATTAATAGTAGCTTAACTGTAGGATCTGGAACTATGGAAAAGATTTTGTTTCTAAGGACATAATGCCTAAATTTCTTTATCGCACTGACTAAGGCATAAGCCTACTTTACCACACTAGGATACCTTAACTCTACATCCTTTAATGATGCACTCATAAATGCGATGGGATGCTCATTTCCTTTATCTGATTTTTGAGTCAACATCACAGCACAGGAATGGTCGGAAGCAAATGAATATATGTAGAAGGGTTTAGCATAGTCAGGGCTTACCAAGATAGGGGCTTCAGTAATCACCCTCTTTATCTTGGAAAATGGTTCCTTTTCCTCCGTATTCCATTCAACTTTAGCCTCCTGCTTCAACATTGCATTCAGTGGCTTGACTATTTTTGTAAACCCAGTGATGAATTTTCTCACAAAGTTAATCTTGCCAAAGAATGATTTCATTTCCTTCTTACTGGTAGGTAGTGGAATCTTGAAAATGGCTTCTACACATTCACGATCAATTACAATCCCCTTCTCAGAGATAATATGTCCCAATAGCTTGCCTTCTGTGACTCCAAAGATGCATTTCTTGGGATTGAGTGATATACCGAACTCTCTACATTTCTGGAAGACTTTGCACAGATCTAAGACATGATCACTTCTCCTTCTTGAGAATACTGTCAGATCATCCATGTAGATGATTATGCACTTCCCGATTATCTATTTGAATTCTATGTCCATTGCTCTTTGGAACATGGCTCCAACATTGATCAAGCCAAAAGGCATCCTTCTATAGGCAAAAGTGCCCCATTTGGTGGTGAAAGCAGTTTTATGCCTATAATCATATTGCACCATGACCTGGTTGTAACCTGAATAACCATCAAGGAAGGACATCATCTAAGATCTGTTGACAACTTGAAGCACTTCATCTAGTGAGGGTACTGGATAATTATCTTTCTCTGATGCCCTATTCAGGTTCTTGAAATCCACACATAGCCTAATTTCACCATTCTTCTTCCGCACTAGAACTAGATTTGTAACCCAAGTAGAGTGTCTAACCAGGAATATTATTCTTGCAGACAATAGCTTTTGCACTTCCTTGTGTATTATAGGTTCTAGTAGAGCATTAACATGCCTCTGCCTTTGTCTGAAAGGCTTTACCCCTAGATTGAGCAGGATAGTATGAGTTATGATCGATGTATCATAAGTCTTCAAGTCTTCATAATTCCAAGCAATCACATCTGGATATTCATGGAGTACCTCTATGATTCCTTTTCTTTCTTCCAGAATGCATACTTTGTTGAGGAAGATATTTTTGACATCATCCGTGGATCCTACATTATACTTGTCACATTGTCCATTGATGGACTCTTTCTTGGCATCCTGTTTTTGATCATTGATCTGGTCCAGATCAAAGATCCTCTGTAGTTGCACCATGCCCCTAGGAATTTTGTTGGTCTTCAGATTGATCACCCCTTCCAAGTCCATCTCAGCTTCTTGGGGTTTAGCTTCATCGATGATTTGAGAAGAAAACACATCAGTACTAGTAATAAAATCGAAGATGTGCTTATCATCTTCAAATACCTAGAAGTTGGTGATATTATCTGGTACCGAGGGTACTGGGGTTAGCTCCATAATAAACTTCTTTAGCCCTGAAAGAGACAGAGGCTGCAGGGTACTTGCCACCTGGGCAAGAGAATCAACTATTTGGTTCTTGATTCATGAAATCAACTGAATGTTGAAGGCATCAAATCCCTCAATGAGGTCCCACACTCTATGTCTATAGTTGGTGATTCTCCTATCATGACAAGAATATTGTCTCCTAACTTGTTTGACTATTAACTCAGAATCCCCAAAGACTTGGAAGATTCTAACTTTCTTCTTTACTGCCATTAACAGTCCATGCACCAAGGCTTCATATTCTACCACATTATTCATGTAGTGGAATTGAAGTCTATGAGCCACAAAAAATGTCTTACCCATTGGGCTAATTAGCTAGAATCCTGCCCCAGCTCCTTGCTTTGACTTAGACCCATCGAACCTTAATGTCCAACAACCAACAACTGTCAGCTCCTTTCCCTTTTCTTTTGCACCATTGTTGCTAGAGAGTTCTTTAGAAGGCACTACTCTTTTTCCTTTGTGATCTTCTTGGACATTGATTGTGACTGTAGTAGTGGGATTAATATGCTTTTGTACTTGTTTTAGTGTAGTTTTGCATAGGCAGTAGTCCAATTCTAAATGAGAGGCATTATGTACCCTACACCAATTGGGCAACAGTAATTCTCCAAAGTTCACTCATCTCCCCAATTGGACTTGATCTTCAATACATTTTTGAATGAACTCTTGAAAACTATCTAGTAACACAAGCTGACTATCCTCCAAGTCATTATCCTTTTCATCTGGTTCCATTAAGGCTCTAGTTCCACTGGATTCTACTATATTGGGTTTCGTTGTGAGGTCTACAAGTGTTGTGTGGAACATAAGAACTTCTTCCATATTTGGCTCTCCAGGAGGAGCCGCGAGTATATAGTTACCCATGCTTACTTCTGATACCAGAATCTTAGTAGAAGTTTTATGATATTCCGTAATCATATACTTCATTTTGGGTTCTCTTTCAATCCTGATCTAGTTTGGAACCCCCTTCCAGGGTATCCACATGTGGGAATGATCAGTCGATACATATCCATTCAGAACCCTGGTAAAGTCCCTTCCCAAGATTAGGCCATAAGCATCAGGGATGTCAGCCACCTGTATGTTGATAACCTGCTGAATTCTAGGGTTAGAATCAATCTACATATAAATCATATTTAACTCTCCTACAATATTCACTTCTGTCCTATCCAGTTGTGTGAATTTCTTCTAGGAATCAGCAGGGGTGATACCCATGGCTCTACATACACCGAAAGGCATGACATTGGTGGAGGCACCAAAATCCAAAATACAATTATGCAGATTCTTATCGAATATTTGGACAGAAATCAAGAATGGAGGTGTGTCTATCTTCCCTTGAAATAGAGTCAAGGGAGTATCTACTTGAGCAACTTGAGATTTGTCCTTCTCCTTTCTAGCATCTCCAGGGGGCATATGGGCTTGCTTCTGAGTCTGATTTTGTCTTCCTACTGACTGAGAACTAGATAATCCATTATCATTCTCACTAACTGATTTACCTTGTGGCATAGGATTTGCATTACAAGACCCTAAGACTGCTTTCCTAATAGATGGAACTCTTAACAACTTGAATGTAGATAGATTTACCTTCAATTTTTAGAATTCTTTAGCAACATATGTAGCCAGTCATTCCTCATTTAAATCCAGAGGAGTCTCCCTTGGGTATTCCATCCTCTTTTCCTAATTTGCATCAATATTTCTCCCTTCTGATGCATTAGCATATCCTAGATCTTGAGACAAGTATTGCCTAGAAACCGAAGGCAAGGGGGGATTGTTGTTGGTATTCGGATCTGAAGGCATGTTGAAATTATTTGGTGGAATGGAAGTAGTAAAGGGGCCTCCAACCTATGGGCGTTTGTGTGGCAGCTCCCTCAAATCATACCTTTTGACAGGTCTCTAGAAGGTTTGCAATTCGTCAGTGTAAGCTTCTTTGTCTCTAGGACCATTATCATTCACAGAACTCTCATCAAATAGTTGTGCCATTTCCTCTCCATTGCATACTTGGTCTGTTTCTTCCTCCAATTGGTCAGATTCTTCTTCAGATATGTTCTCCTTGCTTTGAGGAAAAGGAGCATGGTTCAGTACTAACACTCGTGAATCATAAGGGTTGGATGGTACTATCTCTTGACTGCTTGCATTATTCTCCACTTCATACTGGAAGATTGAGGTTGTTGTCTAGAATTCTTGGCAATCTAATTCGGAATGCTGACTAGTTTTGTGGAGCCTACACCACCCTGATAAGGCAACCTCGGTTAGATATACACCACCAGGGGGTTTCTCTTGATTAGATGGTTGATTAGCAGACTGATTGACAGGTTGACTCACTGATTGATCTAATGGGGTGGGGACCCCTCCATTGTTGGGCCCTATGTTCCAAGTTCTATTCTGACCTGATTGCTATCTCCTCTCAAATCCTTGGCCACCACCTTGCCCTCTGTCGAAGTTTTGAGGATTTCCCTTTATCATAATTCTATCTTCTTTCATTATTGTAACCTTTGTCATTGTTAAATCCCCTATCATTGTTGTAACCTCTATCTAGGTTATATTCTCTTTCATTGTTGTAAACCCGATCCTGACATTTCCCTCAGTCAAAGTTTTATCGTTGTGGACCCTCTCTTTTTTGGCTGGACTGCATACTCCTCTGAGCAGCTTATAATTGACTTTTCTGGTTTCTCAGGTGAGTCACTTCCATATTCAGCCTCTTTATCAATTCAGACAATTCATCTAGTCTTTCCTTGTTAGGATTATTGTATGGAGGCTAGTTAGAATTATTTTGGGAATACCCTACTGTAGTAGTGGCATTTAGTGATTGGTTCAGGACTTCAGAATTCTACAGGTATGAAGGGTAACTAGTCTGAGCTAGGTATGCAGGGGTTTATTCATATTTTGCTGAGGGTAACTACCCGTGGGTAACATTTGTCCCACAGGAGGTCCTGGGTGAGGGACCAAAGGAAACTGGGGTACTGGATTCATGATTGGAGTGTAATTTTCCAGAGCCTGGCTGAGAGCTGGAACTTGTCCATGGTGAGCACTGGGTCCTAACGAGGGTAGAGGCCTAGACGGATGTTGCCTTAGATTAGTGCTAACCTTCACCGCTTCTGCATATGCATCAAGCAGATTAGTAGGAGGATTATTACTCCATTTCATAAAGGTGGCTATCAAACTATCAAGCCCCTCGTAATAGACTTCTAGAGCAGTGGGGTTCATTAACAACATAAGGAGCCTGTAGCCTGGTGTATGCACGATGAAACCTATTGTTGAAGGATGCTATAGGTTCATTGACTTCCCTTTTAACATTGGTGAACTGGTGATAGAGCTCATTGGAACTAATGGGAATTCAAAACTTTAGCAAGAAAGCAGCCTCCAACTCAGTCCAATGCTCAATGGACCCTGCAGGAAAATGGTTGTACCAATAGAATGCATCTTCCCCTAGTGAATAAGGAAATAATCTACAAGCTACATCTTCGTGGTTTATCCCTCTATCCTTGAGGCCAGTCTGAAAGATCCTGAGGTGTTCTTCAACAGTCCTATTTGGATCATTAATGTGGAACTTTGAGCAAAAATGTTTAGGGTTCTTGGGCATGATATTGTAAACTGGAAAACTTAATGGAGACGGGTTGGTTGTTAAGAAAGCCATTGGTGGAGGTTGGGGTGGTAATGGCTGATTTACGACTGGTTGAGGCTGTAGGATAGGGATGCCCTTAGAATCGGTTGAACCTAATGAAGATGAGGATGATGGAGATGAGAGAGGTGGATGGGATGGTGATGATTCTTCCCTTCTATTGGTCCTTCTAGACCTAGTAGGGTCTGGTAACTCTTGAAATCCCTCCTCTCCTAGAGTAAATCTGGTCCTTCTTCTGAGTCTTTCAGGAGAGATGGTGTTCAAAAATTGATCTAGCTTGCTTGTTCAAGGGCCCTCCTTCTAGCGCCAATCCTATTGATGGTGTTTTCTGAATAGCAACAACTCAAACAAGATGCAATATCCTATCTCTCTTGAAAGGTAAATCACTATCAGTAAGCCTCAAGAAATAACCCCGAGGTCTCTAATGTCAGGTCTTGACAATGCATGAACAACCCAATGATAAATGTGAAAATGTTGGTAATCACAATGGGACCTTACTACAAGTAAAATGTTAAACCTTAGTCTACCAGATCCAATAATTAATATGATATTTCAATCTAAGTTTAACCCAATAATTAAAGAAATAACAAAAGATAAAGGTTTCGAGAGATTTCCAAACTTAACACTATTCCTAAGATTAACAATGCAAATGACAAACATTGAAATGGACCAATCCCTCAAATAGATTTCTATTCGACCCAGATAAATCTGCAATCTTATAGAAACAGTGCAATATTCTATGGTTTTTAAATATTTTCAAATTATGAACATTCACTCAAACAACCCCTTATGCAGTTTAAATGAATAAATACTCACAACTGAACTAAGCACAATGAATGTCAAGTCTAGGCTAACTTTGTAAAACAACTAACAATCTGTTGGTTGCGAAAAGTATGGACTGAGAGGTTGCTGCAACATTCAAGTATTAAATCACAGACATTATTAAATTGAATCTAATCTAAGCATTAACTTCCTCAAAGCAATTTTAAAGATAGAAGAAAAGAACCATACAAGACAAGAGAATACGAGTATAACACCAAATCACAATGTCATTACTTGTATTTGAATTATCCACCATAGCAACAATTCTAGCCTTTTGTTTACAATATTTTCTTGGAAGCCATTAACTTCTAACTTGCTATACTAGCTAACTACCTTTTTTCTGTTCTACTTCTATCCTCTAACAATAACTACAACAACTACCACCCTCTACAAATGAGGTGAAATGCCCCATATATAGAATTCCCTCTTTCTGAAAGTATGTCAGCCAGGTTGAGTTTTATAATAATAACAAGGCATGGCGAGCCTGCTAGGAGAAATTTGAAATAGAATATAATAGGCATCAGATGCATGTGTTTCTCAGTTGGTGTGGGATCCCACCGCATCCAAGACAAAAGCATGGTGATGTAATGGGGAAGAACAAATTTTGATATAGCCTGTGTTAACTCCCTCCTCCCTCATCTTTATTCTGACTCAGCATTTCATGAACTTTCAAAAGCATCCCATCCATGTCAGCTATTTGTGGCGAAGGAAAAACCTTAAGTCAATTTTGAATGGATGTAATTTCTTCTCTTGAATACTTAACTGACCTATCCCAGTCCACCTTGTGCACCATATACTTTTCAATAACTGCCAGGTAGGTGGCCGCATCATCTAACTGGTGCTCATAAATGGGGTCATCACCAAGCGGTGCATAGACATCCTGTCACCATTCTCTCAATTGCTCTAGAATCAAGTGTTTGAGAGCAATCTCCCTTCTTCCTGTCATGATCTCAAAGAATGTAATAGAGCCATTGTATACCACACTTAGGGTATCCTCAATTTTCCTTCTTCGTTTGTGAATCATCTTCAATGCTTTTTGTCTAATTTGTAATTCCTTGAACCACTCCCAAGGTTTGGTAGCCTTAGAAAAAGGAAGGATATTGTCACTCACTAATCTATCCTTGGTGTATTCCATGATGGTCTTGGTTTATGTAGCAACAGGTCTGTGTCTCCTCTATCTTGTGCTATCACCTGCTTCATCCAATCCATCATCATTGCAACATCCTTCCCTATTGACAGGATTTCCTTTATGGCCTCACCACCTTTTACTTGGATCCCTTCCAACCAATTGGTAGTGGCAAGGGTTGTGGCTTTCATCCTTTCCAACTTGGCGATAGTCTCTTGAGGCAGAGGATTTGCAGCAAAGGAAGAAGGGTTAATGGATTGTAGGGGCTTCATTCATTCCTCCAAGCATTTCTTGAGATTTTCATTTTCTCTCTTAAGCTCCTGCTTGGTCTTCGTTTCCTTCCTCAATCGGTCCACAAGAACTGTACTCGAGGCCTCATAGTCTTCAATATCCTACTCAAGTGACGTAGGTCCTAGATTGAAAGTCCGAATGTTGTAATCTTTCCCAACCACATCATCTCTATTTCTTTTTGGAGTAGGGGTGGCGATGTGAACAACCCTATTATGTGCCTCCTCTCTTTCAATTATTGAGATCACTCTGGCTTTCTTCTTACCTTTGTCCTTTCCAATCTTTTCCAGCAATTCATCCCAATTAGGTGATGTGTCTTCTAATACAACTTGTTTTCTCTTAATTTCTCTACCTAACCATTCTGGGACAGTAGGGTCCAATTTCCCTTAACTTGATCCTGCTTCTTCTTAGTGATCTCTTGCTATCCCCTTCTCTGAATCTTGTCTCTCAGGAGTCTCATCCTTATTCCCTTCCTTCTCAGGCTCAAGTGATGGAACCTTTCCCGCTTCTCTCTCCTTTGAAGGGGATTCAACCTCTGCATGTGTGATTGGGGATTGTGCATGTGTAACCAAAGGAGACTGTATTACTTTTTTGACTTCAGCCTTTGCATTGTTGAGTTCTCCTTCATGGAATTCCTCCCCTCAAGTTTCTTTATATTGGTTAACTTCTTCGGCCTCGATAGGTTCACTTTGGGCTTCATGAATGGGAGGAATTTCATCTTGTTGCAAATCATGAGAAACAATCGGAGTAAGGTCAGTCCTCAACACCTTATCCCTTGGAGAAGGGCTCCTAGACCTACTTGAATATACTTTGGCCTTCTCCTCTGAACTTTCCACGTTCACCACCGTTGGGGAAGTTGCTTCTCCTGCATCCTTGGAGCTTGCTTTCTCTGATAATTTGACAATTCTTCTTCTTTTCAACAAAGGAGCATCAATCTCGAGACCCTGTTCTTTGACCTCCTTCCACTTAGACCTTTTAGTCCTTGTCCTTGTCTTGGCTTTTGGATTTCTTTGCTTTTCTATTTCCTGAACTTCCTCTCCTTGGACATTCTTTATCTTGCTCTTGGACGGGGAGTCTAGCTTACCCTTACCCTTAGGATTCTACTCAGTTGACTCTTCAGATGTGGAGTGGGAATCCAAATCTCCCATCAGGCTGTATGTGCATTTCACTCCCTTTTTCTCCAACCCCCATATCACATGCTTGAGCCACATCTTGGTGACTTTGATAATTGGATCCATTAAATGCTTCAGCTCGATTTTCTCCTCTTCCAACCAGTCCACATCACCAATTGGTTTGTCCTTTACCGCTTCATAGGCATAATCCTAGATTAAATTACCATCATCTTCCAATTGGTCAGGTACTACCCTCACATTATTCAATCGAATTGCATCCACTGGGAGCTAAGAGAATTTCTTCTTCTTGACTTCGTATTCATGGCTGTAGTTGGCCCAATAGTCTTCCAAGTTTACCGTATGGCTATATTCTCTACTGGCCTTCTTTTGTGCTTCTCCTATGATATCAAACCATGATCTCTTAGAATGAAAAGATAGACCAAATATACTTATCTCTTCCTCTCAAGCTTGTGCATTGATAATAGAAGGACATGCCTCTCCAGTGCCAATCCTCAAGGGGAAATCTCCACCAAATCCTGTCTTGTGTTTGTCCTTGAAAATGGCATCAAAGTCACAAATTTGTCTAGTTACTTCCAGTAATATGAGGTGATCAGTGGGATACCTTGGAAGTCTTTATGGGGGCCTTAGGCAGCCATGAATCCAAATGTAGGAGAAGGTTGGGAATTGAATGAACCATGCTCCATACTTCTTGATGAGCTCTTTGGCTTGATCTGAAATCCTGACATGTTTTTCCCCTTGAAGCATCCTAGTGATATACATGGTGAATGCATCATTTTCCCTCCTATAGTTTAAACCTCCAAGGTGTAGTAGAGGGAAAACTTCGTAAATGACATCCTGTCCAAAGATTCCCTTTGTATTCAATCCTTTATAGGGATGGAATCTTGCAAGTGCATAGATCAAGTATGAAGTCATTGTGAAAGTTTTGGTCTGCAATACGTTGGATAACTATGTATGGAGCATTCTACTAATCAAACCAGCCCAATGATAATCAATTGATTCTTGCTCCATCCTCACAATGGCATGGCACATCCAATTCTCAAATACTCCTGCATTCCTTAGTTTAGCTACCATGCTAAGTAGTGTAATAGCATCATAGTATTCTTTCTTGAACTTTATCCTGAAAAGCTACTTGGGTAGTTTAGAATAATGTGACTTGGGCTTTTCCAACTAGGAGTTGATGAACTGCTGGGATTTCACAGTTTTGTCATCGTAGAATTCCTTAGAAGACCCCATGTTGAATGCCACCACATGAGATCTGTCAGGCATGTCAAAGGTTTGAGCAATAGGGACAGGGTTGAGATTCGCTATTACTCTCCCCTGAGGACTAATAATCTTCTAAGTACCTTGGTTGTAGTGTCTGACACATTCTAGGATGAGCTCATAACATTGCACCGTTGAGGGGAAACCAACCACATGTGCTAAACCTGACTCTTTCATCCTTCTGGCCACCAAAGGAAGATATTCGGCCGCCATTCTTTCTTTGAACTCCTCATAATCCCATGAGCTAACATTTGTATCAATTATCTCTGACTAGATGGATGTGATTTTTCTCTCAAGAATCTTGTTCCTAATGTCCATTTTAATCTTCTCTGCATCAGACATGGATGATCCAGCTGCTGCCTTGTCAGACTCGGCCTGCATTCATCAAGAAAAGCACCATAAAAATCACAAGAAACTAAGGTTAATCTACCAATACATCATTAGAATGAATCTCATGTAACCAAAGTGCCATTAAATCTCATATGGAATGATCCCAACAAATTTTGGGTTTTCAGGCCACTCACGGAATTTGGGCTAAAGAGGAATCTCAGAGAATTCTAGACCGATCAGATCCCAATAGAATGACCAAGAAACGCCTACTTAATCATTAACCCAAGTATAATCGATCGATAAGACACATGGGAAATCCAAATATAACATACAAATAAGCATAAAATGCATCATAAACCATAAATAAATCCAACTACCTCACCTTCTATTACATTCTATCAAAGTTTAGGAAAATCTGTGAGGGATGGATTTCCATGATGAACAAGCCAGGGGAGACTTCAGAAAATTAGGGAGACACCGAATTTCAGGGAAATATGGACTCGACAGAGATTCGCGGTCATGGCAAGACTTCGAGTCAATCAGTGTATGAGCATGCCTCTCAGCCAAACATCTTTCATTCAGGAGGAAGTCATGCTGAGTGGGGACATGTATCGCCAACTAGCACTTATAGCAAATTATTTTGGTATGACCAACGGATGGTCAGGGTAAGGTCTCGACGAATTTTAGAAGTCTCATTAACTAGTGCTGGTTTTGGCCAGACACAAGGTTTGCAGTATAGGTCTGGGTGAATGCTCTTTGTCTCACCGACTAGCGATATAACATAAGAAACCTTCGGCGTTTAAAAAACACCATCATAGCGAACAAATGTAGGCTTAGGAGGACTTTCTGTATAACGTCTTGCTGACAATATGTGGTCTCAACGAAAGATCTGAGCTCGCCAAGAAAGGGAGGGGTCGCCGTAGGGTCTTGGAAAATGCTGGTAATCATGCCGAAGGCAAAGGTCTCAGTGAGAGTCATGATCTCACTGAAATATCTCAGCGAAACAATGGATGTCTTAGAGAAGCAAAAGGATATCAGTATGACCAATAGAGCCCTCTATGACCTCTTACCGACTAGGGTTTGTCTTGCTGAAGGCATGTATGAAAATATATGTCGATGAGAGATTTTCTCACGGGGTGAGGTCACGGCGAACCATCTTGTCTCACTGACTAGCAACAAGTTCGGCTAGACACGAGGTTTGTGTTATAGGTCCTAGCAAACGTCTCTAGTCTCAGCAACTTAGTGGTATAACACACACATCAGAGTGACTAACAGGTGGTCAAGGTAATGTCTTAGTGAAATGACTTTGTCTTCCCGAATTCAAAGGGCACTTAACGAGAGTAGGATATGTTTGGTGAAAAGTCTCACAAAAAAGGGGGTGGGTCTTAGTGACAGAAAGGGAAATCGGCCAAATGAAAGGAGCCTACTATGAGCTCCTGGTGACTAGGTTTTGTCTTTCCAGCAGAAAAACTTTCGGCATGACACAGGATGACCAATGTGACCTCTCCTTGACTTGGAAGGGTCACAGTGAACGAGATTCGAGAGAGGTAGGGAGTCACGATTTCACTCAGACACTGAACCAACTATGGAATTTTGAAGAATTTGACTTAGGGTAAGTCGGGCATGGGATTTTCATAGATCTTCTTTGAATTTTAGGTCTATTTTAAGATGCAATAACTTGAAATGACATTTCCCCATTTTGAAACCCTACTCATATGCCATTAGCGCATAGTGTAGCTCAGAATTCAGTTGTTTCAACTGCTAGGTCACCACTAGGGTTTACTAATTATTCTTAGGAAAGATTTATTGAAATGCAAAATAGACAAATGGGCTCAAAGCTCACTTGGGAAATGACAAATGATGCAATAATGAACAACCCTAGCATGAAATAACCAAATACGTAGGAATTCAAATCCCACAGACTTTCATAATACCGATGCGCCATCCATAATTCAATTCAAAGCAAAGTAGTTAGACACATATGATTATAAGTAGAAACTGATCTTAGAATCAACAAACGCGAGGGAACAGGGCTCAGAAGAATAGACGCAGGAATGCACAAACCATCACTACAATCCCCAATTCACCTGAATATCCCAAAATGAAGCCAACAACCCAAAGAAAAAACTCGAAGGATGCAATTCTTGACTCAAACAATGGAAAATAGTGAGCAAAATGGCACAAAAGATCCTAGAAATCAAGTAAAACCCAACCTTCAAAGCACATACGAGGACATTAATGCAATTGACAAGACCGTCAGAGAATAATTTTGGAAACCCGACAACAGGGAGGAGCCTAGGGAAATCCAATGGGAAGACCTAAAATCTCCGAACAACAGGGTCCAGCTAGAGTCCAAGCAGAACTCGGGGAAATTCAATCGGGGTGGAAAATCCTAACTCTGAGTAAAAACTCGAACCATGATAAAAAAACTAAAGATTTTCAATGAAATCTAGGGGGAACACTTAGGAAATCAAAAATAGTCATTTAAGCACATGCCTAAATGGGACAAAACCCAGAAATGAAAGGACCAAGATGCAAAACCAAAAAGCAAGAGGGTCCCTGCCTTCAGTGGGGCATGTGTGCAAAAACTGCACAACACTTTCTACATGCATTTTCATCTTCTAAGCTCTCAATCCAACCTTCAAAATCTCTTCTACAACTCTCTTGCATTCACTTCCAACATCTTTGAAGCTTTCTAGCAACACTTTTGCATTCCACAACAACTACTTCACTCCATCACTTCAATAGAGCAAGTGTGGGATAACACCATTGCAACAGAGGCTTGAGTGCTCTCATTTTCTCCCCCAAGCAGCCTTGAGTGCTCTTGGTGGAGGTGGTAAGCTTCCTACTCCTCTCCTCTATCACTTGGTTGAGTAAGCACATTTACTTTTTTGTAGTCTTACTCTTTAGTTCATTTAATTCTTTATTATATTTTCCCCATTGTTGCAAACTTAGCTATTCATGGAGGTGGAAACACCAAAGCGGGGGTCTGATTGAGGTAGACCCCTATACAACCCCCCAACCATTTCCCTCTTTTTGTGTGTAGGAGAATGTGCTTGGTGGAGCTAGCTGGTGAACAAATTCCTTTGTGAGATTATGCTCACCACCCTAACTCTCATTTACTTGCTTTATCATATTCGTACTTACATGTACTATCTTATAGTTCTATTTTGGCCTTTTGGAAGTAGTTATCTAGGCCATTAGTCTATTTTCTGGAATATAACCTTTCTTTTGTAGTCCTCTAGTCATATGGACACCAATGCACCTGAGAGACACCAGCGTGCCACCCTGTCGTCCTAGAACCACGCTTTTGTCCTTAGGTAGAGAGCTTCCTGAGGTGCAAAGTTAAACTTGTAAACCAACTCAAACCTCATGATTATATAGTGGTCGCAGGACTTTATAGTCCTCATCATTCTCATCATCATCTCAAAACACCCCCTTAGCTGAGGTAACATAGGGAAACCTTCAATTCTCAGCTCTCCATGACCTTGGGCCTTGAACGTGGTTGGTCCCCCTACCTTACAAAATTATGTACATATTATTCTCTCTTCATTATTATTTTTCTTTCTTGTACATATTATGTTATTTGTGTGTCTAAACCTTCTATAATTGTGACCCCTATTGGTCATTATGAAGTGTAATTGTCTTAGTCCCCTCCTTGGTATCTACCTTTTTGCTCTACATCTCAAAGATAGATATATTATCAATGTGTTTGCAAGATTCACACCTCTGTAACTAAATCCAATATTGGAACTCAATCTATTAGTGTTAAAACATATTTGAGTCCCAACCTACTCATTATATGTAGCTAATCTAAGAAATATTCAAATAGCTATCCATTGTTCAAATTTTTATGTGTTTTTCCTTATCACCCCACATCCCTATAAGATGTTGGAAGTTATAAAAAATACAAAAAAAATAATTCTAGGTGTTTCTAGGAATTTTTTAAAATTTTGGTAGAGTTGCAAACTTTCAATGGACCATCAAATTTCTTATGGTCATCCTCCTTCCTATCTTAATTGCTAGTATCTATTGGAAACTTCATAAATTTTATTTCTTTATTCTCCCTCTCATTTTCTTTATTTCTTCCTCATATGAGTTTTTCGTGGACATTTAGACTTATTTCTCCCATCTTCTTTGACATAATATCCCTACATGTTATGGTTCTCTTGCTTCAATTCCCATTTCCCTACTTTGTAGATTAATGAAGTTTCGATGGTCATGTAGTCTTCCCTTCCTTTTCCCTATGTCCTAACCTCCCTTTCCCACATTTTTCTTATTCTTCCATTTCCTCTCTTTCATGAAATTTAAAAAAAAACTAGAATTATTTTGTTCCCTTCTTCCTCCATTCCACTTCTAATTTCCTTCAATGGTTCCACATATTCACCATCGTACTTTTCATCTATTTGCATATTTTTTATGAACATATAGACTTTCATCCCCATATCACCTCTTATCTCACAATGAAACTATACACCTCTTGGCATTCTATATTTTCCTACTTTACCTTCAATATTTTCATGTAAACTTTTGTTGGATTTTTTGAATTTCATACTAATGTCTCATTCTAACTTCCACTTCTACATCTAATTATTAGAAACATTATCAATTCCTTTTCATTCATTTCTTCCTATGTGTTTTTTAAGCTAACCTCTAGACTTCTTGATGTAGGAGCACCCGAGTGCATGAGCAATCTTGTGCCACAAAACAATTTCAATTTTTGCCATCAATTTTATAGTCCCAATTTGTGGATCCAATGTATTAGAATTTGCATTGCACATTGCCACCATAGGTTGAAAGTGGAGATAAAGTGCACAAATGATGCATTGTGTGAAGGAAAATAAACTCATGTGACCTCTTCCAAATTTGTGTCAAATTTTACATAGCCAATGACTTTCATTGAAACTTCATATATAACAATACTGGTGGATAGGAGTCATTCACCTATATAAAGAGAAGAGCAGTGGTGGAAGCATTTATATGAGTGAATTGGTGGCCTTGAGGTAGATCAAATTGGTCCACTGTAGACACTTAACAATGTCCTAAATGATATCATACACAAATCTGATATACTAACATTGCTTCATCCTAAAACCCATCCTCTTTTTGCTTAATTGATTAAATTAGCCTAGTTATTTAATTAATCACATCATTTTCACCTATTAACCTGATTAACCTAATTAGGTGAATTCATACCCTTTCATGCTAACATTTCATCTTATTAAATTGAATAAATCAAATTATTTAATTTAATCCCTAAAGACCTCTTATTTAATTAAATAACCCTAAGTTATTTAATTAAATATCATATCACTTTCCCCTTTTTCATTAAATAATTTATTTAATGAACATGATATAATTCCCTTAATTTTTCATAATTGAAATATTGTTTTAATTATCAACTTACTAATTAAATCCTATTCTTCCCACTTGCAAGGGAATATTTCAAGATAATATTCCTCCTTTGCACATTCCTCAAAAAGGGGAATATTCTCATGGAATATTTCTTCTCCTTTGCACGATTAAATTTGGTTTTAATTAACTAAATATCTATTTTTCCTCACCCATGAGAATATTCTTTGAGAATGTTCTCTTTCTTCACTCATTTGAAAAAGGGAATATTCCTTTTTCATAACAAACTTTCAACAAGACTTCTTGTGCAAGTTTTGAAAGTTTGTTTGTTTGGATGAATGTAAGCCCTTGATTAAATATCATCTTGCATCCTTAACCCTTGATGGGAATCCATGATCCATGTATCCATCTTCTTTCCATTTTGACTATTGATTGATCCTTTTGATCTTGATCATCAGTTTAATTTTGCCTATTCTATAAATAAAGCTTGCATCTATTGAATAGGGATCCATCTTTTAAGAGAAAACTTATGCTGTTAAAATCACTCTCACTTTCATCCACATTGATCACATATTTAGCTTATTTTTTTATTTTAAATCATGCATATTAGCTTAGAATATCCATTAATGGCTTCCATCATAACCTAGTTGCATCCATTTAGTATATTGTGAAATTAGGGTTTTAATCTTTGGAATCTTGCATACATTTAGAATATATTTGCATGCACCCATATCAATCATCTTACCATATATCATGTTAAAATAGCTTTCATCATGTTAATTTAGCTTTTAAATCATGTTTTAATACACATATCTCACCGATTTTGTCGATTCTCTTCAATAGAATCAATCAAAACAAGCTAATTATCCAAGGGATTGGGAAATGGTCACCATTCCACATCAATGCGACACCACTCCCCCAATAGGATAAGTTTCAATGGATTATAATAGATTTTTTATGAAGCTTTCATATTTTAATATGTTAGTTTTACTGGCTTCTTAGCTTAGTTTGCATTGAATGATCTTATTGGGACTGATGTATAGTGGCTTAAATACGCTACGAATCCTCATGGATCAAGTGTAGTTAGTCAATACTAAGTCATCGATCACATTTTGGTGCTAGAGGGAGGGCATGAACTAATCAATTTGACAAATTTCTCTTTAGGTTTTCATTTTTCTTGTGTTTGTAGATTCACTGATGCTATTGAAGATTCACCGATGTACTTTGGATGAGTTGCTATACAATGACACATTTGATTTTAAAAACAACACATATTTAATTTAGCAACACATAAAATTTCGTTAATGCGCATTTAAATAGTGACGCTAACCTTATTTTTCATTGTGTCATAAATTTTTATTTAGTGACACATTTGATTTCGCAACGCTATTGATGTCAGTATTTACTATAGAGCGATGCCTTCAATTTTTCAATACAATGATGCACTCTTGATATGGCAATGCTATTGATGAAATTTAGCGACACAATTGACTTCGGCGTCGTGATTTACTTGTAAACAAAACTAAACTTGAACTATGACACGTGTTTAAATTTTTTCATTTCATTTGATTGCTAACATGTCTCTAACTTCTCATTTTGGTTTTTTAGGCTAACTGGTTTTGCAAGTTTGGACATTAAAATTTGAAGTGAAGGAGTGTATTATGATTTGAATATACTTGTAACAAGTGTTTCAACACTTATGGGGAAATCATAATCCATTTATGATGCTCTATTTCACGTTTTAGGACCAAACTAAATTTCCTTTGGGTTTAAAATGAATGCTCAAATTGGTTAAAACTGAATCCTCACATCATTTTGCAATGTTGGTTTAAAACTAAACAAAACAACCTACATACTTCATTTGGTGCTTAAAACAAAATCATTATGCTTGTCAAGGTTAAAATAAACATGTGTCTGATTTTTTCATGTATTCTTGTTGTGCGTATCCACTCCCCTTGCGCTTCATGTGATCTTGGGTGAAGAGAAACACACAAACATACCTTTTCTTCTTAGAAGCGCTTATCCTCTCCCCTTGCGCCTTTTGGAAATCTTGGGTAATGAAAATAATTTTACACTTCAAACATGTGTTACCTTTAGAAGGGCCTGCCTCCCAACTTGTGAGAGGGAACGACCCAAGCAGTGCTTTCATTTTAGTTCGCTATATAAATAATTGGTGGTGACTAAAGTCATTAACGAGCTGGTTTTGGTTGTGCTATATGAATGTCTCCCTTAGTATCCTTGTGATGCGTTAAAACCCTTCTAGATATTTCCAAGGGTTGGGAGGCCTCTTAATTGAGTGAATTGTCATGTGTATAGCACCAATTTACCCTGAATATGGTAATTAAAATCCTTGTTTGTAGTGGCTAACCAAGTCCAATTCTAAAACATATTTTAAGGTAGTGCATGGGAGGAACACCACTCCCAAAAGTTACTTACCATGTCTAGTTTTTGGTTGAGGCAATAAAGCAAATGGGGAAGGGAATCCATTGTTTGGCATGTCAAGACGGTACATTTCCTTGACATAGCCTCTTTTTCCATTCCATCTTCATGGATTAATCATCTCTTAGGGGATGATGGTAATCCTACTAAGAAATACGTACCTTCTCTACCTAGGATTGTAAATTCTTATGAGTCAGTTTAACACTTGCTTGGTTCCAAAACAATTACAGACAAATATCAACAAGTCTTTTCAAAATTTCAAACCCTTTGGTCTAAGTATGGATACCCTTTGAAAAAAAATTGATATTAATTCTTTTCCTAAGGATCTATCCTTAGAGACTTCTAAATACTTTATTCTACATCTCAATCCATACTTCCCAAAGTTAACCTAGGAAACTATGCCCCTAACTTCATTCTTTTCACAAAAAGGACTTTGTGAAATGAATTATTTTTTTGACATAGACATTTAGTTTGAAACTTAAGAAAGACAAGTGTTTGTGGTAAAAGGAAACTCATTAAGCAAGATAAATTGACAAAATGAACCCCACATGATGACCATTTGGTGTTTGATCACTTCGGTTGAACAACCAAACCTTACACCTGCTATCATTCAACCAAAATTTGAACTGATTGAAGGAGAAAAAAAAATATAATTAGTAGTTTGAGAAGCTTCACTTTTGAAACAAAGGAAACACCAATCCAGTGGAGAAACACAACATACATCTTAGACGAACAAGAGGAACAAGTCGATATTGTGGTTGGAAGGCCCATATTACCACCTCCTATGTGGCAATAAATATCCTATTTTTTCACAAACTTGTGCTTCTCTAAATGATCTCTTGCAAAATAAAAATCCCCAAGAGAAGGTCTACATGCCACTATTTAAAACTTAGACATCATAGTGCAAAGTATATTTGGAAATGTATCTTAAGGAATCACTGCAACTGAGATAGCTCAATAAGGAGACATTTTCTATGCTATTTCATTGATCCAAGAAGTCATGTTACCCCATCACAACAACCCTCATCTCCACCAGGGCCATATGAGATAGGAGACATTATGAACAACCCATTTGGACTTACTAAGGAAGAAATCATGGAGTACAAAAAATAACATCAATCCTTAGAAAATGTGGCTCCAATTTCCCCATCTTTTGTTGTGCTACCCTTGACACAAGGCTTGAATTCATCCACCATTCAAATGTCTCCATTACTAGGGCTAAATCAAATGCCCATTCCTAGTATTACAACAAGTCTTGCTAAGGAATTTAGCTACACTCTTCCATTGGAAATAAACACACTTGTGGGTACCCTAAACACCAATCCCTCTCACTTGGACACCAACATTTGGTGCTCCCCCCATTCTTGAGAATCCTTTACATCAACATAAACCACTTACACTTCATGAATCCACGACAACCTCAACATATCGAGGGTACCCATCTTCATCTATCCCCATAAGTACCACAATTATGCCCAACATCACACAAGGAAGTGTGGACCAAGTGTCTCAAGTACACCCAAAAGGGAAAGTTAACCCCCTTATGCAAAATCAACCTTCAACATAATATGGGACATCTTATCAAATCCCTCAATGAGTGCATCCATTCCATTGGTTACCCAAAACACATCTATCCCATCCACCATCAATCCAAATCAAAACAACCCCTTGATCATGAATCCCATCAACCAAGGTAATACCTTGACCACATCCCAAACACAACAAAATCCCCAAAACATCAGTCAAGGGAACCCTTTCAATCAATGGACTCAAGGTCCTAATGTGTCATTACCATCACAATACTTAATGGCACCATCATCGTCTTCCCCATGGTCCCCCTCATCATGCAAAATCAAATGGGACCTCAAAATTACATTCCTCCATTCCAATCCACCATCTTATAAGGAATGGTAAACCAAGGGAACCCCCAGCCTGCCATTAACAACCCACAGCCCACACAACACATCAACACCCAAAACCCGTCGTAGATGTCCCAACAACTAATCAATCCTACATTACAAGCAAATTACTTAGCTTTACAACAAGCATAATAGCCTTATCAGTAAGTCATCCAACAAAAACAACAACTGTAAGCAGCCCTAGCAGTAGAACAACAAGCAACCCTAGCAGCACAACAATAACATCAACAATAATAAGCCCAACATCAAGCCCTAGTAGCACAAAAGCAACAACAAGCACACCAAGCAGCCATATCAGCACAACAAGAAACCCTAGTAGCCCACCAACATCAACAAGCCCAACAACAATAATTACTCACACAACAACAACAACAATAGGGTTTATACTATAACCCTCAACAAAACATCATCAACCCAAAACGTTAGGGAAATATAGGCCTCAACCACAATCACCTTCACAATATCCTACACCACCATACTCACCCTACAACATGGTACCCCATCATATTAGAATCCCATGTACATTTCATCTTCCTTTCCACAATATGTTCCTCCAAAAAATCCCCAAGATGATGTAGCATTGCAGCTTAAGGAGTTAATACAAGAAATGCAAGGTATCTAGATGGGAAAAATGAAGAAGCCTCATACACAATAAAACCTATGTCCATATCCATTGGATTGAAACATTGCAATGGTACCTTTCCCTCCCTATTTTGAGGTCCCAAAATTTGATAAATATAAATGGAGAGGAATTCCTATAGACCACATCAAATATTTTAGCATCATGTGTATGGAGGTTACCTAAAATGAGTCCTATTTAATGCATTTCTTTCCACAAAGCTTGATAGGCCCAACCATCAATTGGTTTTCTCAATTGCCTCCAAGTATCAAAAAATTCTAAAAAATCATTGATAGATTCATAGATCATTTCTCCTTTAATATGGACATGGACGTAAGCCTAGAAGAGTTGTACACTCTAAAAAAATAGAGAATCTTCTGCCAATTTCTTCCAACGACGGAGGCAAAGAGCTAGCAAGAGAAAGTGGCCCCTTCCTGATGAACAAAAAGTAGGGGTCATCATCATGAATGTGGATCCAGATCTATCCTTCCACTTGAAGATGTAGTGCATTACCTCTTATGATGAGCTTGTTTCTAGAGCCCTTAACATCAAAAGAACACTAATCTCACAGGGAAATACTAAAGCATACAACTGCCCATCCACCAATTCAAACGATAAACCTCATGTTTGGGCTAAGAACAAGAATGTAACAAATGATGACATGGTAGATGCTAAGGTGGTCCTAAGTTCTCCTAGGCCAAACAATAACCAAATAGCTAATGATCAACCAACTATGCAACAAACAACACCATCACAAAATAATCAAATCAATAACACCAAAACGCAACAACAAACCCCCAATAAAAACAACTATCCAAAACATAAATACACACACTTTTTGGAACCTTTTGAAACCATCATGAATAAATTGGTAGAGCCAAACTTGATACCGCTTCCCAATTTTGAGAACTACCAAGAACCATAGGATAAACCACTCTGGTACAACGAAAAAAATATTTGTGATTTTCACAAAATTAAAGGACACAAAACATTGAACTATATGAGGCTCAAAAATTTTATCCAAGATATTATTGAGAATGGAGACATATCTATTGAGGTACCAGCTGAAAACTAGGATCTTAAGATATACAAGAACCCTATGCTAGATCATAGCAAAGGAAACAATAGTGGAAAAGGTAAGGATTACACAAACGTGCAACATGTCTATTCTAATGTAGTCACTTCTTGTGATAGTGTCATCATCATCATCACCATCAAAGGGCCTAGTACAAAATGTGGAGTCACCACATGATGTGGAAAATTTACCATCCAAGGAGTTCCATCTCAATATAGGGCACAACCTACTTTACCCACACCAAACCCTAACAAATACAATCTCCTAGATCAGCTTAAGAAAACCCCCATGCAGATTTCTATCTTGGAACTATTGAGGCTATCCCTCACACATCGAGAAATATTACAAGAGGATTTATCTGCATCATCTATTCCCAAGGATATTGATACAAAGAAATTTCAAGCTATGGTAGGGCATATCATGAATCATCTTCTCACCTTCTTGGAACAAGACCTACCATCTCAACCATCACATAACTGTTCTTTACACCTTGAGGTCATTGTTCATAAGAACAAGGTTAAAATATTCTTAGTAGATGGAGTTTTTGGTCGAAACATTTGCATGCTTCAGTTGATAAAAAAATTGGGTTATTTAGAAGATACTATTGAGAAAGCAAAGAGGATAACTATCAGAGCATATGATGATCAAGAACGGGTGTTGCAAGGCATCATCACACTACCCATCTAAGTGGGACCCGTAATCATTGAGATTACATGCCAAGTGTTAGACCTTTATCTCCCCTACAACATCTTGCTTGGTTGACCATGGATCCATTCCTTAAAAGTTGTAGCTTCAACCTACCACCAATGTGTCAAGTTTCCTTTTGAGGATAGAGAATTTACCATCCATGGAGATCTTGAGTTTTTTTATTAGTACAATAATCTTGAGTTAGATTTCTATAAGATTCCCCAAATACCCAAAAATGATGAAGGGCCTACACCTTCCACGCCATTTGTTGACCTATCATCCCTTGCATCTACCTCAAAAACAAAAACACCCATTTTGCAGAACATTCCCGACATCAAAGCAATGATCTAGGATGATGGTTGTGGAAGCTATATGCTAATGAAGGATACTTTTGTGTTGGGGGAGCTACCTCTTTCTCCCAAATCTCATGGGAAACCAACACCTAGCAAGAAAGTCCCCAAAAAAATAAAGATGGAAGCTACTACCTTCACCAAGTGGGGGGATTTCAACAAAGATGTCAATGAGGAGGATGTCTCCAAACTACTGTATCAAGATGAACAATATGTCCATGCTCTTCCTATGGAAGATGACAACAAAGGCTTGTAGCTAATGAAGGTATGGAGCTATAACAAGAATGAGAAACTTGGACAAAATGACAACGGTTTGCTAGAACCCATCATTCCTGAGAAAAAGCCAAAGAATCTCTGCTTAGGATGTACTACTAGCAAGGTTACCCTTCTTGGAAAAGGTACTTTTGCTAAATGAGATGAGGCTTCCTATTGGTTACCAACATCACATGACACTACCTTAGATGACTTCCCCCTTGATATTGCTAACCTATTTCAGAATAAATCTCTCTTCATGATATCCATAACATCTTTCACCCCAAACAACCAAACCACTAAAATAAGCCTAGTATACCCACAACTCATTGTTGGGACCAACAAGGACCACTAATTCTATATTTATTTGAAAATGATGAAGCAATCTTAGAATTCATGGGACTTCATGACAACTTACCATGGCTAGATCATAAAGTTGGTTTTGATATAGAGCTAGACATAGAGGTGTACTATGGGGAGACAAATGAATCCTTCAGTCACAAAATGGACAACATACAAATAACATGCAGATCTTTGAGTGAAAACCACACTGTGGCACTCTCTAATCCTAAAATAGTAAAAATAAAGAACGTATTCGAAGGTGAAAGCCTCTATGAGGCACCCAAGGATGAGGGATTCAATCTATCCCTTAGTGCAATGCATCCATAAAAGTTAGCAGTTCTAGTAGAAAAGGCCACTCTAGTCAATTTGGGAACAAAAGAAGCACCCAAGATAAATTTCTATGCCAAATCCTTGTTGGATGAAGAACAAAAAAACCTAGTATCATTCTTGAAAGAGAAAAGAGCTAACTTTGCATGGTCATACATAGATATTCCAGGGCTCGATCTAGAAGTGGTTATGCATCATTTAGCAGTTTATCTTGAAGTCAAGCCAATGAAGGAGAAATCAAGAAAGATACATCCTCAGATAGCACTCTTGGTGAAAATTGAGTTACAAAAGCTTCTTGACATCAAATTCATCTGAACAATAGACTATCCTGAGTGGGTTTCCAACTTGGTACCGACCTCAAAACCCACTGGGGGCATTAGAATATGAACATATTTTGAAGACTTAAACAAAGCATGCTCGAAGGATGATTTACCTCTTCCTAACATTGACATCATCATGGATTAATAGCTGGGCATGGAATTTTATCACTCATGGACAATTTTTTAGTCTATAATCAAATCATGATCACCAAGGAGGATCAACACAAAATTGCATTCACTTGTCCATGGGGAACATACTATTGGAACATGATGCCATTTGGGCTGAAGAATGTAGGAGAAACCTATCAAAGAGAAATGACCCTCATCTTTCATGAAATGATCCACAAAATAGTTGAAGACTATGTGGATGATGTTTTGGCCATGTCAAAGAAAAGGAGTGAACACATAGAAGTATTAGGACCCATCTTCGACAAACTTGAAGAATACAAGGTATGGTTGAATCCAAAAAAGTGTGTCTTCAAGGTTACATCAGGGAAGCTTCTTGGCTACTTTATGTCACAAAAATGGATAGAAATTAATCTAGAAAAAATGAAATCCATCCTAGACATGGAACCACCATAAACATTAAAGTAGATGAGAGGGTTGCAAGGAAGATTGCAATCCATTAGAAGGTTCATAACACAGTTATCAGATAAGATCCACCCTTTCTCACATCTTCTCCATAAAGGAATAACTTACAAGTGGAATGAAAAGTGTGATAAGGATTTCTATTAGATCAAGGACTACTTATTGCCACCTCTAGTAATCATGTTTCTGATACCAAACAAACCATTGATCTTGTATATCTCAGACACATCAATAGCATTAGGTGCTCCTCTAGCACAACATGATGAAAATAGAAAGGAAAGAGCTATCTATTGCATCAAAAGGACCTTGGTAGGCTATGAAATGAACTAATCATCCATTGAGACAACATGCTTAGCAGTGGTTTTTACTTCACAAAAGTTCAAAAACTACAAGTTGTCACACCAAATCAAGCTTGTTGCAAAGATCGACCCATTGAAGTACCTGTTATCCAAAGCACCTCTCGCTATGTGAATGGCCAACTGGGTAATGATATTGATTGAATTTGGCATAGAGTACATAGAGTGCAAGACAATCAAAGGACAAGTGATCGCATACCAACTGGCATAAGCACCTATCTATGTAGAGAACCCTTTTATATCTAAATTTCTTGATGAATTAGTATTCCTTGTCAATATAGAAGATTAGTGGAAAATGTACTTTGATGGATTGTTTACCCAACATGGATCAATGATGGGTATTATTTTTATCAACCCTTAAGGTGAGTAAATTCCAAAGTCATATTGTCTATCATTTCCATGTACGAACAATATAGTTGAGTATGAATCCCTAATAATAGGTCTAATGGCAACAGTTCAATGACAGATAAAAGAGATGAAAGTCTATGGGGACTCACAACTGGTTATCAACCAAGTCAATGACAACTACCAAACTAAGGATGAAAAGCTTACTCCTTACAAGAAGATGGTAGAAATTCTTAATGAATTTTACATAGACACAGCTTTTGAGAAAATTTCTTGCATGAACAATCGAGCAGCAAATGCTATAGAAACAATTGGATCATTTTTAGACATGTCACAGAACATCCTTCAATGCAAATTCTTGGTAGAACAACTTCTCATACCAACTTTCAAAATACTTGAATCAAAATTTGCATGTGTCATTTTTGGTCATGGTAATTCCTTGTGGTATCATGATATATTCACCTACCTTAGCATAGGAACCCTCCCATCCGATCTCACCTCCAAACTTAAGAAGAAATTTGTTAAAAAGGCATCCTGATTTGTGATCCTAGGTGATACCTTATACTGTTGAAGCATAGAATTGACATTACTACAATGTATCAATGAAGAGGAAGCCTTGATCACTTTAATAGAAGTACATGATGGTATATGCGGTTCCCATTCTAGTGGTATCACTTTAGCTAAGAAATTGTTGAGGACGAGGTACTACTAGAAAAACATGGAAAGAGAAGCCCATCAGTATGCGTAGAAGTGTGTTCAATTTCAAAAGCATGGAGATCTTATTCATGCTCTAGCTCAGGAGTTACAACCCATGGTCACAGTTTGGCCTTTCTTGTAGTGGGGGCTTGACCTCATAGGAAAGATTACTCCAACCTCATCTAATAGCTAGAAGTTCATCATAACACCCACTGAGTACTTTACCTAATGGGTCGAAGCCATTCCTATGACATACATAATAGAAAAGAAAATTGCCAAATTTATCCTGAATTACCTTATCTGTCGTTATGGTGTTCCACAAGACCTTATCTCAGAAAATGAAACAACCTTCAAGAATCAGGATATAAAGGAGCTATACCATAAATTTAACATCAAACATGAATTCTCTACCTTGTATTACCCCTAGGGAAATGGTAAATCTGAGGCTACAAACAAGACCATTCTAAAAATCTTAAAGAAAATGGTTAATAAAGTTGGTCATGACTAGCATCTACAGTTAAATCCTGCCCTCTAGGCCTATCAAACCAATATCCACACACATACAAGTGAAACCCTATTCTCCTTGTTTTATTGATCATAACCCATCTTTCCTATTGAGGTTGAGCTTTCTTCATTGCAAGTGTCACTGTAGAACCTGATCATTGATGAAGAGTACAAAGTATCTCAGCTAAATGAGCTAGAATTCTTAGATGGGTGTCACCTTGTCACCCTTAATCACTTGCAATTATACCAAAACTGACTGAAACTGAGCTATAACAAGAAGACCAAGTGTCAGTATTTCCAGATAGGGGATCTTGTTCTCAGGCAGCATCAAAAAATCTTCTAGATTAGGACAGTAATGAAAAGTTTGAGCCTAACTAATTAGGTCCATTTGTCATCACATCAAGCAATGGATAGTCTTTTAGGTTAGGTTCTTGGTCAAAAATATTAGAAAACCCCTAAACATTCAAATATCAAAAAACCTTTAAACGTCCACATATTAGAAAAATCTGAAAACATTTGAAAACTCATAAAACACAAAAACATTTGAAAATTGAAAATCCCAAAACATTAGAAAACATTCAAAAGACCTAAACAATATCAAATATCTTAGAGAAAATTCCTTAACAACATTAAATAATAGAAAATCAAAACATTCACATAAACTTTCAAAAGACCAAAAACAACCTCAAAACATTTCAAAACATCAAAAAATTGAAATATTTCAACAAACCCAAAACTATCTATCCCATCTCACTTTCAACCACAATAAACCTTCACCCATAATAAATCAACCATCACCTTCAAACTTTAGTAAAAAAATACAAAACGAGTATCGCAAGTCGTAAAGTGAGAACTTAAGTGTCAAAATATGAAGTCTAAATCATAGGTAAATGAGTAAGTAGAGTTGCCCATGAGGGCGTGGTTCGGTGGTCAAGTCGCTTGGTTGTAGTGACAGCCACCAGGGTTCAAATCTTCGCTGGGCCAAAGTGCTCGCAGGCCTTGTGCCTTCGCTGGGCTGTTGTGCTCGCAGATTTGGTTGTTTCTTGTGGTTTCTTGTATCCGGTTCATAGCTCCGGTCAAAAGCGTTTACCCCTAATAATATGGGTGCATTGCACCTTTAAAAAAAAAATAAAAATAAAAATAAAAATGAGTAAGTAGAGTTTACATCAATGACTTATCACACACCTCATCTTAATCAAAACACATGATCAACATGTCCTAGGATGCATCTTTCCTGTGATGGACATCAACATCCAAAATCACCTAAGCTAAAATAAACTGGAAAGAGATATAGATAACACTGACTATTTTTCTTTGATCTTTTCATATGATTTATCTTATTAACTCATTCCAAGGACCTCTCAATGATGTCTAAACAATTTAGAGAGAAAGGAATAGGGCATCGATCATTATCTTTTGTTTGTTGTGCTTTTGGGTATTCTTGGAAAATAATCTTGGTGCATACTTGCTTAGTTGTGTGTAGGGAGGTTTTTTGGAGTAGATTGTTGACTATTTTGTATTCTTTGGTCTGATATATTCTAAACTTCTAAACTACATTCCAAATAGGTTTCCATATGTCAAGGTGTGAACAAGAACTATCATATATGTTTGCAAAGTCAAAGTCCATTACACTAGACACAACGTTGTCTTAGTTATCAATACCATGATGCATCGTGTCTATGTGTTATTTTAAAAATAAGGAATGACAAAAAATCCCAATCCAAAGATATGAGCAAGAAAATCATCATCATCATCTCTCATCACCATATCTAATAAAGTCTTGATGGATCATGGACTTGTTGGACTTATTGAATCAATCTTCAAAATCGATGGTCAAAACATCTTATTTCTTCTATCTTCTTTCCACGCTACCCTAGTATCATGAAAGTTGACAAAAACATCATCATGCATCCATCCTACATCCACAAATCATCAGCATACACACATCATCACAACATAGCATAATAATGGCAAGCATAATCTACTACATCATCATTATCATTTAAGTTATTTTGAGTAATATAGAGTTGTTATTCTAAGCATCTTAGTCCATTGCATTATCATTCATTAACATCCATATCATGAACATTCATAACATCCATACTATAATAATTATCCATATATACATCCATATGCATACATACATCATGACATCATAAATCGCATTAGAAAAGTACAAAAAAATAAATGCATCCATCCATACATCATATCATCTACATATCATAACATATCATAAACATCCCTCCCGTAACATATCATGCAAAGATACTAAAAAAGAATATAACACATCCATTGCATTGCATTTATCTCATAACATCACATATAAAAAATGTTACATCATCACATATCACATAAACATAAATAAAAGAAGTGCATGCATCAAAATAACATTCATACATAATCATAGCGCATAGGAATATAACATCATATCACATCATATCACATAATATGCATCCATACATCCATAAAGTATGAAATAAAGGAACATCACATCATGGATCTGAATCATCTTGTATATATATCAAAATGACTTATTGATGAGTCTAATTAATGGCTCAAATTTTGATAAAGTTTATCATACATTTGTTGTTGATACCATAGACTTTGGCACCTAGTTATTAGCACTTTCCATGTTATTTCCTTGAATCCATAAACCCTTGGCATAAACCTATCCTTATGATTTTTGATAATATTAACATGCTATGTGATTATCTATGTTAATTTTAAATGTGGTTGAATGGATGTTACTTTAAGGTAATACTCGGTATGCAATTGTTTGTGTGCTAATGTCATTTTGTAGGTTAACATTAAGAGGTTTATTTAAATGAAGCCTGTAACATGGAAGAAACTTGTGCCAGCTATTCATTTGTTTAGGAAGTCAAAAAGATGGTCATTAAGAGGTCAAAGGAGGGAAAACTCTCAATGGAGGGAAACTTCCAATGGAGAGAAATTCCTAGTTCGAATAAAAGATTGTAAATACCTTTTAAATGATCATGTTGTTTGTTGAGAAAATCGAGGGAGTGTGTCATGTTGGATCTTCATTGGGAAAGTATGCTTTGACCAAATTTGGCGCATGCATAACTTCCTCTCTTACTTTTCTATGCTTTCAATAATGACATCCTCCTATTTTGATGGATTCGATTGCCTAGGTAGTTAGGGTTAATTAGAAGTTTTTCCCTCTATAAATAAGGGTCAGATGCCCCTTCTCATAAGGTTGGACATTCTGATGTTGTACTTGCATTTTAAATTTAAGTAATACAGTCATATTGCTGATATGTTGTACTCATGTTTTCAAGTAATAAAATGATGTTCTAATTTGTTGCATCTGAGTTAGGGTATGTGTAGGATCATCATGGAAAAAACAAGGCCTTAAGTGGTAAAAAAATTAGAAAAATCAGAGTTAGGCAACTTAACGTAAAAATTTGAATAAGTTATTTATATTATTTCAAAAATATGCAAGAATAGAATCTGTAGGAAATTGAATGTAGTTTCTAAACTACTAGGTTTGTTTAAAAAATAAATAAATCTATTTGGTGAAAATTTGAAATTTCAATGCAGTAGTACTTAAATTTGGAAAAAATAAGAAGTAGGTGTCTGTTTGACCACCCTAACCAAAATAAAATGATAATATTTTTTTATAATATTTTAGATATAAGTAGAGGAATCATGTCTTGATGTGATGCATATTTTTTGTAATTTTTTTCCAAGTAAATAATTAATTATGAATTTTTTATTACAACTTTTAAAAATATAAAAAATATGTCTGACCACCTTAACTTGGTGAAAAATTAATGAAATTCAATTTTTTCTTTTTTAATCCTATAGTATACAAAACATAGAATGTGATGCATATTTTGGATTCAAAAAATGTGATACCGCTTTGAAAGCTATAAATGTTTTTCAATCAATTTATCAATCGACTTTAGTCGTAATTTGAATAGAAAATGAATAATAATTACTTATTAAATTCAAAGTAAAGCATAATTTATATTGGTGGAAAGATGAGAATTTTCTTTAAAACCTTTTTCGTTACATCAATTTTGGGTAAAAAAAAGTCATCAGCCACATACCCATCATCTTGCCACTTTTTGGCCCATCATGATCTTGCACATACCTGTTAGCTTAAGGAAGACTCACTCAAGGGGGCCCACTTGGTGAGAATTCCACCCATTTCATTTAAAATTCATTTTTTGTTCAATAGCTAGTTTCAATTTCAACAGTTGTCTATTCCTATAGCCACTAAAACTCTATTCTGTGATTGTTCCTGTAGCCAATGAAAACAGAGAATTTTCCTATTTGTTTGTTGAGATTTCTATTTCTGCCATCCATTTCCAGTTCATTTGTAAATGCTCAGTGTAGTTGTCAATCCATGCTCAGTGCTTGTGCTAATTTCTTTCCAGCATTTTACTTTCAACATTGCTTTTTTTTCTTGTTTAATGATGACTACAATGAGGTCCTAATGCACATACAGTGCTGGCCCATTTCAAGCTTACGTCCTTGGGTTGAAAAATGAAATGCACCTTCATGATAAGTAAGATAACTACTTAGTGCAAATGTCTAATCTCTAAGTCATGACTCTAAAGGCTTAGTTATTGAACCATTAGGGGAGGCCAACAACTGTCATGGTACAATATTTGAATCAATGTATATATGAAATCAAAAGTTCAATATCCATGAGGCTATCAAAAAAATGAGCCCATGAATGTATATTTGTATAAATAATTGGGAAAATAATAAAAAAGTGTCTACAAAAATGGCTAGCCCTGGTGGCTGCTCAACTCACCCCAATTGATGATTGATCCTCAACTCTAGGTGGTGCTCCGCTCCTCTGGGAAAAATCAAGTTGTCTCATCACTTAAGGAACATGATGATGATAATACATGTAGTAATATGCAACCTCAATAACTACCTCTATACAATCGTGCATACACTGTTCATCCCTGTGATGCAACTATCACCACCTCAAGCTATTATCTCCACCCAATCTCCTAGGCTAGTTGTAAGCCTAGTTGTTACCACAACTAAACCTCATGCTCTCTTTGTGTTGTCATGTCCTATAGCTATTGTTGTAGCTGATCCCTCTTTTCCTGCAACTGGCCTCTCTTAGTGGTGAGAGCTTGTATTTGTGCCTACACTTGTATATCTGGTTGTATGGATGGAGGAAACAGTGGTTCCCCCAAAAACTATCCATCATGCTAACCAGGTCATTACCCTGTGCCCTAGTGACCCTGATTTGGCTACTATTGGTGCTTATCACCTGGTACCTATGCCCTATCTTGCACTACCTCATCCCTGACTCCATCTTAGTTGCCATCTCTACCCTTGTCTCAACCTATGCCTCGACCTTTGCCTCTGCCTCTAGGATATCCCTCTGTTGGATCTATCAGGTGAGTAGGTGGCTTAAACCATGCATCATAACTCGAGGTGGTCCTTGCATCTAGTATGCCCTGATCATAAGCCCATGGCTGGGCAATGAGCTGTCTAAAATAATTGACTGCCATTGCAGGGTCAATCTATGCTCCCCACTACACCTCTAACTACGATCTCACAAAGATTGATGTATAATCATCAACAAGAACATCATGTATGTCACAACATTAGTGGTAGTAGATTCTCCTACACACATTGCGCACACAACATCAATTTTCCAAAAAGATGAAAAAATGATCAAAATTTGAGAGTTTGCACCCTAAAACATCAAAAGTGTCACTGAAATCAATAGCATCATTTTTTTGGTGTGTGTCACTATATCAATTTGGGGGATGCATCACCAATTTAGCAACGTGCATCACTACACTCAATAGAAAATCTATATTTGCATGTGTTGCTAAAGTAAAAAGCTTGGGTGTGTTGCCATTTTCTATGTGTGTCACCCACCACTTTTGAGCATCACTCAACATGAAAAGCCTATGTGCCACTATATCAAACTCGTGATGCTCTAATCAAAAGTTTCACCAAAGAAAAAAATGGTGGTGCACTACTAAACAATCAATGCATTGCTAAAATATCAATAGTGATGCTTCTAACACCTCTTGTGCATTGCTATATAGTGAGACCCTAAAAAACCTAGTTTTGATGCACTATTAAATGCACCTAAATGTGAAAATTGAGACAAGTTTCAAGTCATATACCTAGATTCCTATGTCTACTCAGTGCTCGTACTCTCGAACCTGCTCCAAAAGGTGAAGAGGAAGCACACAGTGAGCTATCCTGCCAAGGTGTCAGAGCTCCAAATGCAAAAAAATCTAAGGGATGAATGCACAAATGAATTGGAAGTGTCACCCTTCTCACCTATTTAAGCCAAAAAATTAGGGTTTTTTGCCCTAATTTGAGCCAAAAGCTAGGGTTTTAGCTTGTTTTACCTATTTCCACCTTGTGTAGCCTATTTTGATCCATTTTTGGCATCCTAGGGCCTGTTTTAGCACCTGAACCTATATTTAAACCTTTGTCAAGAAATCAACCCAAAATTCAAATTTTTTGCTCAATTTCTCAAGGGGGAAGGGAACCAGCTTATTCTTTTAGCTGGGGCAATAGTGGGGCATCCAAAAATCACATTTTTTTTTATTTCTTGATCTAAGCAACAATTTTAATCTAAAAAGTGTTAGTCTTTGAACACAAATAGCAAGTACCTCGTTTCAAAGAGGGGGAAAATATAGACACTTAAAAAATGTCCTGAATGATATCATACACTTGAAACCCATCCTATTTTCACTTAATTGATTAAATTAGCCTAGCTATTTAATTAATCTCATCATTTTCATCTATTAACCTGATTAACCTAATTAGGTGAATTCATCCCCTTTCATGCTAACATTTCGTCCTATTAAATTGAATAAATCAAATTATTTTATTTAATCCCTAAAGTCCTCTAATTTAATTAAATAACCCTAAGTTATTTAATTAATTATCATATCATTTTCTCCTTTTTCATTAAATCATTTATTTAATGAATATCATATAATTCCCCTAATTTTCATAATTGAAACATTGTTTTAATTATCAACTTACTAATTAAATCCTAATCTTCCCACTTGCAAGGGAATATTCTAAGAGAATATTCCTCATTTGCACATTCCTCCAAAAAGGGAATATTCTCATGGAATATTCTTTCTCCTTTGCACAATTAAATTTGGTTTTAATTAACTAAATATCTATTTTTCCTCACCCATGAGAATATTCTCTTTCTTCACTCATTTAAAAAAGGGAATATTCCTTTTTCATAACAAACTTTCAACAAGACTTCTTGTGCAAGTTTTGAAAGTGTGTTTGTTTGGATGAATGTAAGCCCTTAATTAAATATCATCTTGCATCCTTAACCCTTGATGGGAATCCATGATCCATGCCTCCATCTCCTTTCCATTCTGATCGTTGATTGATCCTTTTGATATTGATCATCAGTTTCATTTTGCCTATTCTATAAATAAAGCTTGCATCTATTAAATAGGGATCCATCTTTTAAGATAAAACTTATGTTGTTAAAATCACTCTCACTTGCATCCACATTGATCACATATTTAGCTTCTTTTTTAGTTTAAATCATGCATATTAGCTTAGAATATCCATTAATGGCTTCCATGGTAACCTATTTGCATCCATTTAGTATATTGTGAAATTAGGGTTTTAATCTTTCCATCTTGCATACATTTAGAATATATTTTCATACACCCATATCTATCATCATAGCATATATCATGTTAAAGTAGCTTTCATCATGTTAATTTATCTTTTAAATCATATTTTCATACACATCTCTCATCGGTTTTATCGATTCTCTTCAGTAGAATCAATCAAAACAAGCTCATTATGCAAGGGATTGGTAGAGGGTTTCCATTCCACATCAATGTGACACCACTCCCCCAATAGGATAAGTTTCAATGGATTAGAATAGATATTTTATGAAGATTTTATATTGTAATATGTTAGTTCTAATGGCTTCTTAGCTTAGTTTGCATTGAATGATCTTATTGGGATTTTTGCATAGTGGCTTAAATACACTTAAAATCCTCATGGATCAAATGTAGTTATTTAATACTACATTGTTGATCACATCCACTAAGTTGATTATGTTACGATGTATTCCACATACTATGATACAAAACAATTTCAAGATGCCATGGTGGAAAAGATATAAGTCCATTTCTTTGTTGGTTGATTGATGTAGGTAGAAGTGACAACCCTAGAGAAATAATACATCTGCATATTCCTGAAGGATCTTTAAATAATTTATGATTTCATTCCAAGGAACAATATGTGTGTTAATGCACCCAGATCTCTTGAACAAGATATGATTTTATTTAAATGTTTGAGGAATGATAAAAAGAGAGTGCAACATTTAGAAAGGAAAAGTCATGCTTGGGGAGAGAGACCAATTAAATGGCTAGTTGGGAGGTGACACCTCATCTCCTAGCATTTTTGTTAGCATAAAATATTCTTTTCTTACACTCACTTAAGCTTACTTAGCATGTTTTTATCTAGTTGTATTTATTCATGCAAGTAATTACTTTATTAGCTATTTTCTCTAGATTTGGATAAGCTTTCCTCCTTAGATAAACTTTATAGTTTTGTTACCTCTAGTTGAACTCCAGTTGAACTCTGTGAGACCTTGAGTTACCTCATGCATTTCCTTGCTCTATATAAAGAAATGGCTATTTGTATATTTTCAACACACAAACTCTTATTTGCTATATAGAATACAATTTATTCTAGCATATTTTTCTGTCATGCTTTCCTAGTCTTTCATTGTATCTTGGGATTATTTAACAAAAAATATTACATGGTATTAGAGCCTTCATGATTGATAGGATTTCTTTTTATAAATATTGAGTGCAAATATATCTTTTTAGAAAAATAGTATTCTCTTCTCTTGGATTCTTGGATGAATTGGAGAATCAGAAATTTGTAAAAAAAAAGCCAAATTTTGAGGGTTTAACATCTACTTTTTCAATTCCATGTGTGTTACATGTATGTTTTGCAACCTCATCAATCAAATATGGAACCATTGTGTCTAGATCAGCTAAGAAAGTCAGAGCAACCTCTTTTGTCACCAAATGAACATCTTTTTTAGATGCATGTGCTTGCATGTCACTGCATGTGAAGGAGAAGTTTATTTTTTATGCTTTTTGCATTCATTCTTGGGGGATTAAACTTGTACTTTGTAATCACGAACTGAGATAAAGTTTCATTTATGGGGTTAATCATGTCCCTTAAACACCATTTTCACCATTTTGTTATTAGGCTAACTTCAAAGAACTTTTTGTCTTGGAAAAAAGGGATAAAAAATCATTGCCTTGAGTAGGATCTACTACCCTATCTCCTCAAACTCGTTCCTTAGCCAAGTGACTATGATGAAAAGAATGCATGGTTTAATAATAATGACATATTCTATGTACTTATATGTCTTACTATTTCTTAGGATACTATACATCACATAGAGCACACTAAGTGCCCTTTTACTACTTGGATCATCATCCAATAGTTGTATGGAGATATTGAATCTTCATCTAAAAGTGATGTTTCCTTAGAGAAATAGGCTATTTTGAATGATATTGAGACTTATGTTTCCTCATCTATTGTGGACACATCTTGTATGGATGATCATTTCATTCATACCCCATCAACAACACCTATTGCAGATATAGATTCTAGTGATGCTTCCTCAAAAGCTTCCAATGACTTCTCGCAGCAGGACATCCATAGTCTTCCTGATTCAACTTTTTGGGATGATCTCGTAATAGGAGTTCTAGAATTTTTTATGGAGACACATATTTCATATTTGGAGGACACATTTGAGGGGTTATCTCTTCTCTTCGATGATAGTCATTGCACAACTATTGTCAAACCATCATTTTCTTTGGATTATTCTTTGCATCAGTCTCTAGAAGATTCTGATTTGTCATCTTCAGCATTGTGGCCTAGAATGCCTAATTTGATTGTGACTACTTTTAGCATCAACATATGGATACATGAGTTGACTTAAAAGACTTCATACATTTTGCATTTTCTTCCTACATATTCCATTCAGGAATTGGGCTATAAATTGCATTCACCTTTGGTTTTGTTTCTTCGTAAGGTGAGGAACATTGTTCGATGATCATGGACTATATTCTCCATCCAATTTTAAGCATCTACCATTGTATATTCTTGGGGGGCCTTCTTAATCCTCTTATATTCTCTCTTATATTCTCTCTCTATTTGTGGGGGGGATTGGATATGTACATGGGTACCTAACATGGCCTTGTTTCTAAGGCCCATCTTTGTTGCTTCTATAGGTTTTTCTCCTAAGTTGCACTTAAGGGGGGGTGTTAGTGTAAAAGATTATTTTCTTACACTCACTTAAGCTTACTTGGCATGTTTTTATCTAGTTGTATTTATTCATGCAAGTAATTATTTATTAGCTATTTGCTCTAGATTTGGATAATCTTTCTTAGATAAGCTTTCCTCCTTAGAAAATTTATAGGTTTGTTTACCTCCAGTTGAACTCCATGCATTATGTGAGACCTTGAGTTACCTCATGATTGCATAAGCTAACTCTAGTTGAACTTTGTGAGACCTTGAGTTACCTCATGAATTTCCTTGCTCTATATAAAGCAGTAGCTATTTGTATATTTTCAACACACAAAATCTTATTTGCTATATAGAATATAATTTATTCTAGCATATTTTTTTGTCATGCTTTCCTAATCCTTCATTGTATCTTGGGATTATTTAACATAAAATCTTAGACTTTTAACAAAGGAACTTTTATTATTTTTAAAATGAAAACAAGAAGGAAGGAGGGGTATTGCAGATATATTAATTGTAGTTTGATGAAAATAGTGTAGTTGTGAGCTGAATAACAATAAATTTTGAAGAATTGGGTGGTGCAATCTTTATCGAATTTGAGTTTCAGATGGTTGGTAGAGAGTATCTTCTTGTGAATATGTGATTGTGTATGTCTAGAAATTGTGAATTGTTATGGTTCTATGAGAGGGGCTTATTGCATTACTTCTAAAATTTCTTCTTTACATCTCATCCCAATCTCTAGTTTTGCATCTCTCCTCCAAATTTCTCCATGTTGATTTCTTTTCTCATTTCACCCTTCTACTGAGTTTCAATGGACTTTTAGACTTCCTTTTTTATGTGCAATTATAACTTCTAGTCTCATATTGAATCCATGTATTTCCTCCTCTTTCCTTCAACAACTCCTTGATCTTCCCAAGATGTCATTAATGACTAGATTTGACCCCTATAACAACTTTATAATAATTTTCCTTCTAAAATACCATTGTCCATGCCAACAAATCATATGTTATTATAATTTCAATGGTGTATAATGAATAATTCTACTTTTCCATTCATGTGATGGTTGAGTTCCAACTCATAATGATCCTCACACCTATTTTAGGTTATCCATATCATATGTTTTATGGTTTTTACCTTATTTTGCATGCTAGAGTTACAATATCCAGTTCTTCATCAAATTCTCACAAGTGACTCACAAAATACTATCTATCTCCCTTCATGATTTTGGATTCCATTAGTGGTATAAGAATGGATGTGATCATATAGGGGAATATTCCTAAACACCATGTATTTGTAGATCCCTCGGAGATGCGATTTATGTATAAAGGTATATGGTTGTTGATGTAGAGTGAATGGTTCTAGGTATATGACCATGTGGATATGATGCAAGTATGTATGGGTGGCCTATAGAATAGAAAATAACCCTAGTTCTTCCTCCAAGATTGTATGGTGGTATGGAAGGATGTATATATAATATTTTTTAATGAATAATAGGAGGATAGGAAAAGGTTGTAGATTTGAAAAAATAAAGAGGTTAAGAAATATTAGGGTTTCTTTTCAACAATGGGTTTAGGGAATTTTTTGTGTTGTATTTTTTTAGGTTTTCACCCAAAGGGTATGATATTGTATTGTAATCTTAAGAGATTATTTTAATATGTATAATTACTATATTTTAATATTTCTATGAGAGTTCTATGTATTTATGATGATCTTATTGATATTCTTAATCATATAATTTTCTAATTTGAGTGTTATTTTTATTAGTTTATCAATTAGAAGGTAGTAAAACTCCTTATAAATATTTTACAAGGAATCTTATCAAAATAACATAAGGAATACATAGATTTGTTCATGTATATCCAAGATAGGTTTGACTATATGTTTTCATAATCATTTACCTATTTGTTCACATGTATTGAGTAGGTAGCTTATGCATGTACTATAGAGCTATAGAGGTTATTGTTATTTTTATTTATGTATTATAGAGTGAGTTTTATTTTGTGTCCCCCTTTGTATTAAAAAACCTATTATTTTTTCCCTTACTCAATAAAGGCACCCATATTCTTTTTTCTCAATCTCCCATCTCACCAACACATTTAAAATACATAAAATCAATCTTCCTTTTATGTTACGTTATTTATTACCTTTTCTTCCATGTATAGATATGTGCAATATCATTATAGGTTGTTAGAGAAATCTTCAAAATCTTTACATGGTATTTTATCTACTTTTTGAAGTTGAATAAACCTTGTATCATAAAACCAAAATATAAACACTTAGTGAAATGAAAATAGGAGAATTATATGCAATGGATATAATTTATTTAAGGGTTGATTTTCATTCCTTGTAGTTATCTTTATTACAACATCGCATAAAGTACCCCCTTGGCCTAGTTGATCATGAAGTAAAAGAAGACATTATCCACCTTAGAAAATTGTTCCATTATTGTCCCTACCTTATCCTAGGATATATGCATTTTTCCTTGATTTTAGCACTTAGAAAAGGAATAACTTTAGGGATTAGGAACCTACAAATTTCAATACCAGTAGAATCTACAAGTCTAGCTTTTACTATTCTTCTCATTAATTTATACCCCATTGAGGAATGAATGAAATAGGAAATTTGTAATCATTTGAATGTCCCTATGAATTATTTTATAACTTTTATAATCTTCTTCATCTTCTTAATCACACTCATTGGTTTGAGTGTTGTCTCTAATTTTTTTTTCAATGGGAAGGCTACAAAATTCATTGCAAATATTTTTGTAAGGCATCTTATCAAAGCTACATAGGAAGTGTGTGAACTAATTTATGAATTGTTAAGATATTTTCTTCTAGTTACTTTGTAAATATTATTTCCTTACAATTTGTGCATATACATCTTCACTTATGTGTCAATTTGTGAATACATAGTCCTCATAGCCATCTCATATAAGGTGTCATTTCATGTTTTTCTCTTGTAATGTTCCTTTATTGTGAGATCTTGACTTTGTTACCCAGAGAGGATAAATAAACTCATGGGAAATTCATTTAACTTGTTATCATCCCACCACCTTTAAACAGAACAATAGAATTGACTCTAAAGAATAATTTCAAATGAACAGTTGTCCCACAAAGCATCTATTTGCTTCATAGATGTCCTCCATAGTTAAGGTATGCATTTCTATTCATATTGCACCTATGTAAGAAGTGTGAAATTACATAAAAATATATTAATTGGTTAAAAGAAAACGTTCTAGTCTCTACATGGTCAATACATATACTTGTGAAGGTGTAAGCTCCTTCTTTATAGCAAACACACATATTAGTACTTAGTGACAACTAAAAAGAATTTTAATATGTAGTGAGTGTATTCTTCTCCAAGATTAGTTTTTATTATCTTATATTCATATAGAATCACCTCAAGAAATTCCCCTTGTCTAGTAGAGCCTAAATTATAAGAAGGATTTAACTGAACCTTATCAATTGGTTCATTCATGCCACTATACATTTCCTTGATACTCCTTGGCCTTAAGTTTTGGTACATATAAGTAGAACTTTTGGTGTTACATGTTTAAGAGCCAATGATTCATCTTTTAGGTTCTTTTGTGCATTCTTTGAAAATGCACATATACATGTTTTTACTATGTCCCTAACCCTATAGTGTGTATTAGGTTATAAGTAGTCAACTTGTGGCTACCTTAACTCTTAAAGAAGTTACATAATCATTATTATAATATTGCATAATTATTTAGGTCATCCTAAGTGGTAGCTAAGGCATACTTAGGCATATATAGGAGCTAGCTGATAGTTATTATCATCATGTGAAATATTGTGTTCTTATTGAATACTATTGGAGGTTATCCCTCTCAAAGCACATTAGGAGGTTTCCCCCTTAAAGTGGCATATTTTTATTAGGTATGTGTAGCATATTTCCTATTATATTCTTCTATTGTGCAAGTTATTTCATTGCAAGTGGTATTAGAGCATGTTCTTGAAACATTGAAGTTGAGGGATTTTTTTCAATTTTGGAGGTCATTTTCGTAAGCATTTAACTTTTTTATTTTGTTTAATTTTTTCCTAGTTTTTAAATATTTTTTTGAGGTTACATTGAAGGTGCTACAATAAATTTTTGAAGGAAATCAAAGAAAAATTAAAGAAATTATTGTAGAGTTGGGGTTACATTAGGTTTTCCACCTAATTCACTCCCATAAACATAAATCAATGCAATTTTTCCTAATCTCTAGAGGGCTTATTTAGAACATATTTCTAGTTTTATAGTTCATATTTGGGTTTAGTTGGAAAAAAATTGAAGTATTTATTGTGAAATTAGGGTTTTCATCATATTTACTCCCAAGGCTACAAATTAGAGAATTTCTAAGGAATTTTTTTTTTAAGTAAGATCCAAGACCTATTAAGCCACAATAAAAGTTTTAGGCTAGTGGGATTTATTTTGTGTGATTTATTGTAAAAATTGTACTTCCACCAAATTCACTCTCAAGGCTACAAGTTACCAAAATTCTTGGAGATTTTTTTGGGAAGTACTATTTGAAACAAGTATTAATCCATTATAAAAAAAATAGATTGATTAGATTTACTTTATGAACTATTTATTATAAAATTAAGGTTTCGACCAAATTTGGCTCCCAAGGCTACAAATTAATGAAATTCTTAAATTTTTTTGGGAAACACAATTTCTTAACAACAAGAATTAGAAAAAAGAATAATAAAAAGAAAAAGAAAAAAAAGAGAAGAACAAGAAGTCAAATAACAAGAAGAACAAGACCAAGAAAAGAACAAGAAGTAGAAGAACAAGAACAAGAACACGAACAAGAGAAAGAAAAGGAAAAATAAAAAGAAGCATAAGAATAAGAACAATAACAAGAGAAAGAGTATGAAAAAGAATAAGTGCAAGAGAAAGAAAAAGAACATAAGAAGAAAAAGAACAAGAGTAAGAGTAATAACAAGAAATAAAAGTGATAGAAGAAGTAGAAGAAGAAAAAGGAGATGAAGAAGAAAAGAAAAAGAAAAAGAAAAATATAAATATAAATATTTTATGTAGAATCCATAATTAGTTAGCATTGAGGATGATGATTTTGTAAAGAGGGGAAATACTATGTCCCTAAAGGTCTATAGTGTGTATTGGGTTATGAATAGTTTTCTTGTGGCTACCATAACTATTAAATACGCTACATAATCATTATTATTATATTATATAGGTATTTAAGTCATCCTAGGGGTTATAATTAAGTATCTAAGTCATCCTAGGTGGTGTCCAAGGCATAAATAGGTATATAAAGGATCTAGTTGATAGTTATTATCATCATATGGAGTACCATGTCCTTATTGAAGACTATTTGTGGTATCCCCCTCGAAGTGGATTAAATTTTTCCCTCTTAAGTGGCATACTATTATCAAGTATTTGTAGTGCATTTTCTATTGTATTAAATTTTATTTTGCAAGTTATTTTATTACAATTTATATAAAGGATATCAATCAAATAATAATTTAGGAATCAAGCTTCCAAGGAATCTAATGGGTCCTTAAAGTAAATATAGGTACATTGCAATTTTCATGTGTTCACATTGTATTCTTTATCTATGTATGTGGTAGGGAACAAAACAAAATCCATCATGAGATTAGAATAAATCAATAATGATATACAATAGAAAGATGATGACATTAATAAAGTACAATCTTAGTTAGAATGAAATTGATTCACTTTAACAACATAAAATCTTGAAAACAACATTATTAATAGAGTATTACTTCAACTAGTCCAATATTGAATATTACAACATAAAAGGATGTGAACTTTGGTTTGAAATTACAATTGAAAAGTAGGTTGTAAAAAATGAAAGAAGTAAAAAAATCTATGAAATTGTAGAAAGCTTGTTAAAAAATATTTTTTTATAGGCATCTTAGTCATTAGATATATTTTTCTTGATTTTTATGGTTGTATTTGATTGCATGATATTGAATGGTTTTATAATTTATTGGCTAATATGAGGAAGTTATGATCAATGCTTTCAAGATTGAAGAATTAGTGGATGGATTTGAAATGTATTGTTAATAAATGATATTATTATTATTTCTTACTACTAATCCTTCCACTCTATTTTTTATTGTTGTAGTAATTGAATGTATTTAATGGGATAGTACTTGGGTGTATTGATAGTACAATTTGTAGCACAATGTTGATATTTGAAATAGAATATCTCTCTTTGATTGGATGGTTGAGATATAATACTATTTTGGAAGGATTATATCTTATAATGTGAAATATATTTGACTATTAATATTAGGATATGTCTTTGTCACATTTAATATGAATCTTCTACACATTTATATTGAAAATGGACACATTCCATTTCATAGTTGTACACATTAAGGTAGTACATTTTATGTCATATCACTATTTTTGACAAATTATATGTGTTTTGAACTATCTGTTAGCTCTCAAAAGCGCAGGCTGAATGCCTCAAGAGGTTGCCAATCTCTTGATGCGCTTTAGGGTAACAGACAAGGTCAAGAGAACTCAACCTTCTACTCTTTAGGTATTGCTAACCTAGGCGGGTGTACCTTTCTGAATAAGCAGACTTATCTTATGATTATCCTTCTGAAATGCTTTGTCCATAATGGCAGATGATAGTGAACAAATGAAATCAAACTTGATAGCAATTTTTTGATCTAAATCCTAAAATGCTGAATTAACAGATATAAAGAAACTGAAATGAATTCAAATGATGAAATTGTAGAGACCATTGCCTTATTAGGTATGCAGAGTCAAATGAAATAGAAGTGGGCAACTTATTCTGGCAAAAAATCAAATTGATGGCATATTATCTGTTTATAACTTGTATAAACATGCAAGATTATGACCACTAAGCTCTACTTTAATAATCCAAATGAATCTCCCTGATTACTGTGATCAACAAAAGGGATTTAATCTCTACTTGAGAGAACCAGTCAATTAATCACACAGATATAGCAAATGTGCATTGATAAACTAAAAATAAGCTTGTTACTTCAATTTAAACAACCAAAAAGAGTCAACTTGGAGACAACTTAGCAATGCTTTTTGATAAACTCAACATACAATTGACACCAGAAATAACCTACCATACCAGCTAATTTTCATTGAATTCACCATTTTAAAACATGCACATAGTCTCTGATAAGAGAAATCTATTCTAATGTATCCATCTAAAATCTACTGTATGTGATCTAAAATCTAATGATTTGAATTACAATCAGGAAGGCATATTTATACACCAGCATTCAAAAAACATATTGCTTCGAAATCATGTCGACCACCGTAGAAATTGGGCTCCAATCAAGTCGGCCTGCAATGACATTTAACAGAAACTCACATGTCGGCCAGAGTGTTTTAATTTTATTAATCATCAGTGAACTAGTCGCTAAGAAAATGTAGCAGTATGCCGAAGGCAATTATAACATTGATCGCTGTCATCCCATGTTCCTCTGTTCTTTGTGTTATTTTCTTTCGCTGTGACCATCTGTTCGCTACACCAAAGTCAAGAAGTATCCATTTGTCCTCTTTATGTTTTGCTATAGCTCTGTGATGTTGGTGAGACATCATATCAAAAACCCTTTGTCACTCTGAGAGCACCCTTCTGCTATATTTGTTCTGATTGCTGAGACACAAGAATCTTCATACTGAAATGCTCTTTCATTTCTTGCATATTGCTATGACTTTACGATGTCAGGAAGACATCATATAGATCATCCCGTATTTTACCGAAAGTCCTAAGTTTACCCTTAGATCGCCAAGAGAAAACAAAACTCTCGCCAAAAGAAATCCATTTTGTATTGTCGGCAAGACTCGACGGGCTTGCCAAGACCTACATCGAAGCCATAAGTCATATTGAAGTGTTCCCTTTCCTCTTGTGTATTGGCGAGACATATATATCGCTATGACCTTTCACCAAAGACAATAATTTATGCCGATATGTCAATCCCTCCACCGCCATTCGACAAGACAAGAAGGCCTCGCCAAGACAGAATGTCAAATACTCCAAGCTCTGTCGATATATCCTCATTCAAGCTGATCACTGAGACACAAAGCACTTGGTGAAACATTATATCGATGACCAAACTCCTGCCGAAATGTGAATCAACCTCTATTACTGAGATCGTGAAGAACTCCTACCGAACGGTGCCTGCAAGAAAATTTTGATCACTGTGACATCAAATGAGTCTTGCCGAAAGGCAACATAGACTCATGTTAGCAGAAAACACACAATGGGTCGGGGAGATAATGGTATTCTCATGCCAATATAGACTATAATGTAAAAAAATGCATGACTCAATGGATTCAATGGGGAAATATGGAAAAATATGAGTGGAATATGCACACGGTAGAACCAAATATGGATGTTCATGAGTAAAACCAGCATGTGAAAACATCAGATTTTTATAGTTCTAATAGTGGCTCCATTTGGGGATGAATGATAGTTAGATCATTGCAAGGATCCAGAATCTTTGGGTGAGCAGACCAAACACAAAATGAGCAAAATGGAAATGGACAAAAAACACGATGGAATGAAAGAAAACTAAATGCAAGATGGAGGTGAACCAAAAACCTAAACTACTATGCATGGAAAATAAATTTAGAGAAGATAAGCAAGAGTTGTCCATGCACTAGCAACCCTTAATCCTCTGTGCTTTAATTTCACCTGTCCTGAGTTGTTACAATCTGAAACTCAAACTAAGCTTTCCCCTATCAAACACCTAGTTTTGTGTCGAGTTCATCAAATTCTTCTTGAAGATACTCATGCAATCTTTCCTGTCACTATTATTGCAAGTTCTTAGAGTATCATCATGCTCGATTTGGCCCAAAATCCCTACACCATCCTATAGTTCAAATTCTTCAACATCTTGGGACAAACCCCTGTTATTTTCAACATTCAAAATACATGTATATGAAATACAACATTCCTTATTATCTTTCTCACTGTTATGTATTATGAAACATTCTCCCAATTGTATTCAAAATTTACCATCAAAGTGCTTCTTTTGAGAATCAAAAAATTATGTCATATCAACACTATCTGAAATAAACAAATCTGAAACCTTTTGTACCTCTTTGGTATCCTTATGACTCAAATCTTCAATATTAAGCATATATGAACCAATCAAATCTGGAACACTATCATTCTTGGTATGCAGATAAAAGTATTCTCCACATGAGTTAGAAATTTCAAAATCACATACCTCTTCTTGAACAGACACATGCATTTGGCCAACTCCGAAAGTTTCACCATCAACTAGACACAGAGCTTCAAGATCACCCTTATGTATATATCTCTGATAATCAAGAGTTAACAAATCTGAAATTTGCTCACAGCTGAGTAAACAAGTTTCCACATTTTCATTATTATAGTCATACTCATCACTTTTGTCATCATCAAAAAGAGGCCCAGGATCATCAGAGAATGAAAAATTACCAGCACAGTCATTTGTTCCACAACTTGACACATCCCTTTGTTTATCTAAAAATATCTTTTGCTCAACATCAAGTGGATCTAAAAATACCTAAAATTCATTCCTGGGCATTATCTGATCCTCTTTTAAAACTTCATCATGCAATGAGCCTGCAATTTTTTGTAAACCATTCTCAAATTTACAAACCTCCTCTTCATCAAAAGTATCATCATGGCTTTCAACTGCAGCTGGAGGCAATGTATACTCACTATCAAATAAATCAACATTTCCCGTTGTCTCTTCTTCCTGATCCTCATAAGTGGTAGAAGAATCCCCTGATTGCAGATCAAAATCCTTAGGTGCATCTTCACAATCTGAATACTCACTAGATCCTCCATAACACACACTGCTCTCCCTATCACAATCTGCTATGCAAGAGAGATATTTTGTACCTTCATCTTCATTATGCAAGCTGTCACAAGAATCGTACTAACTTGCACATATCTCATCATCTATTGGATGCATTGTTTGATAAATTTCTCTATACTCATAAGAAATACAATCATTGGAATCAACATTGATAGTGTTCTCATATCTTATCTTCTCCATGGCATCAATGAATTTATTAAAGTGATCACAGGCATGCCGTATTGATGACCATGACCAATAAGCTAACTCAGGCTCCCATGCTTTTATGAACTGTGCAACAAAAATGGGTCTTGTAGGCTTACAATCAAGAGGCAATTGCATACAGACACTCATCATCCTATTGTACAGAGAAGTCAAATCTTCTCCTTCATACTTCCTTATGCCAAGAAATGCATCAAAGGGGTAAATTCCATACTCTGATTGTGTGATGGAGTCCTGGCTTTGAGTATACACATACTCAGCTTCTTCTTCTTCAAATTGTTGATCTTGGCATATATATTGCTGCAAATTCTAATTTTATTGAATCTCCAATAACCCATGGGAAGCCCAATTTGGTGCAAACAGATCTCCATTTTCCTTGAGAAATTGATCCTGAAATCCTTGGAGAGATTTAATAGAAGCTACTAGTAGGTTGTTGAACCAATCCCTAGCATCTTCAATAAGTGATATCATAAACAGCCTCATATGTAAATCTTCATATGGCATATCCAAACCCTCGATAAAATCATTGAAGCTCCTCAAATGATCCTCAGCAGTGATTGCATTGCTCCTTGTAAACTTAGGGACAAGGCTTCTCCAATTCATATCCATAGGGTAATGGTACCATTGAAACCCTGTCAGATCGAATTGCTTGATCATTGTCCTGCACAGATGGGGAGGGATAGGTGGATACATATTCTGTTGTGCATGATATGCACTGTATCCATTGTAGAAATTTCCAATTGTATTATTAGGTGCTTGAGGGGCCCAATAACTTCCTGCATTCGTTCCATACATTCCATTCTTTATCAAAAATTTTTAGAGTCACCACCTACTTTTCCAAAAGTAGGAAAATGATTCTTTTCTGATCTTCTTCCCAGCGGAGTCACTCTTTCTAAATCTTCTCAAATTATAGCCTTTTCTTCACTGACTCTATATGATGGTCTTCAACCAAATTTTTTGATGTAATCCCCAGTAGAGTCGCCAATTTTTTAGCTCTCAAAAATGTAGGCTGAATGCCTCAAGAGGCTGCCAATCTCTTGATACGCTTTAGGGTAATAGACAAGGTCAAGAGAACTCAACCTTCTACTCTTTAGGTGCTGCTAACCTGGGTGAGTGTACCTTTCTGAATGAAGTAGACTTATCTTATGATTATCCTTCTAAAATGCTTTGTCCACAATGGCAGATGACAGTGAACAAATGAAATCAAACTTGATAGCAATTTTCTGATCTAAATTCCAAAATGCTAAATTAATAGATATAAAGAAACTGAAATGAATTCAAATGATGAAATTGCAGAGACTAGTGCCTTATTGGGTATGCAGAGTCAAATGAAACAAAAGTGGGAAACTTATTCTGGCAAAAAATAAAATTGATGGCATATGATCTGTTTGTAACTTGTATAAACATGCAATATTATGACCACTAAGCTCTACTTTAATAATCTAGATGAATCTCCCTGATTACTATGATGAACAAAAAGGATTTAATCTCTACTTGAGAGAACCAGTCAATTAATCACACAGATACAACAAATGTGCATTGATAAATGAAAAATAAGCTTGTTACTTCAATTTAAACAACCAGAAAGAATCAATTTGGAGATAGCTTAGCAATGCTTTTCAATAAACTCAACATACAATTGACACCAGAAATAACCTGCCATACTAGCTGATTTTCATTGAATTCACCATTTTAAAACATGCACATAGTCTTTGATAAGAGAAATCTATTCTAATGTATCCATCTAAAATCTACTATATGTGATCTAAAATCTGATGATCTAAATTACAATTGGGAAGGCATATTTATACACCAGCATTCAGAAAACATATTGCTTTGAAATCATGTCGGCCATCATAGAAATTGGGCTCCAATCAAGTTGGCCTGCAACGACATTTAATAGAAACTCACATGTCGGCCAAAGTGTTGTAATTTTATTAATCATCAGTGAACCAATCGCTAAGACAATGTAGTAGTATGTCGAAGGCAATTATAACGTTGATCACTGTCATCTTGTGTTCCTCTGTTCTTTGTGTTATTCACTTTCGCCGTGACCATCTGTTCGCTACGCTAAAGTCAAGAAGTATCCATTTGTCCTCTTTATGTTTTGCTATAGCTCTGTGATGTCGGTGAGACATCATATCGAAAACCCTTTGTCACTTCGAGAGCACCCTTCTGCTATATTTGTTTTGATCGCTGAGACACAAGAATCTTCATACTGAAATGCTCTTTCATTTCTTGCATATCGCTATGACTTTACAATGTCGAGGAGACATCATATAGAACATCCCGTATTTTACTAAAAGTCCTGAGTTCACCCTTATATCGCCAAGAGAAAACAAAACTCTCACCGAAAGAAATCCATTTTGTATTGTCGGCAAGACAAGAAGACCTCACCAAGACCCAATGCCGAATACTCCAAGCTTTGTTGATATATCCTCATTCAAGCCGGTCACCAAGACACAGAGCACTTAGTGAAACATTATATCAACGACCAGACTCCTGTCTAAATGTGAATCAACCTCTGTCATCGAGACCGTGAAGAACTCTTGTCGAACGGTGCCTGTAAGAAAATTTTGATCACTGTGACATCAAATGAGTCTTGCCGAAAGGCAACACAGACTCATGTTAGCAGAAAACACACAATGGGTTGGGGAGACAATGGTATTCTCATGTCGATACAGACCATGATGTAAAAAAATGCTTGACTCAATGGATTCAATGGGGCAATATGGCAAAATATGAGTGGAATATGCACACAGTAGGACCAAATTTGGAAGTTCATAAGTAAAACCAACATGTGAAAACATCATATTTTTACAGTTCTAACACTATCTTTCTTTAATTTCAAACAATTTGAACATTTAAATGCTAAATATTAATTAGATATTTTTTTACAACTATTAATGCCTTGTATTACAAGTTATACCAAATAAATGTAAAATTTATATTATAAATAATTTTTAAATAAAATTATTCTAAAAATAGGTGTCACATGGTCAATTCATATAACAGATATATGAACCTATACCATCATTAGGCCCTTTATATAACTACATATGCAATTCATATACCCATATTTTATATCTATGTTGGTGCATACATTCTTCTAAATGCATATGTAAATAAATCAGATTCAAAATCTAATTATTTTAACCCTATTTACAGTGACTCAAACTCAAACCCTATGAAAACTAAATAAAAAAGAAGTGCATATTCCTAAATATATGCATCGTAATCAACATAAAATGAATCCATTCTACCCTACTTGACCCCACCACAACCCTTCATTACCCTTGTGTATAGAAATGTGGCCACCTCTTTATTAACTTCAACCCTTGCATATCTACCCTTATGACATATAATTCATCCTTCCATAGTTGCCACATTTGTGAGCCTATTAACCTACACATGCTAAAAGAAAAATAAAAAATAGAAGTGAGGAATGAATAATGAATAATGAAAGGTTGGGTGTGTTAAGTGATTTATATATTTTATTAAATGTTTAGGTTCAAAATACATAAAAAATTATGGTACAAAATCTATAAATCTATGTGAATCCTCTAAAAAATGCACACATTGATTATTATTGTTGATTAGTTGGGAGAAAAGTGGATGAACTAAATAAATGAAAGTGGGGAAGGAAAATAATGCAGAATATTCTAGAATTTGTTTTAATTTTGAGCCAGGATCCTACTATTCAAGTTTTAATTTTGACACTAGATTTGTCTAAAAATATTGATTAGGTAGGTTAGAGGAGATAAAGGAAAATACTTAAAAACTTAAACTAATAAATGGAGATGATATGGGAGATAATGAATTTGGTAAAGTGGAGTCCTTTAACATGAATGCTTTAATGGAGTCCTTATATCAATTGATTGGACTATGATCTAAATGAAGATTAGGTAGAGAAAAAAGGCTTGAATTGTTTCATAATTATTTGGGAGATAATCACTTAAAAAATGGAAGCTAAAACTAGGAAAATTGTCCATTTCATTGGAGTTAAGGAGGTGGGAAAAAAATCATAAAATAAGCATGTACAATGATGAGCAAGGTAAACCCCTAGAATTTTAACTTATTGATGATGATGTGGGAATTATAACCAAGTGCCAAACTTAAACAATTATTCACTTTTCTAAAGAAGCATTCCTAAAAAAATGAAATTATATAAATAGGTTAAAATGAATAGGGAAATTAGGGTTTTGGGAATTAAAACTATAAGAGGATTAGGGAAAGGTTATAATTCATGTATGTTTGAGATTAATGATCATGCTCAAGTGGTATTATGGTATAACACATGGGTTATCTATGGAAAAGTTTGTTATCTTCAAGCCTAGAACTTTGATTCTCATCTTGAAGGTCCCCATTCACACTACTCTATGTGGATTGAACTAACCTACTTAAATTTGAATTTTTACCCATTTTTGAAAGATATTGTTACTAAGCTTGGTATAGTAATATAGTGTAAATATAACAAATAAATTTTTATCCTAATATTTTATCCTAGGGTTTATGTGAAAGTTGATTTGAACAAGCCTTTTCTAGTTAATATTAGAGTAATAGGTTCTACTTTTGACTTGGAATATCCAATATTTTATTCAAATGAATAAAACTAAACCAAGTTTCTTGTTTTGAAAAGGACATTTGATACATGATTGTATTGCTAGGAAAAACAAATTCTTCTAACTTCTTACCTCTTTTGTCCCTATTAATCATTCTAGTTAACTATCCCTTTAGCCCCTCATTCTCATAAGGCTACTTCTATACCTCTTGTACATTATAAAACTATTCCCTCCTCCTCTACCCATAACTCTCCTATTGATCCAACTTCCAAAGAGAAATTTCCCTGCAAAGGAATTTTTTATGACTAATAGTTCAAGAATAGCTAGGAAGAGAAAGAAACTACCTCGTTCTCCTTCTCCTAATTTTTGTTCTCAAACTCATGATCGATCTCCTTTTCCTTATTACTCTTCTTTTGACCCCCCATTTGTACTTCCACTTCCCCTCCCCCAGTTTTGTATCAAAGATCAAGGTTCCCTTCAATCACTTTTAAATATTGAAAGACAACGAGTAGCTAGTTTCACTTTCAAACCATTTTGGTATGTCACAATGATGACAATAACATCTCCTCATCACCATGAATTCCAATATAATTTATTTGAATGTTGAATTTATTTCATCTCCTCATTAAAAAATTAGAGTCAAAGAGGCCATTGTTAAATCAAAACTTGATATTTTATTGCTCCAAGAAGTTAAACTAAGCATAGTTGTCTTGATGTGTGTCTTTCAAATATTTGAAAAGATGTTTTTTATACATACCTCTCAAAGAGATGAAAGGGGGGAATAGTTAGAGAATATCTACATAGAGTTATAAATATGTTATTGAAAAGGGGGAGGGCACATCACATAGTTGTGTTTAGGCCATGCTTATTGTTATCAATGGACAACCTATTGGGTTTTGGTATGTCTACACTTCTAATAATACCAAACAAAATATTGCTCTTTGGGATTGGATATCTAAAATTCTTCCCAGAGTTGGTTGGGTTCTAAGTGGATACTTCAATGTAGTGGAACACCATAAGGAATAAACATGGTACAAACACACTAAACTCAACCAATATGAATTTTAAATTTGGCTTTTTTTCATAATTCCTTGGTTTTTATTAGCCCATTCATGATAATTTATCTAGTAATTCTTATAATCATCTTACATGATCTAATTATAGATCTAGAGGGGATATAAAACTAAGTAGGTTGGAAATATTTTATTTGTGTTATAATCTTCATTTGGTTCATGCTCAATTTGGTACATGCATCCAATTTAATTTCATACTACTCTTTCTAACCACTTTCCCATATTTTCCACCAACTCTTTTTCTCGAAATCCTTCCATTTCTTCTTAATTACCCTATAAAATTAATGCTTCCCACTTAAAAAATCTTAAAATTATGTTGTTTTTGATTAAAAAGTAAGGTAATGGCCTTGATCCCAAGATTCATAGAAGAAAATAGTAGAACCAAAAATAAAAATTGACACTAAGGCCACAACTAACACCTAAAGCCTAGGGAGGCATGCAGGCCAAACATAAAGCACTTAAAATATTACAAAAAGATGCACATAGGAAAGAGAAAAAATAGGCACATTGTCTAGAGAAAATAGAAAAAAAAACAAAAGAATAAACAACAAGAAGGTGAAACATCCATTAATCCTTAGGACCATTTATGAGGTCCCAATTCTCCTTTAAAGTGTTGAGAGAGTACATTCACTCATTAATTGGCTTGTTGTTTCTACCTTTAGTCAAAACAATGAATTCCTGATTCTTGTCTTGTTTCTTCCTTTACTTTTAATCTTGAATTGATAGAGGTTAGTTCCCATAATAGCTTTTTGTATCTGTGAAATCCAATCCTAGACCTGCACTAACATAGCAAACAAACACAATATTAGATCCATATGCAAGTTGGAACTAAGATTCCCCATGCATCTACAATGCTTAAAATAGGAAAGAAATGAAGAAAAAAATAAGAAAAGCTATTAAATCCTATTTAAGCATGCAAAATCTCAATCCCATGGGGGAATTGGTGCTAATTTGATGTGGAAATTGACCCTTTCCCAAATCCTTTGCAAGCTTGATGAAGATTGATCCACTTGATGGTGATGAACAATGTGCTTCCTTGATGAAATCTGCAATAACCTAGCCATGATGATGGAAAAATGCTATGGAAATGGATGAATTTGCTCTAAATATGAAGATAGTAACTTTGCTCTAAGTTGTGGATCCAAAATGAAAAGTGCCTATCATAAATAGAAGAACAAAATGGAAGAAAGAGAAAAATTGAGGAATGTGGGGTCATTCAACATCCAATGCCCAAATGCCACTTGTCAAGATGTGGATGGATGAAGGATGCACACATTTTGATGAATGTGCACAATAAATGATATTAGGTGGAATTTCAAATTTTTGAAATGACATGTTGGAGGGAGAAAGAAATGAATTAAATGCCACTTGGCTCAATGCACAAGGACATGTTAGAGGAAATGAATGCCTTGTTGGAAGGAAAAATCTATTTGGAGGGATTTTCAAATTTGGAGGAATATTCCCTTTTGATGCCATGTTAAAATTAATTAGGGGAATTAATAAATCAAAAGAAATGATTTATTGAGCAAGTTGAAAAATATAGATGATTTAGGTGATTAAGACTTAAATTAATCAAGATTTGATTAATTTAAAAGGAGATTAGTTGATTTGACTATATTGACTTAGATTTGAGGATTAATTTAAATGAAAATAAAAGGAAGATGACAGACTTAATTAAATAAAGATTTTGATTTATTTAATTAAAGAGGGATGATGTTAGGTTAAATTAAATAAGGTTTAATTTATTTAACTTGATAGAAATGACTTTAGAGATTTAATTAAGTAAAATGGATTATTTAATTAAATAGAGATTAGAGGATTAATTAAATAAGATTGGTTTATTTAATTAACATGAAATGAAAACTTAATTAGATAAATTTGATTTATTTAGTCAAGGGACAAAAGGTGATGAATTTAATCAAATACAGACTATCTAATTAAATGATTAGCAGAGGGGATGATTCTGGATGAAGTAATGTTAGTAATCAGGATCAAGTGTGATTGGTACATTTTCCTGCTCAAGAGATTGAACGAAAATTTTGATTTTTGGGTGATCTCGCAAAAAAAAGAGGACCAGGTACCTGATGGGTCTAGAAAGGCTACAGGATGCAAAAAATTTCAAAAACGTGAAAAAAATGATGCAAAAGGACCCTCAATTGGGCGAAAATGAGATCGGGGGTCCAAAACCCTAGTTGGACAGCTAAACGGGGTTTAAAAAAACCCTAACTTTTAGGCTTAAATAAGCCTTGAGGGGCCACTTCCAATTCATTTGCACACATAGCCTTTAGAATTCCTATGATTTGAGCTATGACCTTTGTGAGAGATGGTGCAACACATGCTTCCCCACCACATTTTCGAGCATGTGCGAGTGTACCAGAGGCTTCCCAGCATAGGACTAGTGGTATGTCATCTTGCCTTGACTTTGTTTTTCAATTTTTGAGTGCATTTATTAGGGTCTAGGAGTCAACGAAGTCAAGTGGTGCTATATAGCACCATTGAAAAGCTTAAATTATTGTTGTGCAGGCCTAAACTACGTCACAGATTCACATAGCACAGTGGTGGTGAAGTTTAAAAATTAGGGTTTTCATGCAAACTAGGCCGCATATGCACATAGCATCTTGGTGATTGTTTTTGGATTTAAGGGTTAGGGGTCAAACTAGGCCGATTTCAAACTACGTCATGGCAGTGAAGTTTGGAACTTTTAGGCTCTTAGTGGTGCCTTATAGCATCATTGACCCCCATTCAAACTGTGACACAAATGTAAATAGCAACACATATGTTGATTTGGTTGCACAAACTTCAAATAGGATCACGATTTTTTATGAAACTTGATGCAGTGACTTTGCTGATGCAAGAGGACATGGAGCTAGTCCACTCATGGGAGCATAGATCATCCATCTTGGCCTAATTGACTCAGTATCCTCCTTTGGACAAGGTACTCCAGGATCACCTAAGAGCGATCAGTTTATGGTACATTGCTTATGCACCTCCCATTCGAACACACTTAGGGGTGATGACAACACTGGAAAAGTGATTGCATAGCGAGACATCCTCATTCCACCTCCCCATAGGCAAGGCCATAGTGACTTTGGAGGACGTGTGGTGCATTATACATTTGTCAATCCATGGAGAGAGAGTGATCTATGATGTGGAGTCCAGCAGGGAGACATATTACGATATCATGGGCATGGACGAGATTATCTTTTCAAAGGGCCAAATCAATCTCAAGTGATACAGGCATGTGGTACCATCTTTCAGGTTGACAGTAATTGCGATCATTTTGAGACTCATGGCACCAGACTAACACATATGATACTTCAGCCCAGGATGGGAGCTTGCTTTAGAGTGGAAGCTTCGACAGAGAGAGTGCTTTTCTTGGGGGCCAATGATGTTAGCCTCACTCTACCATGACCTCCACGAGTCCACATACTACAAAAATAGGTCCATTTACTCAGGAGCAACCCTACTGCATATTTGGGCCTAGGAGCACATTGCAGTGCTTCACCTTGTGAGAGTCGTACCCATCAACATGGAGCCAAATGACCCAGTCATTTGGAGATATAGGGGTGGACTATATTTTTCACACACAGTAGCAACAAGTATTCAACACTAGTAATGGGTCATTGATGAGATGACAGTTTTCACCTAGAGGCCTTATCTTGGGATGCCAACTTGGTATGATGATGTACAACAACTATTTTTTGCTAGGCAGGATCGACTGATGTAGGGCAGGGAGCATACCATAATCAAGAGGTATTTTTCTAATAGAGTGGCCCAACATTATGGAGACACACACGACCAACCTAATGACCAGTATGTGGCGATCTTCCCATGTACTATGAGGGAGCCAACATGGGGTCAAACGATCCCTGTAGCATATGTCGTACAGAGTTTTATGTAGCTAGTGGCAAAACCATGGCCTTATGATCAGGGATAGGTGGACCTGAGGACCACATAGGCGCAGAGAGATTGATTTCATCCTCTAGTTTGATTAACAGTGCCAGGTACATAGATTTCAAGGAGGAGACCAAGAGGTCGAGGTGTAGGGTGCGAGCAGGGCCGAGTAAGTAGGGGAGATGGGGACAACGATGGGGATGGGGATAGTTGCAGAGGTAGAGGAAAAGGAGGAGGTGGCACACCTCCTTGACAACTAGAGCAACAACCTGAGTAGCACAGAGATGGTCATCAGGACTAGGGTAGGCAACTGACTCCCCTGAGGGATGGTCATCAGGACCAACCACCTATCCAACAACTAGCATAGTCAGACCCTAGAGATGGGAAGATTTTGTAGCTTGAGGATCATAGACAAGGTCTATAGGGACATGTCATGGCACTGACATCTGAGAGAGATCAGCTGAGGACTAACTGGGACCAAGCCGTTCAGCAGAGACAGGTTGCAGAGCTCAGGGCTGCACAAGAGATGGGTCACTAACAATAGCTAAAGAGCATGGTTGCATCCTCCTCCCAGAGCACAATGCCTTTGCGAGAATACAAGGAGGTAGTTCAAGAGGCTGATTATTACAAAGTTCATTATCATCAAGCCATACCCTGAGCATCCTGGGTCCTGTATTTTTTGTAGTAGACAAGGTACAGGCCTCCAAAGGAGTACGGGAGAGGCGGGCCGGTGAGGGCAAGGGTGGCCAATAGGGTTAGCTTGTTTACTTATTGGAGACATTATTCTTTTTGTGATCCATGGGCTCATTTTTGATAGCCCCATGTGTGATTGTACTATATTTTGAGTGATACACACATGATCCCGATCTTGTGCTATGATAGTGTATTATATTTTGATGATATATGAGATGATAAGATATGATTCAATTGATATGATGATATGTTCTATTCTATTTTATGCATGAAGTGATGTTCTTACTTTCTATATGTGATGGTTTATATATGATCCAATGATTCTATCTTATGCAATGTATGATGTGATTCTATGTTATGTGATGATCCTATATGATGTTATGACATGATGCAGTGATTTATGGATGCATTTATTTTTCAATATATTTCCTTATGTATTTTTAATGATGATGTATGCAAATGTTTTAGACTAACAGATCTATATTATGCACCTAATGGATGATGATGATAAAATGTATGAGATGTAATATTTTTCTTTTTCATTATCTTTCTCATGTATGATATGGTGATGTATTTATGATATGATAATGATGCATAATGATATGATGATGATGCATAAAGAAATGATGTCTATGGTATAAATGGATAATAAATATATGATGTTATATGATTATGTAATGAATGTAAACGAGTTATATTATGATGTATATGTGATGATGCAATGGATGTTTTGACGATGTATGTGCTATGAGTTAATAATGCTTATCTGATGGTTCTCTTTATGCTTATGCAATGAATGCAAATTCCTAATTTATGAGATACTTTGAATAACCAGTCTATATTATGCGATGATGAAATGAAATGCATGTGAGATGATCAATGTTTCCTATATGTCATGATATGATATGAATTATGCTAATGATTTATGGATGCAATGGCGATGATTCATGATTAACTGTCATGGTACCATGTTAGTGTGGAAAGAAGATAGAAGAAAGCAAGAGACTCGAACAACTCAAAAGATGATGATGACAATGATGATGATGATGATGCTTTGCTTACCAAGGATTGGGATTTTTAAAAGGGCCAATTACCTTATGTTTGATAATACACATAGACACAATGCATCAAGATATAAAGAACTAGGATGGTGTTGCACCTAGTGTGATGGACTTTGACTCAACAATCAGATAGGAATATCCCTATTCACACCTAGTATACGAAACCTCATTCAAAATGTAGTTCAGATATTCCAAACATCTTGAACCAAAACATAGAAAGGCCAGCCTTCCTGTGTGATCAACAAGATACCTAAAACATCCTCCCTACACATAAACAAAGCATTTATGACCAAGGTTATATTACAAGAATATCCAACAAGCACAATAGATAAAACATAATGATCGTTGCCCCATTTATTTCTCTCTAAAGCCCTTCATTTGGGACATCATCGAGAGGTCAATGAAATGAGCACAATAAGATAAGCCAAAAGACAAAGATAAAGCAAACAAAGAAGCTAATGTTCTTTAATACCGCTAGCCAAGACTAAACTACGGTGATGCTTGTTGTTGATGTCCATTGTAGGAAGGATGCATCCTAGGACATGACAATATCAGATGATTTTGGGATTGATTGGATCATAGGATATTGACACAAAGAGTTGACCAACTTTTTTACGTACTAACCTAGACTTGAGACTTTGATGTTTTGAGTTTTTACTTTTAACCTGCTAAACTTGTTTCCAACTGTTTCACCAAAGGTTGAGGATGACAATGATTTATTATGAGTGAATGTTTATTGCGAGTGAAAGTGAGAAGGGATGGGTGGATTTTTTTCAAGTATTTGGATGTTTTTGGAGTTTTGAAATGTTTTGAGTTTGTTTTTGGTATTTTTAAGATGTTTTGCAAATGTTTTGATTTTTTAATTTTCAAATGTTTTGGGGTTTTCCGAGATTTTGACCAAGAGACTAACCTAAAGACCTATCCTAGGGGCCTCAGGGGATGACCAATAGATTAGCCTTGCCTACATTATACACACAAAGACCACGTAGTTCGATTGACATAGACTCTATTATTGATGAGATGTAAACAAATGGAATGCCAATTTATTATGACGGACTCCTAAAGGACTGACCTAAGTGTGTTGGGGGATGATCAAAGATCAACCTTGCCTACGTTGAAAACTCAGAGACCCATAGTTCAACAAGATGAATCTATTTTTGACTTTTTGATTGACCTTTTGACCTATTTTTGGATTTTGATATGTTTTGAATGTTTTTGGATTTTTCGATTTTATGAATGTTTTTTAATTTTTTGTTTTTTCCAATGTTTTTGGATTTTTTGATTTTTCTAATGTTTTTGGATTTTCTAATTTAGGGATCTCAAGAACATACAAGAATCCAATTTGATGAGAAATATCCCCAGCATGATGCAATAGACTACTCAGATAAAGGCAAGACAAACTAACCTTGAGAATGGGCTGAGTAGTACTAGGAGGGATCATGGGGTGAACACAAGACCAAGCTATGATGTGAACACATATGGATGATGGATGGAGATATGGAATGCGATGGATGGTGGAGATGTAATGGATGGATAATGGAGAACAAGCATTGGAGATCCTGGTGGATGGAAAGTTCTTATTTACACAAGGTGCCTATTTGCTAGGTTTTCACCAAGGTACTTGTACAAATTGCCACTGAAGTGGTTTTCACTAGAGGACGATTTTTCTCTTTACTGTTTTTAATCCTTTCTCTGATTTTTTTTAGATTTTTTGATTTTTTGATTTTTTTATTTTCACCAAGACGCTTGTCTGTCAGGTTTTCACCAAGGTGACCATGTTTTTAGGACATTTTCTAATTTTTATTTTATTTTACACCTTGCAAGATTAGGCATAAAACTTTTTGAGATCTTAGTTGTTCATGGGCTCCTACAGAGGCTCACCTTCTAGTGTTGATAACTGATATGCCCTTGCATTGTAACTTGTTGTGATGAGGAATGGTCCCAACCAATTGGGTTCAAATTTCCCTTTGTCATCTAGATTTGGAATGTTCTTCTTATTCTCTTTGAGCACAAGTTCTCCTACTTGGAATTTTTGACTCTTGATCTTCTTGTTATAACTTTGCTTGAGTCAGTTTTGATATACTTGTAGGTGGTTTAAGGCCTCCATATGTCATTCATCTAGTATTTCTAGCACATTTAATCTTGACACCTGATATTCCTCATCTGTGATGAGATTCTATAGTGATATTCTTAGTGATGGGAGCTCAATCTCAATGGGTAATATGGCTTCTAATCTATAGACCAGGGAGAAAGGGGTGGCACTTAATGGTGTGTGAATACTTATTCGATAGGTCCATAGGTTAGGATTCAATTGGAGATGCCAATCACAACCAACTTCATTGACCATCTTCTTGAGGATTTTCAAGATGGTCTTATTTGTAGCCTCAACTTGGTCATTGCCTTAGGGATAATATAGAGTGGAAAAGCGATGTTGGATTTTGAATTTCTGGCATAGGTCATGAACATCCTGATTCTTGAAGGGTGTCTCATTATCTAAGAAAATGGATTGGGGGACCCCATAACGAAAAATTAAGTAGTTCAGGATGAACTTTGATATCTGCTTTCCAGTTATATATGTCATGGGGATGGCTTCCACCCACTTGGTGAACTAGTCATTGGTAGTGATGATAAACTTGTGTCCACTGGATGAGGTGGGAGTGATTTTTCCAATGAGATTGAGCCCCCACTATGAAAAGGGTCATGGTGTGACAATCAAATGGAGCTCTTGGGCTGGTGCATGGATGAGGTCCCCATGTTGCTGACATTGTAGATACCTTCTAACATAATCATGTGCTTCCCTTTCCATGGTAGGAAAATAGTACCCTATCCTTAGAAATTTCTTGTCCAAGGTCATGCCACTTGAGTGTGAACCATAAATGTCGTTATGTACCTTAGTTAAAGCCATCAAGGCTTCCTTAGCATTTAGGCAACATAACAGGGTTCCTTCGATGCTTCTACAATAAAAGGTATCTCTTAGGATGATAAACAAGATGTTTTTTTGACAAAGTCTCTCTTGAGGTTTGGGGTTATGTTGGCTGGGAGGACTCCTACTCTCAAATAAGTGTATATATCATCGTACCAGGGATCACCGGGACCAATGATTCTACACACAAATTTAGACTCTAGTACGTCAAATGCAAGCACGAGAAGATGCTCTACGAGGAATTCTTGCGTTAGGACATTATGCGGGATTTCTAGGAATGATCTGATTGTAGCCATGGCATCTGCTACTCCGTTATTTTCTCTAGGTAGCTGCTCAAATGGATATCGATGAAAAATTCCTTAAGGCTTTCTACTAGCTTCTTGTAGGGAGTCAACTTGTCATCCTTCGTTTGATAGTCACCATTGACCTGATTGATTATGAGTTATGAGTCTCTATAGACTTTTAATGCCATTATCTTCCATTGTATTGCAATCCTTAGCCCTATGACTAGAGCCTCAAATTTTGCTATGTTATTTGTGCACGAGAATGACAACTTGTATGATTTTGGAATGTAGTCTCCTTGTGGGGTGATGAAGAATATCCCTGCCCCTGATCCATGTTGAGTGTAGGATCCATCAAACTACATTTTCCATTGATCTACTACACTTATGTTGAAGATTGATTCATTGGGGAATTCTAAGACAAGGGGATTTTTTGCATATATTGGTGCTTCCACCAGTTGGTCTGTGATAGCTTGTCCTTTGATGGCCTTGCGTTCCATGTACTCTATGTCATTCTCTCTGAGGATCATAACCCACTTTGTTTTCTACCCTATGAGCTTTGCTTTGGAGAGCAAGTACTTAAGGGGATCTATCTTTGTGATGAGTTTTATTTGATGGGATAGCATGTAATGCCTGAACTTTTGTGCCACAAATACAACTACTAGATAGGCTTTCTCAATGGATGTATAGTTCAATTCATGGCCCACCATAGTTCTGCTCATATAATAGATAGCTCTCTCTTTTCCATTTTCATCATATTGCACCAAGAGAGCGTCGAGAGTTGTCGTGGCTGCTGATATGTATAAGATCAAAGGTTTGCTTGGAATTGGTGGCATGAGGACTGGTGGCATAAGTAAGTATTCTTTGATCTTGTTGAAGGACTAATCACACTTTTCATCCCACTTGTATGATACCCCCTTGTGGATTAGATGAGAGTAGGGGACCAACTTGTTTTCTAGTTGCATTATGAATCAGAAGATGGACTAGAGTCTCCCTTGTAAACCCCTTAGTTGCTTCAGTGTTTTAGGTGCCTCCATTTCGAGAATGGCCTTGACCTTAACAAGATCTATCTCAATTCCTCTCATGGACAATTTACCTAAGGAGTTTTCCTGACTATACTCCAAAGACATACTTCTTTGGTTTGAGTTTGACTTTGTATTCCTCTAACCTATCAAAGCTGGAGCTCAAGGTGGCTATGTGATCTCATCTTTTCTTTAACTTATCCAATATATCATCCATGTAATCTTCCACAGTCTTATGGATCATTTCATGAAAGATTAGTGTCATGGCCCTCTGATAGGTTGCTCCTACATTCTTCAACCTGAACAACATCATATTCCAACAATAGGTCCCCCATGGGCAAGTGAAAGTTGTTTTATGTTGGTCTTCTTCAGCTATCATGATTTGGTTGTAGCCTGAGAATCCATCCATTAACGATAGTATATCATGGCCCACTGTCATATCTATGATCATATCAATGTTTGGTAGCAGAAAGTAATCCTTGGGAAATGCCTTGTTTAGATCTCTAAAGTTTGTGTAGATGCAGATGCCCCTAGCGGGCTTTGAAATAGGAACAAGGTTTGAGACCCACTCTGGATAATCTATTGGTTGTATGAACTTGGCATCTAGGATATTTTTCAACTCCATTTTGACTAACAATGTAATCTGAGGATGCATCTTTATGAGCTTTGCTTCAGGATACACAGATAGGTGATGAACCACAACCTTTGGGTCAAGCCTAGGCATGTCAGTATAGGTCCATGCAAATTTTATCTTTGTCTCTTCCAAGAATGTAGCTAAAAGTTCCTATTCTTCTATGAGAAGTGACTCTGGATAGAATGTTATGTGTGGTTGTTCCTATGTTCCCAAGTTAACTAGATTGCATTTCTCGACTAATATTGTTGACTTCTCTTGATAAATTGCACTGGGAGGAAGATTGAATCCTTCATCCTCTAGCACCTCAGAGAGGTTTTCACCATTGGATACATCCTTTATTTTTACTTTTTTCAAGTCAAAGAGTGCCACAATGTGGTTTTCACTCAAATACTTAGAGATTATTCTCATTTTTTTTCTTTTACGACTAAAGGATTCAATTGTTTCCCTGTAATAGGCTTGTCTGTCCAGTATGATGTCAAACCCAGCCTTGTGATCTCCATATGGTACCATATCTCATAATCCCATGAATTTTGAGAGTGCCTCATCATTTTTGAAAGTGTCCAAAATTGGAGGTCCTTGTTGGTCATAATTGATGAGCTAAGGATAGACTAGGTTTATTTCATGGGCTTGATGGTTTGAATCAAAAGACAAAGTACTAATCATGAGTAGGGAGGAATATTTGAAAAGCATAGGCAAGTCAGTTATGGGATCCTCATCACTACTACACACATCAATTATGTCAAAGTTAAAATTGTCTAAAGGTAGACCTGTGGATATGGGTAATTGAAGGGAAACTATTGATTGCTGAGGAGTTTTGACCTTTCTAATTGAGGCACCCTTGCCAAGTATGGTCACCCTTGGAGGGGTACACCTGAGACCAAGATTTCTTAGTCACTTCTTCAGAATGAGGGGTTCAAATAAGTCATTTTCATTCTTCTTGAGCTTCTTGTTTTGGTCATATCCCATATCGAGCATCATTTGTAGGCCTTTGTTTCTTTCATCCATTAGAAGATAAGGTACAATCCTTTCATCTTGATATAAGAGATTGGATATGTCTCTTTCATCTACTATTTTATGACTTAGATCCCCCCAAGGCCTGAATCTAGAGGCATCTACTTTGAAAGTATGGGATGATGTTTCAGCTGGTTGGGGTTGCCCATGGGTCCTAGGAGATTGAGGTAACTCCCCTATGATGAAATCACTTTTCTTCATTTTATAATCCCCACAACCATTGTCCTAGATAATGACCTTGATTTTAGATAAGTTAGGGATGGTGGGTGTCTTTGTCTCAGAAGCGGAGGCTAATGTAGCTAGGTCTACATATAGAGTGGTGGGGCCTTCATTATTTTTCAAAACTTGGGGGATTTTATAATATTTTTCTTCTAGGATTTTGTAGTAGGCAAAAGGCTCAGGATCACCATGAATTGTGACCTCTTGATTTTGGTATTGGAACTTGATGCACTGATGGAAGGTGGAATTGACAACTTGCATCCCATGGATCCATGGATGCCCTAGAAGGATATTATAAGGTAAATCAAGGTCAAGGACCTAGCACGTGGTTTCCATAATGGTGGGCCCTACTTGGACACAGAGTTGAATAGTGCCTTGACACACTCTTTCTTGATCATCATAAGCTGTGATGGTGATACCCTTGCCCTTTTCAATGGAATCTTATGAGAATCCTAGATTCTTTATTAATTTGAGGGAACAAATGTTGAGACCCTCACCCCTATCCACCAAGACTCTCTTGAATTTATTTTTATGAACCAGGACTTCAAGGTGAAGTGCACAATTGTGAGATTATTGTGTAGGGAAGTCCTAATTAAATAATGTTAGGAGACTTGAAGTGGTGATATTTCCAACCATAGCTTGGAACTGGTCAGCATCTAGATCCGCAGAGACAGTGGATGAAGCTAATGCTTCCTTTAGGATTTTTCTATGGGCGAGCGATATCCTCAGCAACTTCATGATGAAGATCTGAGCTAGGGTTCTTTTTAGTTGGTCTAGGACATTGTAACCAAGGGGAATGGTTCTTGAATTTGAAGTGGATGCTCTAGGTGGCTATGATGGTCCATCAATGGTGACCTTGTTGCCGTGTGTGGTGACTCCACAATCAGCTTTGGAGCCTTTGATGGTGACAACAATGACCATTTACTCAATGGATTCAACAACATGATCATACACATGGTTCACATTGGCATACTTTAGTTTTCCATGGTTTTTTCCTTGGTTATGATCCAAAATCGAATTTGTACATATTTTCAAGTTTTGATTCCCAGCTGGTTGCTCAACATTTATGATCTTGTCATCAATGAGGTATTGGATTAGATTTTTCAACCTCATGCAATTGGTTGTTGTGTGCCCCTTGATTTTATGGAATCCCAAAGGTGATTCTTATTGTACCATAGTGGTTTGACCTAGGGTTCCTAATAGTTCAAATAAGTGGGAATCTTGATGAGATTTTCATTTATTAGTTTCTTCATAACAACTTCAATGGGTTCCCCAAGGGTGGTGTGCTTTCACTTGGGGGATTTTTGATCTGTGGAGGTGGTCCTACTTGATTATTTAGGCTGTTGACCTAATTTTTGGCTAGTTGCAATACCACATTATCTTGCGTGTTGTTTTGATTGTTGTTTTGCGGTTGTTGGTAGGTTTAGTTATTTTGCTTCAAAGCACTGATTACAACCTTTTCATCCATGTCACCATCATTGGTTACATTTTTTTTTACCCATGTGCAAGGTTTCTCATTATAGCTAGTGGATGGGCGATTGTCTTGGTTTTCTTGATATGATGGTGTTCCCCCTTGTGCAATAAGGGCTCGTTCAATGTTGAGCTCCTTGGGATCAATTGGTCATAAGTGGTGATACATTGTACCTTAAGATGATATGCCAAGGTCTTCTCAAGGTTGGTGATGATGGTGCAAACTTTTTTTTCTTCAGGAATGGCCCATTTTCTCCTATTGGCCTTGGATCACCGTCTTTGCAAGAAGGAAGTGAATGATTTCCCCTTAGCTTGTTTAAGCATAGATAGTTCCTCTAGACTAACATCCATACCTATATTGAAGGCATAGATTTTTATGAATGTGTCTACGATTTCTTGGAAATTTTTTATGTCAGGAGGAAGGTGAGACAACCACTCCGTGGCGAGACCAACCAAACTTCAAGGAAATAGCTACATCAGATACGTATCATTATATGCGACCTCCATGCAATGCACTTAGAATTCCTTGATGTGATCTTTAGGGTTACCAAGCCCATGATATTTATCAAATTTAGGGATCTCAAATCCCTTTGGGAAAGGTACCATTGCAAATCTCCTATCAAATAAATAGGGACACAAGTTGCTTGGTGTCTTTGTTGTCTTCCCTAATTAGAGATTGAGCACTTGATGCGAGAGTAGTTTGATTTGTGTCATTACATCATCTTTTAGATTAGTGGGTGGAGTGAATGTGTTTTGGAGTGGTTGAGGTGTTTGAGTGATGGGTGGAGTGTTGGGTGTGTTGGTGGGAATTTTTTGTGAGCTCTGTTGCATGATCAAGGTTTGCTAATATGCCTGCATTCGCTGTTGTGCCAACAATGCTTGTTGTTGGTCTTTCTATTGTTCCACCAACAACGCTTTTTTTTGGTTGTGTTGTTCTTGTACAAATAATGCTTGTTGTCGGTCGTGTTGTTGTTGTTCCAACAATGCTTTTTGTTGGGATAGTAATGCTACTTCTTGTTGCACTTGGTATTATTGTAGGGCTTGTTGATATGCTTGTTTTTGGGCTCCTTGCAGCTGTTCCTAGTATTGAGTCTATGCTTGCACTTTTTGAGCTTGGTATTTGGCTTGCACCTATTGGGCAGCTTGTGCAGTCTGTGTGGCTTGAGCTACTTGTGTAGCTTGGGTGGCTTGAGTTTCTTGGGAAGCTTCTTCTTGTTGTAATAAGGCTTGGGCTTGAGCAACCTACTATGCTTGTTGTGCTTGTTGTGCTTGCAGTGTGGCTCGAGCTGCTTGACCATCTTAGGTAGCTTCCTAAGTAGCTAGCCATGCAACTTGTTGATTTTGAATTTTCTAAAGCACTTTTTGATAAGTAGCTTGTTGAGCTACTTACAACACAATGCTATATATTGGTTTATTGTGTTCAATTTTTGTGGTGGCTGTGGTGGCAGGTTTGGAATGGTGTTCATTGTTGTGATGAGAGGCACCGTTGTATTGATGATTGGGACTTGTGTAGTGGATGGTGTGATTGATATGCTTGGTCCTTGAGAGGCCACATTTTGAGGTATTTTGGGGATGGTAGATGATGTGTTGGTTTCTTGTGTTATTGGGATGGTTTCCATCTATTTTTTTGATATCGATGGAAAGGTTGGAGGATTCAGTATGATGCTTTGATTGATGATCAGGGGGTTGTTTTGATTTTGATTGAGTGGTGGTAAAGGAGGTAACCCCAAACTGAGAGGTGATGTGGATGTGAATGAAAAAGGTGCAATTGGTGGAAAGATAGGTGTACTCCCTTGGGAAAATGAAGATGAAGGGTCAAAGATTCCCCCTAGTCCAAATAGCCCACCTCCTCCTCACGAAGTCATAGGGAGAGAGGTTTGTGTGTTGAGAGGGTATGTTGGTATTGCACTAAAAGATGGTGATGGGTCATTAGGGTCTTGAAAAGTGAGTGGAACATGTGGTTGTAATTGATTCAATGGGATGGATTGACCCAATATAGTGTTCACATCCAAATCTTGATTATTCACAAGGGGGTGTGTTTGTAGTGCATTAAGAAATGAGCTCCCCTTGTTAAAAATGGGTTGATTTGGGGCTATGGATGATGTGATTTGAGGGATGCTCTAGGTAATGCTTTGGAATGGAGGTGTGGATGAGATTAGGGGTGTGGATGAGATTGGGGTCATGATCTCAGGAGGCTTCCCCACAATAGTGCTTACATCAAAATAGGAAGGGAGTTTAGCCCCTTCTTTAGCTAATTCAAGCATGTATTGGGAAGGATTGAGTCTCATCATGGTATTAAAAATTCTATGGGTTTCAGGATTTTGAACCATTTCAATGATCTCATCTTGTGTAATCCCTGTGACATTATTGGTGATGTCTTCCATCTGGCCTTCCTCTTGAGGATTTTGTGATGATAGAGGAAGATTGGTTAGGGGATAACTTGATCTAATGGAATTGATTTCAGAATTGGTTTGACTTATGTCACTTGAAGTTGATGTTTCTTTGTTTGTCTCCATGTTCTTCTTGTATTGCGATCTAGTTTGAACCATAAAATGAGGATCAATTTTCAAGAATGTAAGAGATGAACCTCTATTTTTTCTAGATTGATCTAATTCTTTAGGTGCAAAAAATAAAGTCTAAGATAATGAGGATCAAAATGATGATCTGGAGGATTGGTGGATGCTAAACCTTGGGACTTTGGATTTGATGTCTTGATCTTTGATTTTGGATTTGATTTGATTTTGATTTTGATTTGGGATAATGAACTCATCCACTCTAAGAGGTTAGATGTTGTACTAGATTGAAATTTTCCACAAGATGATGATTTGGCTAAGTGTGCAAAGAAGGATTCATCTATACACACATAATCAAACAAGATGATTTGGGTTTGTTTTGATTTTTGGTTTCAAGAAGATTTTTCCAAAGTTTAGCATAAAGGATTGTTTCAAGATTGACAAGAGTTGTTTGTGAGGTGAATTTTGATTTGATGTTTGAAGGATGGATGAAAGTTTTACTTTGATCCTAAGAGACTTAGAAAGATCTTTGCTTAGTAGACCAAGGTGTTGAAGAAAATGCTAATACTTTCTATTTGAGATACTCAAACCTTTTAAAAAGTGCAAGATTTTGACAATAGTAAAATGAGTAAAAATTTGGATTGTTCCTTGATGTACGTTTGTAAATGTTGAAGGTCAATCTTTCTCTAAATTCATAAAGCATAGAAAACTTTTTCTTGCGAGATTTTTGACTAAGACCTATGGTCTTTAGTTTTTGGATCTTGATCTTTTGGGAAATAATGTGAAAGAGCACATGTGTGAGGTTCAATTGTTTCTTAGCTTTGCTTAATGACTTCTTTTTACCACAAATAATTCTTGATTAGGTTTTCAAAATGAATATCCAATGTCCCAATTTCTTTTCATCCCACAAGGTCCATTATGTGGAAATCAAGGAAATTAAGGCAAAGATTCCCTATTGTTGAATTTAGTGAGAAAATTGAGATGTCAATCCAAATGCTTAGAAACCTCTAAGGATAGAATCCCTATGGAAAGCAATAACACTTGGATTTTTTCAAAGATATTTTCTTCCTGAAGGGTTTGAAATTTTGATGACCATGTTGAATGTTTGTTTTCCAATGTTTAAGATCAAGAAAAGTATTTTGATCTCAAGAACATGCACCACCCTATGGATATTTGAGACAATATTTGTTGAATCCCCACTTGGATAAATCTAGCTATGCCTACTTTTAGCAAATGATTAGATGCTTGACTACACAGGATCCCCCTTATAGTGCTCTCACTTCTTGGGTCAACCAAGCATCAATACCCATGAATATCCCATGGCATACTTCTCATCTCTACTAAAAGCCGTAAAAATGTGGGGTGGCTTTAGAACGACCGTTCTTGCACCAAAAAATAGATTAAGGATTTTGGTCTTTTAAACAAGGGTTTTTAATGTAGACATTCCATTCGTGGGGGATCATCCATGTGGCAAGAGACCATTGTTTCCCTTCTTGTAAGAACAATCCTCGTGATACTTTCCTTTCCTCAAGTACCCACCCTTATATCCTGGGTGGAAGTTGCTTGGCTTTAGCATGTTCCCAGTTGGGTTGTTCCCTTGGGTGATTACTTTTTCCCACAAGGCAAGCCCTCTAAGATAAAACAAAAGTGAGAAAACACATCTGTAGTTTGATCAATCTTCATTGAGAAACAAAGAGAGAACACACACAATATGTTCCACTCACACTGGCAAGATTTGTCCAATTTTGGAATCCAAATCGAAATGTGGAGGCAATCACTTACACAACCTAATATCACCAAAAGCCTTTTGATTCTCAAGATCACCGTGAGGCATGAGAGAAGTCAATACGTCTTTTAGGTGATATTATGTTTGGTAAGTGATTACAAAACATAAGTGTACATGTTAATTTTAAACCTTCAAAGCAATGATTGGATTATTTTTAAAGCACCAAAAGGAAAAGTGAAAGTTGGTTGTTCAATTGTTAACCTTAAACAAAATCTAGTAAGTTTTCCTAAATTTATTTTTAAACCTTTTGTCTTGTACATTTTAAACCCAAATTGAAATTAGCGAGTCCTAAAGATCTTGAAGAAACAAAATCCCTAAATTTAGAATTATAATCATTCCCAAAAGTGTTTAAAAACATTTGATACAATAAAGAGACGATTCCATGACTTAAACTTCTCCTTGCTCCTTCCTTGTGTCCACCTACAAAAACTAATTAGTCCAAGAAAAAAAGAGGTAGAAAATAGGTCAATAGCTCAAAATGATCAAATGTAAAAAAGCACATGTTAAAATAACTTGAAATTTAACCTTTTACCCCACCCTAGTGACACAACCGGCATATGCATCATAGTTTAGAAAGGTTAGCAGCACTATATAGCATTGCTAGTTCTGACAACAACACTCTATAGCAAGACAAAGAGCACAATTGCAGTGCTATTTTGATCAGCGGTGTAGTTTGGAATTTGAAAGATTCAGTGATAGGAAAATAGCCCAACATCAAAGTTTGAAATTTTGAATTTCTAGGCAGGAAAACTTCAATGATGGATTTTGGAGTTTGTAGCATCATTGTATGGTGCTACTGGAATGGTAGTGTCATTGTATGGCATTGTTGGATTGATACCAGTGCAGTTTCCTATAGGCAAAAAAAATCACAAAATTTTGTCAAAAAATGTGTTAATATCTTAGGATTTTCCCTCCTAGCGCCAAAATGTGAACCCCAATCCTAGACCTGCACAAACACATAAAACAAACACAATATTAGATCCATATGCAAGTTAGAATTAAGATTCCCCATGCAATTCATCTACAATTTTCTTAATAGGAAAGAAATGAAGAAAAAAACAAGAAAAGCTATTAAATCCTGTTTAAGCATGCAAACTCTCAATCCCATGGGGGAATTGATGCCAATTTGATGCAGAGATTGGCCCTTTCCCAACTCCTTTGCAAGCTTGATGAAGATTGATCCACTTGATGGTGATGAAAAATGTGCTTTCTTGATGAAATCTACAATAACCTAGCAATGATGATGGAAAAATGTTATGGAAATGGATGAATTTGCTCTAAATATGAAGATAGTAACTTTTCTCTAAGTTGTGGATCCAAAATGAGAAGAGAATATCATAAATAGAAGAACAAGATGGAAGAAAGAGAAAAATGGAGGAATGTGGGATCATTCAACATCCAATGCCCAAATGCCACTTGTCAAGATGTGAACGGATGAAGGATGAGCACATTTTGATGAATGTGCACAATAAATGATATTAGGTGGAATTTCAAATTTTTGAAATGACATGTTAGAGGGAGAAAGAAATGACTTAAATGCCACTTGGTTCAATGCACAAGGACATGTAAGAGGAAATGAATGCCTTGTTGGAAGGACAAATCCATTTGGAGGGATTTTCAAACTTGGAGGAGTATTCCCTTTTGATTCCATGTTGAAATTAATTAGGGGAATTAATAAATCAAAAGAAATGATTTATTGAGCAAGTTACAAAATCTAGAGGATTTAGGTGATTAAGACTTAAATTAATCAAGATTTGATTAATTTAAAAGGAGATTAGTTGATTTGACCATTTTGACTTAGATTTGAGCATTAATTTAAATGAAAATGAAAGGAAGATGACTTAGACTTAATTAAATAAAGATTTTGATTTATTTAATTAAAGAGGGATGATGTTAGGTTAAATTAAATAAGGTTTAATTTATTTAACTTAATAGAAATGACTTTAGAGATTTCATTAAATAAAATGGATTATTTAATTAAATAGAGATTAGAGGATTAATTAAAAAAGATTGATTTATTTAATTAATAGGAGATGACAACTTAATGAGTTAAATTTGATTTATTTAATCAAGGGACGAAAGGTGATGATTTTAATAAAATACAGACTAGCTAATTAAATGATTAGCAGAGGGGATGATTTAGGATGAAGCAGTGTTAGTAATCAGGATCAAGTGTGATTGGCACATTTTTCGTGTCTACAATATCATACCATCTATGATGGATATAATACTACCAAGAGCATTTTCCATCACCATGAAATTCTTCATAATTTTATCAGGATCAATCTAGCACCTAGGTTGTTAATATACACTTTAAGCTCTTCAATAGACTCTATGAAAATCTCTCTCTTTTCCAATTCTTGACATGTCATCCTCTTTGCTTAGATTTTCTTCATCTTTTCCATTCTCGATATCGTACTCCTCTTTCACATTTTCCTCTTCAAAGTTAACCCCCTCTTCATTGTTATTATCACTTTCTTCCTCATAATCCTTATCCACCTGCTCCTCTTTTTCATGCACACTATTTTCCATGCTTTCCTCCTCTATCTGAGGAAAAAAAAATTCATCCAAAGAATCCTACTCATCCTCCTCAAAAACATGTTCTTTACCTTTCTGTTATTTTCCTTTATTCTAGGAACAAACTTTATCTAAATGAGTAGACCTATAACCTCTAAACTGAATAGGTCCTAAAAACCATCCACTCTTATCTTTCTTATGGCCTAGGTCAAAATCATCAATAATTTCAATAGTTTCACCCTTAGTCCCTTGACCCATATTGGAATCCATTTTTTTGTTTTCTGAGATATGGAGGGTAGAAGAAGGTTTAATTTTCTCTGGGGTGAATTTTAGTAGATCTTCTAGGGAAAGTATTGGAGCATCAACAATTTTTAAGGTACTCTTTTTATTTTTTGATATTTTACTCTAAGGAGAAGGGTTTTTTGGAAACAAATGGGGTTTGTTTTCAATAAGTTTAATCTTAATAAACTTAGCAATAGAGGAAAGGCTAGGCGGCAGGTAGAGGAAAGAAAAAAACTTGTAGGTACTTAAAATGAGGCCTTGATGTAGGGGGAGATTCCCCCTTTTCAATACAATAATGGAGGGAGGAAAGCAAGCAAAAAGGAAAATTGATCCTCTTCTTATGATGAATGTGATTTAAAATTGGGAAATGATACCCATGCACCATCTTAAATCTACCCTCTAAAGTAAAGTATCTCATACATGCATAATTAACAAGCCATAGGAAGAAAGATCAACCCACAATATTGTGTCCCACTATTTGACCAAAGTAGGACATTAATATCAACATTTTTTACATAATTTCACTTTATGAATCCTATAGAAACTAAACCATGAATAATTTGGAGATGATGTGAACTTTGGATTTCTGAGGATTTGTGCTTAGATTTTAAATATATATATTTAAAAAAAGAAAAGAAATAAATTGTGATTTTTCACATAACTTTTAATAACTTATTTTTATAATAAACAACATTTTTAAAAAGTGAAGTGTATGTCGTCATGCATAAATTTTTCATTGAAAGGATAAAATTATAATTTTTAAATATAATTTTTTTACATCAATATCTAGTGCATGGATATTTTTTCATAATTTTTTGTTGCATATTTTTTTAATTAATTTTTTTAAGTAAAAATAATTATAATATGGACATAGGTGTATGTTGTCATCTACTAAGTTTTGCAGTTTATGACATCTTACAAAACTTGTAGATTCCTTACAACTGTCATAACAATGGTTGCATGCAAAGACATGCAAGCAACATGCAATATTCCTTTGGAAGCTCGCTTTTAGACTTTTCATGACATATGTACACATTTATGATCTCTTTTGACTTCCCCCAAAGGTGGAATGCCCAAAGACTTATCCCTTTACAAATTACAATTATCGAGTTACCTAAGGGTAATTTCCCATCAAATTAACATTACATTTTCACCCCATGGGAGTTTACAATGTTGCAAATGAAAAATATTATTTTCTAACACCTAGTCCCTTTTTCAAATCAAACAAAGAAAAATAAATATTTTTGGTGACACAGGATTGCTAGTATGTACCATGGATGCTCTTGCATCAAACACCCAAGGTAGAAGAAAAGTGACCATGTCACTTCTCAATAGGGTAGCCAAGACATTCAACTTCAGCTTCTGACAACCAAGATGAGTCCTCATCAGGCCTTCCAAACCATTTGACCAAGTACTTGAAGTATTGTTTGTGCCTCGTACTTCTACTCAACCTGTTGTCCAAAATTGCCCCTATATTTCCCTCTTCAAAAGTAGGTGTTGGTATATGAATTGTTTCACCTATTTTACCTTCATCACTTTTAGCTTCATGAAACTTTGTTAGATCAGAAATATTAAGTCCACTAGGCAACTCTACTTCATATGCATTACCAAAATCATGCCTACTCACAATTTGGCAAGGCCCAAATTTCTTCATTTTTAGCTTGTTATAGGTACCAATAGGAAATATTTATTTTCTCAAGTGTACCATTACCTCATCACCAACCTGAAACTCCTTATGTCTCCTCTTCAAAGCAACCTTGAACTTGTATTGAAAGTTCATTTTGTTGATGTGATTTCATATCTCTTCATGAATTCTCTTTATGTGTTCAACAAAGTCCTCTGCTTTTGCACTCTTCTTGTCAACATTATCAATATTTTTCAAATCTGAAACAACTCCTACATTGTTTCCATAACAATTTTGAATGGAAAATTACTTGTACTTCTATTCACCAAGTTATACACAAATTATGCTTTAGGTAGAATCAAATTGCACCCTTTTGGCTTATCTCCAACTAGGCATCTCAACAAATTACCCAAGCTTTTGTTTACCACCTTTGTTTGACCATCTATTTGTGGATGGTGGGCTGAACAAAACTTCAAATCATTCTTCATCTTCTTCCATAAGGTCCTCCAAAAGTACCCCACAAATGTTGTATCTCTATCTAAAACAATGCTCTTTAGAAGAACATGTAATCTCACTATTTCCCTTAAAAACAATTCCACAACATTCATAGCATCATTAGTCTTCTTGCATGGAATAAAATGAGCCATATTGGAAAATCTATCTACAACAAAAAATATTGAATCATGTCCCCTTTGGGTTCTTGGAAAACCCAAAACAAAATCCATACTAATCTCCTCCCATGGCCTCCCAGGTATAGGTAATGTTCTACATAAGTCACTTTTTGAACTGGTACCACTACAACAAATCCCTATTATTAACTCCCTTTTCTACTTCCACCCACTGTTTTAATGCATTTTTCTCAAATTATTTGAAAAATTTAGTGCTATTTTTTGGGATGGTGCTATTTTAGGTGTTTATTGTGCCAACTAGAATAAGCAGGCACTAAATTTGGTGCAAATTAGTAGTGATATTAACACCATGTTTAATGTCTGGTTTAACACCAATTTCAACACCAAATTTAACATCAAGTATAGTGTCGAGCTTAGCACTTAGTTTCACTAAGTTAGCTCCCACTATAGTGTCGGTATGAGAACCTAATTTAATGTATAATTATGCACCTACTTTGGAGTGTAATGCATAACAAATGAGATAACACAATTTGATAAATATTCTTTTTTATGGTTTTTTTATAAATTTTATTTAAAATTATTTTTTAGATATTTTTTTGGCTAAATTCATGATTGCTTGGTCCTATGTGCATATCTTAGGCATTAGAACATATTAAATAAATAATATCAGTAGCACTAGAACATATCGATCGAAGGGAACACAATGTCCCACCGATGGAGTGATACATTATATAGTAATGAAGTTCAACATGTGGTGAAAGTATATCGAGGGAACAAAGACTATCAAGCCAATATAAAGTTTGGTTCCCCTAATGTAATGATAAAAGGCTGAAGGTATCAGAGGAAGTGATACCTATCAGTGGAAGGAAACCAAGGGTCTCCCCAATGACCTGATAAGACCATGAATCGTCATATACATGTTAAGGAAGGATATTAGAGGAACTAGGGCACATTAGGGAGACATTATCTGGAATCTTGCTGATACCCTGAAAGGAAGGGATGAAGAAGGTGGTTATCAATGAAAATGGAATCATGGTCTCGCTGATGCAACAATGATGATTATTTTTTACTGATGTTACATCTCAAGGATATCGGTTAGATATTCAAAATAAATTATTTTCTTGATGACAAGATTAATAGCAAGTGGAGTGTTTATGAGCTAGATTTGAGTGAATTATACCTCAATTTGATCACATCTTTTCATTAAGACTTGAAAAGGATTCACTAGACGTAGGAGTAGAAGAAAGGAGGTTTGGAATTATCCATTACTGCACAGCTCAAAACTAGTGAAAGTGAATCCAAGTAAGTATACAAAAATTGACTAAGAAGTTGCTTCTATAAAGACATATAAGAAAATTGAACAATGGAAGAAAGCTCAGAAACACCAAAAATTAAGAAACAAAAAATAAATAAAAGACTTCTAAACTAGGACTTAATTGACCAATGCTCATGGTCAGGGCCAAGACCTAAAAGGAGTGCGCAGAAAAATCCTTCCATGGATAAGTTATGGGACAAGCACAAATGTTTAGGAGATGTGTGGAAACCACGACAGGGATATGAGCTATTCATATACCATTATAGGAAACTGTATAGGTTTCAACCAGTCTGCAAGTTGTGGAGATTGAACCTAGGAAGATTAGTGATACCCAATGTGTTTGTTAATACAAAGCTAGTTAAAGCTCTAGCCAAAAAATATGACCCTAAAAGAAGAGCTATTCAATCACACGATGGGTATGACATTCTCATTATCTCCAAAGATCTCATATCTAATGTTTTTCAATTGGAATTCTCTCTAGATTTACCATTTACAATCAAAGACCTTCTAAAAAAGTACCATCACATGGAAACAAGCTATAAAAGATGGAAGCTACCACTACACAGGCCTTGGGATGAAGGTAGCAAGCTCAAAAGGTTTTCTAGTAATGAAAACCCTCCATTTCATGAGGATTTATTTGAAGAATATTTTCAATATACATATTATTATTTAGCTAGACAAGTGCTAGGAGTAGAGGTCCCACCCCTCATGTGAATTTCCCCAATGGTCTCAGCTGCAGAAATACAAAGCAAAGATGCCAGAGGATTTGACTATGCTGGTTATTAGCCAATTCTCTCAACCAGGGGATGGGAAGGATAAAAAGCAATAGTTATAGCATTCATGATTTCAAACATTACTCTTTGTTTATGCATTTTTTCTACATGAAGGACATGGTAGAAGGTTTTAGGGAGAAGAATTAAGGATAAGAGATGTAGATGTAAGTGGGAATTATAAACTTGTACAAATGTGGACTTTGATATAGGATAACGGATATGGTAGATCACACTATCTATACTTTGAGGAATATTTTGTCCAGCCATTGTTGAAATTGTTGGGAAATCCATGTAATTATAACCTATCCCCTAAAATAAAAAAATTCTTGAGACCAAAGGAAAAGGACCCCAAGAAAAAGGTAAATCATAACTGGGGGGATTGGTATGCATTTCCCGGTTGCACTGTGATTAGAGTCTATGGGTTTGAAGGAGTCCCACATCTATTTCCAAAAACATTTCTAGACAGAATAGCCTATTTGGAAATTGTGAGACAATTGGCTAAATTTGATGCAAAACATCTTAAGAGATACAATAAGCATTATTCCATGCCTAGCACTTTCTTCTTTGGAGATTTTACAGTAGTCACTAGTGAAGGGTATGAAGAAATTGATATAAAATTGGAAAAATACAATTTATTGTTGGGTAATGAAAGAAAGAATTTTGATACAAAAGGTTTTATTCACAAGGAAAAATTTTCACAAGGAATATCAAGGTATGAACACCAATTCTCTATTGATGATGTGATAAGAAATTATGATGAGGCCTCAACAAAAGACCAGATGACTTCATATAACAAAGTTATATTTGTTGAGACCTGGAAGAAAGGAAATGTCACATCTTATTCAGGGGCATTTAATGAAGTACATGATCCTCTAGAAAGAATTGAGCATCTCATCACTCGTGTATGAGCTAATAAAAGATGTACCCCCAGATTTCTTTCAAGCACCTCAAACAACTTATTCAAGAATGCAGGTTGAGGACATAGAGCCTCTTGATCACATACCCTCACAACCCACTCCAACCATGAGTGAATAAGATGAAGGAGACAGTGATGAGGAGGATGATGAGGTCGAATAGATAAGCACCCTTTTAGTTAGAAAATATGAGCCACCTCCAGAATGAAACATTGTCGAATTTGAAGCATCAAATGAACTCTCTAATGATGCGAGAGTCAAGTTTGGGAAAAAATTTATTTTTGGCAGTGATTTTTTCAAGACTTTTGAATTTAAATCATTTTTTTATGAGCATAAAGGTAGAATTCTAAGACAAAGGATGGAGGATATCACTCTTGAGCAGAAGGTAGCCACCTTGGAAGAGTTGAGAAAAGAAATAGATGAAGAGTTAGAATCTATCACCCCCGAAAAGGGGAAAAAATTTACTTCAAGAGGTTGGGGTACTACTCTTACTAGGATGGGATATTGAAGCTCTACAATAGTTTTCAACAATTTTAGAAAAAGAGGAGAAAAAACAATGCATCTAACAGAAGAGGCAAGTGATAAAATGTACTCAGGATCAGGGTTCAACCCAAATGAAGCCACCCTACTAATTTGGGCATTGTATCCTCAATATAAAAGGCTTGTTTTCATCAGTAATCCAAACCAAGTGTTTGGATATCTTTTGGTCCACAAGGTAGGGGACACTAACCCCATTGAAATAGCTGAGCTAAACATAAATTTTGTGAGATTCACTAACTTGGCACAAATTAAAAAACTGATAAAAGAAAAAGATAAATTAAGGAAGGAGGTGGATAGTCATAGAGATAAAACATCTTCCTCTTCTAGATCAAAATTATATTCCCCATGGATAGAGAGAGACCAAAGAATATTGGATTCATTAGCAGATGCGGCTTATTGGAAACACTGCCATCAAAAGTCTCAAGAGAAATGCAAGGAGCTAGAAACATGAATAAAAACCACTAAATATAATGTTGTGTCTGAGATAATCAAAGAAATATTCAATAAGATGATGGATCATGCTAATGAATATTGGAAATTGCTTAAAAAAACCCACTCAACACTTGTGGAGAATGAAAGATTGCAAGGACAGATGATTGACAAAAGGGAGGAGCTCCTAAATGAGAAAGCCATGAAAGGTCAGACATTGCAGAAATACAATAAGCTAGTGGAATCACACAAGTACCACAATAGGCTCATAGAGGACCTTGACTATTTTGATTTTCATCCTACACTCTATGATATCCTTGGAAATCCTAGGGATCAAAATGATTGGAAGGATGAGATTTCCATGTATCTACCTATTGCATTGAAAGAAATAAACAATGAAGAGATGGTGTTACAAAATGCACATAGAAAAATTGAAAAGATGATGTATGTGTAATATGATATGAAGGGTGCAATTGTCAATGTGGAAAGTTATGTTGAGGAGGAATGCACTCGTCATCTCTCCACCATCAACTTGTTCATCAACCAAACCAGAGATGCAATGTCAAATACATAGCGACAACCATTGGAGCTTAAAGACCTAAAGGCATCATAAGGAAGATACACTTTGTAGGTGGTGCATTATCATGGATTAGGAGCCTTGAACAAATCTTAAGTGGTCACGAGCACCTACTGGAAGATTAACAGATCAATGCATTCATGTGCTAAAGTGTTATGTTTTCATTTATGTTAATTAACTATTTGTCATCAAACATCATACCTTTTTGTAACAGGTCTGTAGCTTGTTTCCTCCTCTATATAAAGGGATACCAAGGCCTAATTTAAGATCATCATCATTCATATTTTCATTTCCATTATAGTATACATTAGTAAGAAGATATTTGTAAAGGAAATGTTGTAAAAAATGCTCAAAAGTTGCAAATTATGTAAATAGGGCTTATGAAGGGTTTAAGGTATCAAGTTGTAGGTCATCTTAAATAAGGTAATATTTGATCATCAAATAGTGTTTTGGGTCACTTTATAGGTGTTTAGGAGATCTTGGGGTTCAAAAGTGCAAAGTTGCTAAAATTGATAAAAGTTGTCAACATTGTAATTGCAAAAAATGCAAAATTTCGGGTTACCAACAATCAAGTGGAAGTTGTAAGGAAGTTAGTTGGTTTTGGAGGGAATTTTAGGAAGAATAATGTATAAATTCTTATCCTTCATCAATGTATGGTTTGGTTGAAACATTTGTAAAGTAGAATCAATGCAAGATACCCCTGTTTGTTTTAAAATTATGTGTTTTTACCTTCAAATCTGAATTGCAGGTCTTGGTACGTGGTTGTGCAGTTGTATATTGAACTCGTACTTGTGGAAATATTTTTCTATTGATATAAAATCCTATTTTAACACATACTAGTGGTTGTTGGACAAATTCAAGGAGGTTTATTGCCTAAAAATAGCATCCGACCTGTAGGGGCAAATTTTAAGTTTTGAAGCTTTAAGAATGAGTTCAATCCCATCCCACATTTTGTGTTTACTATGACTAAGTTGGATTGGTGTGGTATGTTATAAAATATGGTTGTAGGGTGTTAGGATTGTTTGTATGAATATTTTGGGGCAAGAAAGCATGACTGTCTTGGGAAAATTGGTGAAATTGTGTGAGATATGAGGGTTTTGAGAATGAGTATGATGAAAGGTTGAGTGGAGAGTCTCTATGAGAGTTTTGTGAGTTTTTAGAGGAAATTTTCAAAGTGTTGGAGGTAATTACAAGGTTTTAAGTATTGGGGAACCATATATTTGAATAAACCCTACCTAAATTGAAGGAAAGTGATGGTTTCTTGTATAAGTGGGTAGAAGGGAGTTTGGGGTCCTAAAACCTTATTTATTTTGGGTTTTTCTACCTATATTTAATATTTGAGTAGTTGTATTAGGTTGGTGTGGAGTTTTAAGAGGAATTTCTTTGAAAAATAGACCTAAGTGGTCTTTTAGGGCAGTGTTTGTCACTAGTTTTATAGGAATTGTTTAAAAGGAACCCTAGTTGGATTAGATATATGTTTGAGGTGGCCATGAAGGGTGTTTAATGTAGTCAAGGGACTAGTTGTGAATAGGTTCTCTATGGAGTAAAGTTGGGTAAACAAGGTTTGCAGACCTAATTTACAAGGCATAGTCAAATTCTGAAAGGAGTATTGTAAGGGTTTGAGAATCACTTTGGTGATTAAACTAACTTGTTTTTGTGTTGTTTAGGAAGAAATAAATTCTATCCCTGTATTATTTGGTACCATAGTATAGGGAATAGGTTCTTGGAAGATAGAAATTTGTTGATTGAAGGAAAGGAAGAAAGAAGTTGAATAGACAAATTGACAAGCTGACTCCAAAGGAGGATAATGTAGTGAGAAAGATGCAAGAGATGGAAGAAAATATGGAAAGGGAGATGAGAAAGATGCAAGAACTTCAAAAGATATTTGTAGCAATGTTGGAAGATGTTGAGACAAGACAAAAGAGAGGAATGGTTGTGACTGAGGATAGTGAAAATGAAGATGAAGAAGATGAAGAATTTAAAGATGTTGAAGAAGAGTTAGATGTTGAAGAATAGAAGATGGCAAGGCTTTTGAAGGAAATAAAAGGTAGCAAGCATAAGGTAAAAGTTTAATTACCAATGTATGATGGTACCTTAGATGAAGAATCTTTGTGAGATTAAATTTCTACTTTAGACAATTTCTTTGAATGTGAATAAGTTTCTGATAATGAAAAAGTGAAGATAGACAAGACTAAATTGAAGGGTCGTGCATTAGTTTTGTTGGATTATGAATAGGAAGAGAGGAGAAGAAGAGGTAAGTCAAAAATTTATTCATGGGATAGGATGGTAGCAAAGTTAAAGGGAAATTATTTTCCAAAAGATTATGCAATTTAGATGTCAAAGAAACTTCAAGATTTAAAGCAAAGAGAGATGTATGTGAAAACTTACACTAATGAGTTTTATAAAATGAGAATAAGGGAAAGACATGTAGTAGATGATGTCGAGAAAGTGGCCAAGTACCTTAGTGGGTTGAGATTTAATATCCAAGATGAGATAAGTTTGCTTAATCCAAAAACAATTGAAGAATGTTATCAGATGGCAATAAGAGTAGAAGAAAAGGTTAAAAGGAGACAAGAAAAATCAACAAGAAGGGGAAGAATTTCAAGAGGTAGAGGCACATTTACTTCTTCAAGGCAAAGCAATGAGAGTCAAGGTGATGCCCAAAAAGGACAAGAATTGATCATTTGTAGATTTCAAAGGTGGATTTAAGGGATCAAGAGGCAGATTTGGAGGTAGGAATCCTAACATATTTTCAGGAAGGTGTTATAAATGTAATGAGTATGGTCACCCTACTTGGAAATGTCCTAAAAACCTTAGTGCTTCATCAAGTAGTGGAGAAAAGAGGAATGAAAGAAGAGGTCATATTGTGTAGGAGGATGAATGTAAAATTTCAAGTTCAAGGACTCTACGTGTTGTACCAGAGGTTGTAGAAATTCTAATGGTAAGAATAAATTTATTTCAAGCATCTAAGAACATGGAGATGGCTCAAAGAAGGAAATTGTTCAAAACATCTTGGAAGTGAAAAGGTAAGGTGTGTAAAATTGTGATTGATTTAGGGTCTACAGATAATATAGCGTCTTGTGAAATGGTTGACAAGTTGCAGCTAGAAAGGATCCCTCTTGAAAAGCCATATCATGCTTCATGGGTGAGTGATGATCAATCAATTCTTGTTAAGGAGCAAGCATTAGTTGAATTTCAAATTGATGAGTATAGGAATAAAGTGCTTTGTGATATGTTACCAATGATTTTTTTCCATCTAATCATTGGAGGACCATGGAAATTTGATAGGCACTCTATTTATGATGGGGGAGCTAACACTTATAATATTTTCAAGGATGGTGTCAATTTTATGCTAATCCCATTGCAGGAGAGTAAGAAAGAACAAGACAAGGCAGCTAAAATTACTACCTTTGGAAAGAAAGAGTTTGAAAGGTGTGTAGGTGATGAGAAAAGTGTATTTGTAGCCACTTCAAGGATAGAAAATGAGAAGATAGTGAATATGCAAACTACCACAGTCATGAGAAGCAATGAAGAAGGTAAGAAAATGATGTCTAAAATTGAGTTTGAGAAAGGAAAAGGTGAAAAGATAGAAGCTAAGTTGTAAAATCAAGATGGAATAGAGGTTGGGGAAATTTTTTTTCCAATAGTTGATGAACATGTTGTAGGGAAATCAAAAGTTGAAAGTGTAGAGGTAAACAATTCTGTTAGAGGAGATATTGAAGAGAAAATAGATTTGAATAAAAAAGAACATGGAAAAGAGATAGTGAGTCAAGGACAAGAGGATGGTTCCAAGTATGAAGACAGAAGTAAGGAAAAATCTAATGAGATCAAGATTGAGAAAAGTGTGTTTGTGGGAAATAAAGTAAAAGCAAGAAAATTCAAAAGAAGAGGAAGAGTTAAGAGATATGTGGTAGGGCAGTCAATTGAAAAGAGAGCAAGGTTAAGTGATAGGCAGTCTGATTTCAGAGAAAGATTTGCAAGACAACAATGGATACTTTATAGGAAGAGATGGAGAGAAATTGAAGACTGTGAAGGTGAAGAAAAAAGATTGGAGCAGTCTAAAGTTTGTTTCCAAGAGACTTGGAAAGCTTTTAAAGGTGGTTGCATGGTGCAGGAGCACCAATCAAAGTTCATTTGAATTTTTTTTTATTTTGAAGGGAAATAGGTTTTATTAGGATTTTTTGGGTCATTTGGTATGATAATAAGGTCTCATTGACCATTTGAATGTAATTAGGAACTCAGTTTTGGTGAGCAAAGAAAATGTTGTAAAAAAATGCTCAAAAGTTGCAAATTATGTAAATAGGACTTATGAAGGGTTTAAGGTGTCAAGTTGTAGGTTTTCTTAAATAAGGTCATATTTTATCATAAAATAGTATTTTGGGTCACTTTAGAGGTGTTTAGGAGGTCTTGGGGTTCAAAAGTGAAAAGTTGCTAAAATTGATAAAAATTGTCAACATTGTAATTACAAAAAATGCAAAATTCAAGGATACCAATAGTCAAGTAGAAGTTGTAAGGAAGTTAGTAAATTTTGGAGGGAATTTGAGGAAGATAAATGTATAATTTCTTGTCCTCCATTGATGTATGGGTTGATTGAAACATTTGTAAAGAAGAATCAATACAAGATACCCTGTTTGTTTTAAAATTATGTGTTTTTACCTTCAAATCTGAATTACAGGTCTTGGTACATGGTTGTGTAGTTGTATTATTAACTCATACTTGTGGAAATATTTTTGTATTGATATAAACTCCCATTTGAACACATACTAGTGGTTTTTGGACAAATTCAAGGAGTTTTATTCCTAAAAATAGTATTTGTCTTGTAAGGGCAAATTTTAAGTTTTGAAGCTTTAAGCATGAGTTAAATCCCATCCCCTCTTCTGTGTTTATTGTGACTTAGTGGGATTGGTGTGGGATGTTATAAAATAGGGTGGTAGGGTGTTAGGATTGTTTGTATGAAGATTTTGGTGCAAGAAAGCATGACTATCCTAGGAAAATTGGTGAAATTGTGTGAGATATGAGGGTTTTGAGAATGAGTATGATGAAAGGTTGAGTGGAGTCTCTGTGAGAGTTTTGTGAGTTTTTAGAGGAAATTTTCAAATTTTTGGAGGCAATTACAAGGTTGTAAGTGTTGGGGAACCATAAATTTGAATAAACCCTACCTAAATTGAAGGAAAGTGAGGGATTCTTGCATCAGTGGGTAGAAGGGAGTTTGGGGTCCTAAAACCTTATTTATTTTGGGTTTTGTTAACTATCTTTAAGATTTGGTCAATTGTATTAGGTTGGTGTGGAGTTTTAAGAGGACTTGTTTTGAAAAATAGACCTAATTGATCTTTTAGGGTAGTGTTTGTCACTAGTTTTATGAGAATTGTTTAAAAGGAACCCTAGTTGGATTAGAGATATGTTTTAGGTGGTCATGAAGGTTGTTTAATGTAGTCAAGGGACTGGTTGTGAATAGGTTCTTTGTGGAGTAAAGTTGGGTAAACAGGGTCTGCAAACCTAATTGACAAGGCATAGTCAAATTGTGAAAGGAGTATTGTAAGGGTTTGAGAATTAGTTTGGTGATTAAACTAACTTGTTTTTGTGTTGTTTAGGAAGAAATAAAACCTATCCTTGCATAAATTGCACCCATCTTCCAATCCATTTCATATTGAAAAACTTATGTTATAATGTATATTATTTAAAAGGAAATATAATGGAGATGACTGATTATAATTCGTAATCCATTTTTAGTGTTCAATTGTTATGTCAATTTTTCATGCTTATTTATTGCTTTGTTGTCTCTGTAGACACCGAAATCTAGTTTTTAGCCTGCGGCTTCTATATTCTTCTATATTCTTATTCTTCATGGTCTTGATTAAATAATCTTAATTATTTAATTAATTCATCTTCTATTAATTCTTCTAATTAATTAAATAAACGATTCTTATTTAATTATCTTACTAATTAACCTTATTCTTTCGATTAAATTAAATATATCATTATTTAATTTATTCTTTATCATATTTCAACTATAATTAAATAAATTCATTATTTATTTAATTATTCATTTAAAATCCCTTTCGTCACTTAATTAAATAAATCTTATTTATTTAATTATCCTTCAAATATTGAGTCTCTTGAATTAAATGAATTATTTAATTCATTAAGTCTATTTTAACACATTCCTCTATATTTTAGATAATTATGTGAATTATCTAAGTATTCACTTTTACTCAACTCGACATCTATTTTAATCGTTCAGTTAACTATTGATTTAATGTTTGAGTGGCGTCTTCGAGTAATCTCTTCGTCTAACCATTCAATCATCCACTTCTAACTCAATTGCATGTACATGCGGATTAATTAAATATTCTTATTTAATTGATTAAGTGTTGTGCGTGCATTCGAACAGAGAGTTGCTTTAATCAATCTTCATCTTTGTCATGCAAAGATATTTCTTATGTTTTCGAATGCCGAACTGAAGATTAAACCATTTATTTAATATTTAATTCTATTTCTAATTCGAATCACTTATGTCACTTCTATCAGTTATCTGAATGCATGTCTAATTAGTCAATCTCAATCGTCCGTTGATCTTTCAATCTTGACCTGTCATTCGAATAATCAATTTTCTATAAATTGATTTGTCATTCTTCATTCCAACCTCTCTCGTGAAATCTTATGACTTTTGAGAGCACCTTTATCTTGAATCTTCGATATTTTGCTAATCACTATCTTAGGCTATACTTGCACGAACTTGAAAATATGAGGGCAATTATACTACACAAGCAAAATGGAGAAGGGCAATCGAGATGAATCATGGAAATACGTTTGGAATTGGTGAGATTGTTCTAGTTTTAATTATGTTTTTACTTTCCCATGTTCTTTGTTGCTTAACGTATGAATTTGCATTCTAGATCTAGTATTGTATTGCATGTGTTGCATGTGTGCTTCTAATCAATCTTCCTTGTTGTCTATTGTGCAAAAAGCCTTTTCATTTTCAGCGTTACATTTTGGTGAACTCGACGTGAAGACACCATCTTCGCGAATCCGTAGATCTTTTAATTTTCGTTTTTGCAGATTTTTCATACGGAACGACGCATGTGAAGTTTCTGCACCGCAATTGATTTTCCAGAACCACAATTGAGTTTATGAACCGCATCTGATAGAGAAACGATGCATCTAAAAATTTTTGAACCGCAAGTGATATCCCGAGCCACAACTGAAAAATAAACGACGCATCTAACTAGTAACAAAATGACGCAACTGACTGGTAAAATTTTATTTTCGTTTCCTGCAATCTAAAATTTTCAATTGATTTTCGTGTTACTAATATCTTATTTTCAGCGTGTGGCCTTTTCAGAGTTAACAAGCTTTTTGCAGGACGATTGACGAAGACAATATTGAAAATTACTAATTAGTTTTTCTGCAGGACGTTTGTTGAAGACCCTAGTTAAATTTAAAACTGATTGTTTGGTAGCATAGCAAATCTTTCGTTTGGTTAAAATTAACAAGTGTCTACTGTGTTTGGTGCGAAAGCACAAGTTTGGTCACCCTTACGACTTGGTACACCGAAGTATCCTCTCCCCTTGCGCATCCGTGCGATCCTGGGTGTAAGAGAAACGGTTAACAACTCTAGAACTTGGGCCTGTTCTGGTGGGAAAAAGTACTCACCCCAGGACGACTCAGACCGGTAGCACCCTGAACCCGAGGGACTTCCAGCCGGTATACAAAAGTGGGTTCTTGGGGAAACCCCAAGAATCACGAGTGTGGTTCCGACGAGATGGATCCGAAAGGGGACTCGCGCCGTATGGATCACACCCCACGAACAGAATGCCCGAATTAAATACCCTTTGTTGTAGAGACCAACCTATTTGTAGCCGTTGCTTGGTATTAGTGTAGGGTACAGTATTATGCCCGAAGATTACTCACTACTGATCCCCTTGAGTAGAGATAGCGGTTCTTGGGAAGTCACTGCCGAAAGAATTCAGAATTGGTGTGCTCGAAAGACGTTAATGAGCCGTGGAGGGGAGCCAATGCCACCAAATTCCTAAGCTATCCACTCTCGAGAAGGAAAGGTGTTCATCACCAATCCAAGGTATTTCGGTGAGCTATACCAAGTATACAAACCCTAGGCCTTTGGCCTATTAGGATGTGCTTGTCTGTTATCACTTTAAACGTTCTTTGAGTCCAAAATTGAAACTGAAAAACACTTTGTCTTATGATTGTCTTTGATTGTCATAATTTAATCACGGAAAATGGAGTCAGTTTAAATTTCATGTCACTGAAAATTCACAAAGAATCACAATTGTTCACCAGAAACATGCATCTGATTTTTAGAGTTGCATCTGTTAATTTTGAGTCGCATCTGTTAGTTTTGAGTCGCATCTTTTAAATTTGAGTCGCATCTGTTATTTTGGCTCACATCTATTCTGAAAACATCGCATGTGTTGTATTCTGAGTCGCATCTGAGTTTGAGTCGCATCTGGTAATCTTGAGTCGCATATGTCAGTTTGGACCGCAACTGTTAAATTTAAAATGCATCTGTCTGATTACCAGAATAACCAAAATTCACAGTCACTGTCCAGTTAGCAGGGTTATACCAGTTCCAGTGGTCTTCATACAAACAGTCTTTGAAACAGAAACCTGAAATGATTTGCTCAATTTTGCATCCTTTAGGTTCATTTAGTCATTACCATAGTTGTCTTCAGTTAGCATTTACCTCCATCTTAGGGTTCATAGTACTTTGCATTGGACTTTTAGAGAGGTCACTTTTACAAACTTTAGGAGTAGTCCACCATCTATACTCTAGAAAGGTCATAGTGTCAACAAAATCTGCCATTGAAGCTAGTCTTATCATCATCTACTTTGTCCTACAGAGAGTCATCCTAGCTCATCAGTCTAGTTAGGAAACTCAACTTGTCTTTGATATTTGTCCTACATTGGTTCCTTGACTTAACTAAATTGACACCTTGGTTTGACTTTAGGTAGTTGGTCCCTTCACCTTGGGTTTATTGAACTAATCACTTTAGGGTCTTACTTAGACTTTTGCACCTTTAGAGTCTAGACTAGTGTCGTCCTAGGACATCCCTTATTTTGCATAAGAAAACCCCAAAAACATAGCTTAGGTTGCATACCTTAGATTTGAGTCACTCTTTTCATTGTCATACCTTAGCCCTCATATCACATACCTTAATCATACTCCATCTTTCATCATAACCTCACCACCATGTCTGCAATTTACCTTGATATGCATGCTAGTCAAGTTGAATACCAGTTACTCCATAATGGTCAATTCCAACAAGCCCTAGACTTCAAAAGACAATATATCCAATCCAAATGCCAACCAACGTCAACCCATGGTCAACTACCCACATATCATTCCTACCAACAATCCATAAGTCCTAGTCCTCCATCCATCTACCCTCATTATCAAGAATCCCTTAGCATAATTCATGCCATGAATCCACAACAAACATCCACTTATCACCCTTATCCTAACCTTGATAAGGGAAATCAACCTTCCACTAATCCCTTCCAAGCCTCCATGTCCTATCATAGTCCTTTATCCACTAATTCCTTCCAAGCCTCCATGTCATATCCTAGTCCTTCATCCACTAATTCCTTCCAAGCCTCCATGTCATATCCTAGCCCTTCATCCACTAATCCCTTCCAAGCCACTCCATCTCAATCTACATCTTGTCATGAAAATATATCTATTCATGGTCTCCAAAGTCACATCCCATCTACTAAACTTAAGGATACATGTCAAATGGAAAGTCTAAAGCATGACTTCGTGGATTCACCTTCATGTCAAGATCAAAGTAGTCTATCCCATGACCCTATCTTTAAGTCCATCCAAGAAGTCCTTCTAGATAATCATGGCATCCAAAATACACTTATCCTTGATCAAGATCCCATTCCCAGCCATATTATTCAAGACAAACCTATCTTTGATCAAGACACTACTACTGAGCAAGAAGTCCAAAATGATCCACTCCTTGACCTTTATGCTATTCATGATCAAAAATTTGAAGATGACCCTATCCAGGTACCAAACACATCCATTTCCCAAAATAAGACACTTGCCTCCTTTGAACACATAGATGATATTCCTCTAGAACGAGATTCTTCTACTCTAGATATATTTGCAAATGATCAGGCTATAGCTGAGTTAATTGGACTCTATGACAATGACCATAAAGACGATTTCAACATCAACTTGGAAGCACCAGTAGAATCATCTGAGTTTGATATGTCACAAAATCACACCAAAGATATCCAACATGTCAATGAAGCTATGACATCCTATCAACTAGGATCATCCACTTTTATCAAATCAGGTTTTCTTGAAGAGGAGAAGATTCCAAGTAATAGTTTCCACATGAACAGTGATGGGTTCACATCTTGCTTTCAAAACAAAAAATACCCCATCGCAAACAAAATTTTTCAAAGCATGCAGTATCAAGGAAAAGGACTAGGCATACACGAGCAAGGAATTCTAGAACCAGTACAGTTTCAGGAAAATCCTAGACATCAAGGTCTTGGTTATCCTTCAATCAAAAAATCTAATGATGTTAATGGTACCTCCTTGATATTGGGGGCAACTTTATCTAATACAAACATCAAAATAGAGGCCATGAGTAGTTCTTACCATAAGGTTGCTGCCAACACTCCTTCCATTCATACCATAAATTGTCATTCCAACACAAATAAACCTTCCATTTGGAACCAACAAAAACAAGTGTTACAAATTCAAAGTTCAAAATCAAATATCAAAGGCCATTGAATCAATCAAAAATCCAAGTGGACAAATAAAGTTAAAATGGATCCCAAAGAAAAATGGATCAAGCAAAGAAAATAGTTCAAAAGTAAAAGTCAATCAAAATGTGGAGCCACAAGAAAAGAGGACTCCCACATATAATAAATGTCCACCTCCTTCAAAATGGTCATCATACAAGGCATATAAAAGTCATGGTTCCAAAACTTATCCCAATTTGAAACCCAGTCTCCATCATCCATCACCCCAAGTTTGGAAAATGAAAATTCCTACATCTAAATTGCCAAATGCATCTACCATCATCCATCATTATCCTACATCTCACCTAAAGTCTAAAAATCCTACGTCACAAATCCATCGTATCTTGGCAGCAACTCTTTATTGTAAGGACTCCCATGGCACTCTATTGCGATGTGCGTATTTTGATAAGGCCAACTCTAGTGTCAACAAGGATCACAATGACATCAATCAATTGTATGCAAATGCTATGATCCTGACAAGGCAACTACTTCATCAAGGTTATTATTGGCATATCATGGCACTAGTCTCTACATCAGCACCATCAATGGATTTAGAACAATCAGTGATCATCTAAAGCATCAAGGCCATCCAGAAAATTAAAAAAAAGAAAGAAAGAAAAAAAAGAAATTCACTTTGATGAAAACCTGGAAAACAGGCATCTTGGTGACACCAAAAAGAAAAACAAAAGTCAAGAGAAAAATTTCGTCCAATAGTGAAAACCATTCTTATGGCACTTTGGATAAGTACCATGATGAAAACCTGGCAAACAGGTGTCATGTGTAAGAAATTATCTATGTGGACTATTACACTTGGGGGCAAGTTGTCTCATCTCCCATACCCTTCATATGACATTTCTATCTATCCATCTAAGCCCTACCACTCATGCCCATTTTCCCACCTACTTTGATCTTGATAAGGACTAGGGTGAAAACATAAATCATGTTTTGGAAAAAATCTTGACATGTCTATCCTTTGGTCATACACTATCCATGAAATATCATGTCACAGCCTTCATAGCATTTTTCCAAATGAGTTATTATTATACAAAATACCTATCGCATGCCTTGGTTTTTCCCTTGTCAATGGTCTAAGGATCCCATCCAATCCTAAAAAGTCATTCCAAATGCAACAAGCCCAATCCATATAATCTTTCTATGCATCCTAGTGCATCATTCAAAACATTCCTTGCCTTTGTTTCTAGCATGGCTGCAAACCTTGATTCTTTAGTCACATTATCATCATCATCATGTTATGTCGGGACGTGTCCTTCCTACGTCAAACAACATTGTCACCATCCTCATCACCTGTCAATTGGTTTTCAGCTTGACTAGGGGCAAGATCATGGTTGTCCTTGGATTCTTGTGCATGCTTGCTTGGTTGCTTGTAGGAATCATTTTCCCTATACATAGTCCTTATCTCTGTACATACTATCTACCCTGTACATAGTCCTTATCCCTGTACATAGACCTTATCCCTGTACATACTACCTATCCCTGTACATATCCCTTATCTTTCATGTCCATCATTTGTATATACCATTCATAATAAGTGGTAGTCCTTCCCATAACTTGGAATGATTGACATCGAGAGCATTTCATATCCCCCATCTCACTCTATTCATAATCAATTGGTCTTATACTCGACTGGGGGAAAATACTTGATGTTCATCATATTGATTCTTACATTGGCTATGTGGAAGACGAAACATCATGGAAAATCCACGAACATCACAAAATGACCTGAGAAAACACAAAAACATCAGAAAACTTCAAAAAGACAAAAAAATCACAACATTTCAAAACTCCAAAAATAGAGTCAGAGTCAGTCGCACTTGTCAGTCTTTGTCATTTGTCGAACTACATTGCCTCTGTGACTGGACGTAGGCAAGGCCATTTGCCGATGTGCCCCCGAGGCATTAGGTCAGTCCGTTTAGGTTTGTTTGTATGAAGTCATGCGTCAATCCATATGTCTATATAACAAGGTCATTGGTAGTGTCGAAATACGAGGTCTCTGCGTGTACAACGTAGGCAAGGCCATCACACGATGAGCCCCCGAGGCCGCACTAGGTCAGTCCATTAGGGTTTGTCACATTCACTTTCACACACGTCTTCTATTTGTAGTCAGTCTTGTCGGTCGCAGTCAAGTCGAACTACGAGGTCTCTGCGTGTACAACGTAGGCAAGGCCATCACACGATGAGCCCCCGAGGCCGCATTAGGTCAGTCCTTTAGAGTTTGTCGTCATACACAGCTATTTGTCCACGCATCGTCTCAAGTCATGCATCAATCTGGTGAACAAGTCAGCAATGTCTCTAAGTCAAATCAAACAACTTGCCAAACAAAACAATTCAAACAGATCAACCAACCATCTGCTACAGGATGTGTCCTTCTTGGAAACATATGTTATCAAAATAATCAACCTATGTCTTATTCAGGATGTGTCCTTCCTGCGTAATCGACAAGGTCAAAACAATCAAACGTAGCCTTACATAGGTTATCACATCAACGGTATCTGACTCAACGTCTTATACGATACATGTCTTTCTGAAACCAGGCTTTGTCATGCCTTATACAGATAGTCATAACATCGAAACCAGACTTACAGTCTTATCCGGTATGTGTATCTCCTAAAATCAGGCTCTACCAATCAATCCTTCTATCTATCAACAAATCAAACAAACAAATCATGTTTTGGAAAATATTTTCATTGGCTTATTGACTTTATGGCTTATTTATCTTATCATTTATCTTGAATTGATGACTAGGATTCATGTTACTAGCTTTCTCAAGGATGTCCTATGAAGGATTTAGAGAAGCAACGACGTATCAGAATTCTATTTTCTTTGACTGTTGTCTGTCGACTGTCTTTTCAATTTGATTTTGAGTCATGTTACTAGTTTCCTCAAGGATGTCCCATGAAGGATTTAGAGGAGCGATGACGTCTCATGACCCGTCTCTTTCTTTTGATTGCTATCTGTGGTTTGTCCTGACAAGACTGGGGCAACTTGTGCCTTTAGTATGAGTTAATGACAATCCTTGTCTGCGACTGTCTGTTATTAGCAAGTGGATGACCTTGCACACCTTGATCTGTGTCATATCATGGTGTTTTTCTCCATTTGTGTTAGTCCCGCCCAATGATGATAAAGTGTAGTACCTTTTGTGATATAGCGAAACATCGAAGATTGCTAATACTAACATCTATCTCCTGTCTTTCATTCTTTTTCGATCTTTCTTTTCGCACTAACATTTCTTCTTTTCTACATCTTCACCACCCTTATCTATTTTCTTCTATCCTTTTTTCTTTCATCTTCTAGTTCTCTCATCAATTTCGAGAGCACACTCATGTTTTTTGAACCCGCCTGTCCTCCCGAGGGGGCATACCTTCACCTGTTTTACATTGGGGCATGACTGGGCCATATTTCTTATCGATTTTCTTTGACACAATGCCTAAGTGACATTGAATCAAAGAGGGGCAAATGTAGACACCGAAATCTGGTTTTTAGCCTGCGGCTTCTATATTCTTCATAATTCTTATTCTTCATGGTCTTGATTAAATAATCTTAATTATTTAATTAATTCATCTTCTATTAATTCTTCTAATTAATTAAATAAAAGGTTCTTATTTAATTATCTTACTAATTAACCTTATTCTTCCGATTAAATTAAATATATCATTATTTAATTTATTCTTTATCATATTTCAACTATAATTAAATAAATTCATTATTTATTTAATTATTCATTTAAAATCCCTTTCGTCACTTAATTAAATAAATCTTATTTATTTAATTATCCTTCGAATATTGAGTCTCTTGAATTAAATGAATTATTTAATTCATTAAGTTTATTTTAACACATTCCTCTATATTTTAGATAATTATGTGAATTATCTAAGTATTCACTTTTACTCAACTCGACATCTATTTTAATCATTCAGTTAACTATTGATTTAATGTTTGAGTGGCGTCTTCAAGTAATCTCTTTGTCTAACCATTCAATCATCCACTTCTAACTCAATTGCGTGTACATGCGGATTAATTAAATATTCTTATTTAATTGATTAAGTGTTGTGCGTGCATTCGAACAGAGAGTTGCTTTAATCAATCTTCATCTTTGTCATGCAAAGATATTTCTTATGTTTTCGAATGCCGAACTGAAGATTAAACCATTTATTTAATATTTAATTCTATTTCTAATTCGAATCACTTATGTCACTTCTATCATTTATCTGAATGCATGTCTAATCAGTCAATCTCAATCGTCCGTTGATCTTTCAATCTTGACCTGTCGTTCGAATAATCAATTTTCTATAAATTGATTTGTCATTCTTCATTCCAACCTCTCTCGCGAAATCTTATGACTTTTGAGAGCGCCTTTATCTTGAATCTTTGATATTTTGCTAATCACTATCTTAGGCTATACTTGCATGAACTTGAAAATATGAGGGCAATTATACTACACAAGCAAAATGGAGAAGGGCAATCAAGATGAATCATGGAAATACGTTTGGAATTGGTGAGATTGTTCTAGTTTTAATTACGTTTTTACTTTCCCATGTTCTTTGTTGCTTAACGTATGAATTTGCATTCTAGATCTAGTATTGTATTGCATGTGTTGCATGTGTGCTTCTAATCAATCTTCCTTGTTGTCTATTGTGCAAAAAGCCTTTTCATTTTCAGCGTTACAGTCTCCAAAGTGATATTTTCAAGTTATTTATGTCTACAAGATTTATCAGGGAACATTTGTTGTTACTTTGTGGATGCTTTGATTGGTTTCTGGTTAGGTGTGAATTAAAGTCCTTTCAAATAATTTACTTTAATTGGCTCCTATTAAGGATTAAAAGTTCTTTTAGAGAAATTGTTTTGATTGGTTTCCATCAACTTAAGAATTAAAATTCCTTTCATACTTCCACAATAAATTGAGGGGATAACACTAGGATTATTAAAGAAGAGCATTGTAATATCAATTGAAGCAATATAATGGAGAACATCTTATTATACGAGATTCTCCATGACTGTGTTATCATTCTATATTTTTCTTATGTTTTCCATACTTATTTCTTCTTATATTTGAATGACTATCTATTATTGAGCCTCAATAGTGTGCTTATGTGAATGAATATGTTGATATAGTAAAGCATTTATTGTGGATGTTGGTAGAGTTGCTAATTTATTTGAAAATTTGAGCTTATTTTGCCTTGTTACATGTTCAACGTTATGTTCAACATAAAAATGGAAACTATTTAAAAATAATAAAGTTAACACAGTTGCTTATTTAAATAATTGTGAGTTGTGTGCATTAATATTTGGCTCTAGGAAAATTCATCACCAACAATTCACCAAAGGAAAATTCACCGCTAACAATTCACCATCATGATAAATTCACCGTCAAAAAATTCACCGCAAAGTAAAATTCACTGCAAGGAATACTTTGATTTTATTAAAAATATTAAGGTGAATTCTTGGCGGTGAATTTTACTTGGTAGTGAATTTTTCGTCAGTGAATTTTCCATGGCGATGAATTGCTAATGGTGAATTTTCCTTCAATGAATTGCTGTCAATGAATTTTCTGGATGCCTTAATATTTTATTAATTTTTGTGTCTTCACAAACATATGTTGATACAAAATGAATGGAAGAAGCATCCAAGTAATCCTAATTTTTTCTACGAACAATTCATACCAAAGATTGAACAATTTAAGGATATTTTAATAGGTAATTTGTATCGACCAAAATAATATTATTGAAGTATTTCAATGTTTAGGCCATAAGAATCATCATTTTTTAAACATGGATTGCAAATAATTCTGAAAATTTAGAAGTCTTGGTCATTAACATTATTGTTTACTACAATGTCATCTAGTGTATCATTGTCAATGTTCATATGTTCTTTCAAGTATTTAATATTATCATCATCCTCATCTTGACTTGCATCATCTTCATCATCATTGAAATTTGACTATACACCATCTATATTGTTAGCAGATGTATTTGGATCATCATTTTCTATACCATCCTTATTGTTGTATTCCATAATATCATCTAACTCTGGATTGTTGTCTTCTTGTGCCTGAACATAACCATCTTCAACATAATCATGGATGTCAATTTCTTGGATGTTCTTTAATCCCTCTCTCTCTCTTTGTTTGTCATCACTGTTTTGCTTAATATCCACTAATGTTTCATCAAATACATGCCTTAATCTTGGATCATAATGTATGACAAACATCCATTTTGGGTCCAAAATATTTTCATAGAAAAATACCTACACATGAACAAAATACATATATTAGACTATGTTATAACAATTTTATTGATTAATAAACACATGTATATATTTGCAATAAACTATGAATTAATAGATTAATGATCACTATCACTTCTTGTTTGAGTTAAAGAAATATCAGCTCACAATGAATTGGTAGAACATATGGCTCCTTATCCTGCAGTAGGAAGCATGAGGAATCTATAGAAAACAATCGACTATGGGTATCATGTCTTCATGTCCTCTCAAATGCTTCATACCATCTACACTTATAAATACAACATTTAAAAGAGTGGTAATCCAACTCAATAATTTCTTGTATTTTCCCAACATATTGTAGGTTCCCTTCAATTATATTCTTATCTTTTGAGCTTGATCGACTAGATTGCTTGAACTCAACTGTGATGCCACAATTGAAGGGTTGTCTCTTTACCTCTACACTTTCTACACAATAATGTCAACCGTATGCCCACATTGCTAGATATTTCCTCACCTGTGAAAGACCATTTATTTCAGTGAAAACAAATATAATGACAAATATTAAAATAGTTAATAGTGCCAAAACTATAAGGAAACAACATTTAGTAAAATTCCAACTATACCTTTCTTTCACATCCTCTAGACATGTTGATTTCATCTTTTGTTATGTTTGAATCTATACCTGTATCTTCTATTTGATTTTGAATTTGTTCAGTAATCCATTCTAGTGTGCAATATTTTCCTCATTCCCCAAGAAAATCAGTGGGAAGTGGAGTATTCCTTGGGTTTGATCTCTTAAACTGTCTCCTTGCTTCTAACACTTCTCTCTTTTTATCATATAGATAAATCCATTTGTTCATAAAGTCCATGTGGTACAGAATGAACTTGTCAAGTATAGAACTTTTGTCTACACCTATTACATGCCAACATGTTTATTTCAAACTCCAAATGTCATGTTGTTAATTTGACAAATAAATTATAGAGTAAATTAATTATTACAAGAAAAGCAACCACGTTGATCATGAATTTACTTACTAATTTCTACTTGAACACCATTAGATTGTGGTTTTTCTATGTCAATAATATTTGATGCTCGTACTTCATCACAGAAGTGTGGCCCATATTCAAAATCCTTACCAAGGAATTCACACAAGAAGAAAAATGCTTCATTCAATGCATACCCTTCAACCATGCAACCCTCTAGATGTGCCTTTTATTGGACATATATTTTAAGAGTTTTCATATACCTCTCAAAGAAAAACATCCACCTCGTTGATATGACACCCACCAATTCAATGTCATCTACTAGGTGTATAAGTAAATGGACTTGTAGGTCCATGAAACTTGTAGGGAGCTCCTTCTCAAATACACATACAATTTCTGCAATTTCCTTCTTCCACTTTGGCACTTCAAATTAATGGATCTCCTTGGATTTCACCCACCTAATATAAGAATATTAAATTAGTATGAACCTATAGTCATACATTAAAATGCAATATAATATCTTTATGTCTCTCACACATGAACATTTCATATAGCCACATACCTTGTAAATGTTGACAATCAACTTATGGCATTCCTTAAGTCAACTGTAAGATAGGAATCCCCCCTAATTGCCAATGGAATGATATGCTATCAAACACATTTATGAAAAGGTCATTAGTAATTTTTTATCACACAACAAAATATCAAAATATATCTAGTACTTAATCAATGTTACCAATAAATGTTAAATGATGATATATAATACCTTCATAAAATTATGAAAATCATGTGTTTTAAATCCTATGATATGTCCATCAACTATAAAAGCTTTATCCAATGATGTCCCATAACTAGTAGGTGTCCTTATTGAATGGATAACATTTTTTAGTTGGTCTAGCTCTTTTTTTTTCAAAATCCATGGAGCTTCTGCATTTGTTTCATTTTCCCTGCTTGGCCACAAATGTTTTCTATCAAATTTGGTATGCGAAAGAGCAATATCTCTCCTCGAAGACAAGGTGTCCTTCTCTTTGCCTGATATATGTTGAAATATAGAATCTGGGACATTTTTGAAGATGTGCATAGGATCTAATAGGTGATATATTAATAGATCCTTCCAGTAAGGGAGCTCATAGAATATGGATTTCCTTTTCATTCCTTCTAGCATATTAACTACAACTTGTTTTGGATCTTCAATTGAATCACCTCGATCAAAAAAATCCTCCCAATCTTTCAATTCAACATCTTAATTCATACTTCTTAAGCCCATCACCTAGACCCATAATCATGGGAGGGCCTCTATTTTCAACTTTTCCATCAAATTGATTCTTCAGGTGATTTCTAAACCTATGATCTAGTGGTAGAAAAACCTTATTGTTTGCATAAATAAATTTATGTAGATCTTTAGAATATTGCCCTTGAAATTTTTTTGCACATCTTGGACATGCAAATATCCCCTTTGTTTGAAGCCCTTCAATTCAACAATTAATGTTAATAACATCAAAAAAATAGTATAAAACTAAGTATGAAAGTTGGGATGAAAATAAATTATGAGTGTAAATACGTAAATATTTTATCTTACCAAAACAAACACCAAGTCCTGGGAAATCATGAATAGTCCAACATAGCACACCATACAACATGAAGGACCTATTTGATGGAGGAAATGATATGTCATACATTCTTATGCTTTTCCATAGCAGTTTCATCTCATTAGTAAAAGGCACAAGATAAACATCCATTTTTTTAACTTGATGTTTTCCTAGAACAATGAGAGCCAACATAAGGTGATCCTTTCTAACACTCATCCACGGGGGAATATTTTATACTATCAATCCAACTAGCCAAACACTATAATTTGGGCTCAGCAAAGAGAATGGGAACACTCCATCAATTGCAAGACCAAATCTAATACTATAGGGTTCATCTTTGAATTTTCTTGGCCATTTTTCCTCTATGTGTTTCATTGCTTTGGAGTCGGCCAGAATTCACATGAATCCATCTTTAATCCTATTCTTTGCATTCCATTCCATCAATTGTGCAAGTGACTTGCACCAAAACATTCGTTGAAGTCTAGGTATAATTGGCATGTGACGTAAAACCTTCTTTGGAACTATAGGACCTTGTACATTTTTATGATATCTCTTCTCTTTGCATACATGGAATTCTACCTTGTTCTGATATTCATCTTTGTATAAAATCAAATCATTTTTACATGAATTAATTTACTTATATTCAATCCCCAACTCATCCAACAACAGAAACGCCTCTCTACAAGTTTATGGCAACACATTCTCTATAGGGAGTATTTTAGTTTTTAGTGCCCTATAAGATTGCCAGAGATTAAATCAATTGAAAGTTTGACTTATCATGAACATGTTTGATATGTTGATCTATACTAGGACTATTTATATACAATATATGGTTTTAAAATCCCCTTAAAGAAATATAAATAAAGTTGATGAATGTTTACGAATTATGTACACCAATTGACAATGAAAAGAAAGAAATAGATTTCAATTCACTTTAGTAGGGTAGTGAATCCTTTGTCTAACCAACCAAATAGTGACTGGATTTCTAATAATATTAATGTGCATGCTAGTTTTGAGGTTCTACGTGCACCTAATTTGAACACAAGTGTCTTCAATGCTTGCTTGATGGAGTCTTTTATGTTGTTATCACCAACATTATGTTGGTGGTAATTACCCCTGCTATCATCATTACTGTCAACCATATGATCATTATTATCACCATTGTTTCTATCCCCAAAGTAATTTGTAATCATTTCATTCAATCCTTCTTCATGCACTACATTTTCATTCAATCCTTCTTCATTAAGGCAAGGTGGCATGTCATCAGTGTATGTGGATCTCATAAGCTATTCAAATTTCTCAAGTGATAATATTTTCTTCAATCTTGCTCTTTTCACCCTAGTATTGTTTAAAGGATTGTTTGGATCATCCTATCCAAATCTTAATAACCCAGTTGGATCTTGGGTATCAGTATGTATTTCATCAACATCTTCTACCTATCAACAAATGCAAGCATTATTTAGTGTTTGGCAACAATTGGATAAATCATAAATGTATCAATTTCAAAGAAGTATAATCAAATATGGCTTAAAAAATAAAAATAAAAATTGTATGAACATATATAAATCAATTGAATATAATAGAAAATTATTTTATAGACTACATTTTTTATACAATAATTTAAATAAAATCACAATTTTGACAACACAGTTTATAAAACATTAGGACCCACACATTTATTATTCTTTGGTTTTTTTCCCTTAAGAACATCCTTAGGGAGACCTTGTTCTTCCCTTTTCTTTCATGCAGGAGTGTGTTTTAAGAAGGGGTAATCAATCAATAACTCATCCCCAATGGTAAGGTCCACAATATCCTCAACCATTATCTATATATCAACCTCTCTTTCCATATCTCCATCTTTATCATTTATAACCTCAACAAATTGACAATTTGGTCTTACAATAGGGTCCCTTCCCTTACTACTATTTATAAATCCTGCAATATTTTTGTGTGTGTATGCATGTCCATCTATATACATTAGATGACCTCTCTTCATTTCTTTTCCACTTTCCAATTGGAGACAATGTGTATACATATTCAAATTTAGACCATATGCTGACATGTTGGGCTTATATTCTGCTAGCCTTCTCCATTCACCACTATAATATGATGGACCATAATATGGCATTAATCTCCTAGTGGTTTGTTATGAATTGTTTCTATGTTTAGATCCCACGTGTACATTTTGGATAATAAAGAGGCCTAGATTCACTCCATGAATATTGGAGGTTCATATCATGTAGTTGTATCCCCAAAGTTGAAAGACCTTGTACACTCTAGGTAGTTGTTGATCACAAGGCCAAGAACAATATAATCGACGATCAAATGTCTCTTTGTAAATTAATCTCAAACTCAAGGGAAAGTCATCATCTCCATCATATTCATTCTCATAGGGTATGTAGTCCACCTTCCCCTTGTCTTTAAGCAAATTATGCACCTTTACACCTGTTCTTGTTCTGTTACTTGTTTTCTTCAATTCCTCATCTTTCAAGATGGTATATTGGCACATATTTTTGTTAGATGTATCATCTGATAAATGATCATTTCCTTCTAGGCTAGAATTCGGTGATCCAAGAAACTTTAAACCAATAAATTTATCTTGAAAGCATCCATTAAGAAAAATATTAGTTATTTAAATAATATAAAACAATGTTTAAACAAAGTATACATGTTATTTATATCAAATTGGAAAATTCCTTACCAAAATTCCTATTGGATTTGAATCGGTTGTAGGAGGCATACTACCAACTGGAAGCTCATCATATATGTAATTTTATTTGTAAAATTGCTCATTTGAATTTTTTATTTCCATGACATACAGAACATCCACAAACAACAATTTTCTCAAAGTATTTATCCCATGTACTATAGTCCTGACCAACCTCTTCTTCAGTGCAATCATTTGTTGTGTCTTCAAGATCCATTGTCATATCCTCTTCCACCCACTGTTGTCTATGTGATTTAACAATTTTAGGTCCATGTCCATGTACATATCTTCTTCTTTTGCTAGTTGAATACTCAGGCTCTACATTTGCTCCAATCTCCATCTAAAATAATCAAGAACATGAAATAATTTATGTCAAGATTGAATAATACATTATAAATTTCAATAATACTATGAAAAAAGATGGACATATGAAAAAATCCCATCAGATCATTTTTTCCTAAGTTAAGTCAAAATTTGAGTACCTGATGTCTCACTTCATCTGTTGTGTCCTCATTTGATATGACATGATATGTTGTCATGACCTTGTCTTGCCCCTATAATACACAACATAGTAAATAATGTTTAGTACACCAATTATATCATTTCAAAAAATATTCTATCTAACACAAAACCTCATTTTAGTCATATATTTGACATATTGATATCATGTTTTGGCCATCGTAATTTTCAAACTTTTCCCTTGATCATAGAATCACATTTAATCACCATTCCTGTGCATTTTCAACCAATAAGTTTGACCTAAAAGGCCTCATGGACCAAAAAATGACTTTATCTCCTCTATGTTGTAGCATTTGTGAATTCATAAACACCTTCCTCCTTTGGTTGAGGTTGCTTTCTCTTCTTACCTCTATTGTATTTGTAGATTTCGTTGTCATATCCTCTTCCACTCACTTTCCTCTTTGCGATTTAGTAGTTCTACATCGTCCATGTCCTCTATCCATGGCCTCCTCTAGATCCTATAATACACAACAATGACAATAGTCACATAACAGTTGTGCACCAAGAGAATATTGTTGAAATTATCTTGTTAATACGCTCACTTTTCATTAAGATGCACTATGAAAAACAAAATAGGAGGAGCTAAAAATTAAGGATTGGGCCCTTCAAAGCAAACTGGAGGAGCTGGGGGCCAAGGTAGCGGCTATGGAAAATAATGGGATAGAACAAAGAGATCATAGGCTAGGCAAAGATCCATTGTGCCATGCTGAAAAGAACAGGAATGATGATTTAGAGATTGTGAAAATTAAAAACACTATCAAAATTGTTGCAAAGCAAAACAATAGAATTGCCAGACATAACGCCATTATTATTAACACCATGACTGAGAAGCTAGACAAAACCCAATAGGGGTCACTGGTAGTTGACCTAGAGGAAACCAATGACAAAAGCCAGGAGGAGGATGCTGGCAGTTCTAAGCGAACCAGGGCCAATCTGAAGTGGAAGGCTCCCTCTACTCCGAACATGATTCAAACTTTTAAGAAGGGGGTTCGAGAGATATAGAACTTGGAAGTGGAAACAGAGTCCGTCCTTAAGACTCTGGGGTAGTCATGGCCAGTGGTTTGGTGTCTGCTCAGCTGATCTCTTTTGCTTGACCTTTACGGTCTGTTGCGGTTGGTTGCTACTAGTTTTTTTTCTTTGGTGCAGCTAGTTGTTTTTGTTGGACTAATACTTCCTATCTTTTTTGTTGTAAAATTTGTGGTTTCGGGTCCCTGTAAAACCCGTTTTACCCTTTATCAAAAACAAAATAGACATTGCAACATTTTTCTCTTCACCAAAAGTTTAGATGTTGAATCTTGACAACTAGAGGTCAAATCTTATGATTACAAGATGACTACAAATTCACATCAAAAAGACATTTATTTACAAGTTGAATACAAATAAAACCTATTACTAATAATTTTAGCTAAATATCCCTTCCATGGTCCCTTGTTATCCTAGATGAAAAAAAACCTATTACTAATAATTTTAGTTGGTTCTCTACCTTACACTTCTTCCACAAATTCATTAAAATTTTAGATATTATCTGTTTGAAAACTAGAGATTGGATTCCTTATTCTTGATTGAAACCTAATTTAGGATGGAATGATGAGATCTAATCAAGGATAGAATGATGAGATATAAAAAAGTGTAAAAAAATTTCAAAATATGTAATATATGCATGGATAAAGGAAATAGACAAATATATATGATAATACATGATGAATGATCTAGCAATAATACATTAAATAAGGGTGGGTTAGTGGGATCAAAGAGATATACACAGAAAAATCCCAAACCCTAATCAAGATAGTAGCAATGAAGCATAGATAAGGGGTGCATCCAAGCCCTAATAAAGTATAAAATGAATCATATTTACTTAAAAATCTTAGATTTATAACTTTAATGTAGAAGGATAAAATCTAAGGATGAAACCTAATTGTGTTTAAGAATGTTTGGTTCATGAATTTATGTAAGGAAGAATAACAAGCCTGACATAAATATCCCAAGTAAATTTTTTAAATGAAAATGAATATAACCTGTTGAGGATAAAGAGTTGAGAGTAATAACACCACTAAAAAATATGCTCAAAATTAAATAATAAAAATAATGGTATTTATTTATCGACTTCCATGCAAAATACATCATTTTGCATAGGTAGGTACTAAATTAGGCGCATTTTTATGCTGCCTTTAATGCCCCAAAAGAGATTGCATTTAGGGCTCAAATTTGGCACTAAATTCAGCGCTAAAGTCAATGCTCAGGTCGATGACTATAGGCTGACTAATGAATCAAAAATGAAAAAATAAAAAATTCCCACAAAAACATTTGAAAATTTTGGAAAAATGTGTCAATTTTTCCATCAAGCTTTCTCTTCTACATGTCATTTTTTCCATCACACTTTCTAGAAGATCTCTTCTCAGTTTCCATAGGGTTTCACCTGGAAGTTGCATGATTTCATGGAGTTTTTTGAGTAAAGAGATTATTGGAGTCGCACCTAGTAAGTATTTTCTTTTTACTTCTAGCTAGTGTGACTTGTTTTTGTCCCTTGTATCATGTGTAATTTGCATTAGTAGTTGGCATCATATATTGTAGGTAGGTATATATATGACACTTTTATTAATTTTTTTAGAAAATTTAATGTTTATTTTTCCCGTAGGTTGTGTTAAAATGAATTGAATTTGGTTAGGTGCCCTATACTCAGTTTGCATTCTTCACAAATCTTACAAACATTATCCTTTTGCATTTAGCTAGTGCGATTTGTTTTTATCACCTATATTTTGAATCTTGTGCTCATTGGTTTGCATTACTGTCAAATTTTACAAAGTTCATGCATTGGAACCTTTTCCAAATTCCATTTGAAGTGATAAATATTTCCATAGTATTCAAAGCCACAAAATTTTTATGATTTTGTTATAGTTTAGGAAGGATTGTGCCATTTGTGCCACAAAAATTCTCTAACAATAATTGGAAACCATAAAAGTAAGGTTTTCGCTAGGGCTAAGGCATACTGAAGATAAAAAAAATCTGTAATCCTCACCATATACCCTTAAACTAATTTTTTTTGGGGGATTTTTAATGTCAAAAACCATTTGGGGTTTAAAATTTTAAAACTTCTTTTAAAAAGGGAGAGAAACACCAAATGACCTTGAATTTTTTAAGAAAAGTAGAAAAACCACTTGTATGTTGGCAATAGATGCAAATGTGAAGTTGCTTTAAAACCTTGATTGATTGGACTTGATCCACATGATGTTGCTTCATTAAACTTTCAATTAGCCTCTATAATTCCATTTTTATCTATAAAAATGCTCCTTGCATTGCAAACATATTTGAACTATACTTGACAGTGATTAACCATAGATATGCATAAAAATGCTCCTTGAATTGCAAACATATCTAAATTGTTTTTCTTGACAATGTGTACTTTCATACCTAGCAGTGTGTACTTTGTTTGCCTCCACAGACTGGACGAAAATAATTTTCCATAGGTTGCCTCAAAATGTCAAGCAATAGAGGGAAGGAAGCAAAGGGAGCAGACACTGGCCACAATGAGGTAATTCATTGTCAATTTATAGATTTGTAAATGTTTCCATTGTTTCTTTGATTTTTATTTTTTAGTTTTCTATTTCTAAATTTAAAAGAAGTTTATTATATATATATAGGGACATGAGACTAGCAAAGATAAAGAGGAATTAGCTTCCATATTGGGGGTAGAGGTAGTTAAAAAATTGGATGGTGTGAACTTAAAAATGCTTGCTAGATACATAGAAAAATGATCTAGTAAAGCACCTGAAACATTGCAACTAAATCAACTGTGTCAAAGGGAATCAATTGATTCCCCAAGCAGTCCTCAATTGAGCAAAAGATTCAGGAGGAAATCAATAACAGTAAACTCTAGGAATGTGGAACAGGGAACAAAGACTTCCCATGTCCTAGCCACTCCTAGGACACATCTTCCATTGGTACCTATGATACCAAGATAGAATACGATGTGGTTTCAAGGGGAGTCTAAATGACAGATGCTAGAAAAATGTTTTGAATAGGTTGAAGGAATCATGCTTCAATGGTTCAAAGACCATCTACATTTTCCATTCTAAAAGATACCCATACACTTGGAAAAAGTAGTTATCCATGACATGGAGACTAAATTTGGCACAAGTTGTTCTGTAAAGAAGATAAAACTATGAATGTCTCAAAACTAAAAAATATTTTGGTACAACCAAACAAAGAAGATAAAAAAACTCCCTCTTGAGCTAAGCCTCAAAAAAAGGCCACTTGATGTAAGTAGGAAAGTATGGAAAGAACTTGTAAAAGCATATGATAGGTCTGATGCATGGAGGAAGTCTGGTGAGGAGAGTACACTAGTATTTGAATTTGCTCATAATATTATATCAAATTTATTATAAAAAAAAAAAAATTATTTGTGCATAGTTAAATTGAATTAGTATATGTTTTAGAACAAGGCCTCCAAGGCTAGGCTTAACAAACTTCATGCCACACATGACAGTGGCTAGAAATTTTTACATGCCTTGATCTATACATTTGTAAGTATATTTAATATGTTAAATGATATTTTTTTTATTTCCTAGGAAAAAGTAAATGATTGCATATTAATTAGTTTGACTAGTCCATGTGTCATGTTTTGACAGGAGGAGAAATATGGTCAACATCCAAAGCAATTTGAAAAGGAAATGTTACAAAGAAAAAAGTGGGCTGATTTTGTAATCTAGATGGAGAACGAGGTATCAATAGTTGGCTTTTAATAACTTAGTTGGATATTGTTGTGTTAATATGTCAATTTTTATTTCTTATGTTGAGTTTCAATAATCTTTGTAGAGGTTATAGAGTGATACTTGAGATAAATAGTTATAGTTGTCCTCTGTTTGTTGTGTACTTTGATCATTGGCAGTAGGAATTAACTCTCCTCTACCATAACAGCTTTGGGAAGTACTAGTCTTTAATGTGCTTGGTTTTAAGGGATATGAGGGAGAAAAGGAAGGAGTGGGGAACCATTTTGGGGGGGAATTATTCTTTTTTCCTTGGGGTCGAGGAAGGAAGGTTGATATTGATGGAGCTTGAAATTTTTGCCCCTTGTGTTACATTCTTGCCCTATCTTATGTTACTAGTCTTTCATGGTGTTGGAATTTTCCTAGGGTGGGAGGTTTTAGCTTTATTTTCATGTAAAACCCTTGTGTTTATTTTACGCCTTGGTTGGGATCTTTTTCATTGTTACCTTTTTGAAGGGTTTTAAAACAACTTATGTCCTATCATTTCATCTAGGTTGGATCCCTTTTGTTTTAATATTTTATTTCCTCTATAGGGTTTCATTTTTCCTAAGTCTTGGTTGGCCCTGTGTTCATTGTTTAAAAAAAATTATGTCATTGTTTACCATCCACCTAGTGATGTCCCCTTGTCCTTTTAATAAATGTTTTAATTTGCAGAGGGATAAATTTTGTGTGACCGTTGATCAATTGTCATTTGATCTCTACCACTCCCCGCCATCCTACGATGACCCCACCACACTGCTTTAGTTGATCATGATATCACGGGCGACTGCCATGTGTCCTATCTGGTGAGGCCGAAGGGGATAATGTTTGAGTGACTGTCAATCAAATATTGTCAGATCTCAATGGTTTCCTGCCATCATGTGATCGAGAATTGCAAGTTTTTTATTGATCGTGATATCATGGGCAGGCACCACGTGTCTCATCTACTGAAGGAATAAGGAAAGCACCTTGGTGAATTAATCCAGTCTTAATACATTAGATGATGGGTTACTAAAGTGTTCTTAAGATGTACATGTTTTAAATCAACAGGTATGTTATAATCTTGACAGGAAAGTTGCTCAATGGTTAATGATAAGGATGGCGACTATGTTGAAGGAACAAGATCACCGGTGCTCAAGATCTACAGTTTCCTACCATCGCGTGATCATAAGTTGCAAGGTCTTTCCTGATTGTGATATTGCGAGCGACCGCCATGTGGATTTCCTTGGTAGCGTATGGTATGGTGGGCCCTCTATTGCCATGTTGGTGATTGTGTCAGCTTGTTTTGAAGGTGGTCGTTTGATGATTTGATCTAACTGAAAGATTGATGGCTTGAATTTAAATCTGCATCAAAAATGGTTGGAGTTGTTCATGTAGCGTGCAAGTGAGCTTTAATGGTGAATGAGACACTTGCTAGCATGATTTGATTGAAATAAAATCAATTCTCCTACTTTATTAGTATCACAAAGCATTTGAGTATTTTGTGGAGCTTTCTTAGAGCCAAAAGCGAAATTGTGAGTCTTTGTGGCGAGAATTTGGGATTTCTACAAGCACAAAGTTGTGAGTCAATTTTTGTGTTTCTTGGTTATTTTGTACTTGAATTTGGGAAAATATTTTCTATACTTATCATAGGACTTGTTGATAAACATTCTATCACTATAGTTTAATTAAATTGTGAGAAATTGTAGTGTTTTGTTTTGTAATTTCATATCTCTAGTTAGTCCTAGTTGTTTGAAGTGTGAAATTGTAAGAAGGCCCTAGTTTGTCCAAGATGGCACTGCCAAAGCAACATTCCAACCAAATTGATTATTTAAGAAGAAACCTGTGCAATGATTTCCTGGATTAGTTGCCCTTTTCAACAAATGATAGAAAGAAGGGATTGGTTCTGATGCGAGGGAAAATCTTGGGGGAAGGGTGATAGCACGAGAGTTGGATTGAATCATTCACTGACTCAATGCTCTGGGTCTCACTTTCGATAACCCTTGGTGTTGCTGCCTCCACCAAACCTATAGGTTCCCAAAACACTTAGGCACCCCTGGTCTTTGCTGCCAACCTACTATCAATATCCCAAAACATTCATTTAGCCTGAATCAAGCATTTCTTGATGCTTCTTTTCCTCTATGCTCTAACTAGCCCTTAATCAACTAAAGACTAGTCAATCTTCCATTCTGCCCAACCTTGTTGCAGGGGTGTGAATTTGTTTACTTGTCTTAAAAATCACTGGCAATAGTGTTCTTATCCTTGCACAATCACTCTTTCCTCTATTATTGCCTCAAAAACCCTAGGGTTTTAGGAGGGTTTGTAGCCATAGGCCCTATTTGGCCTTTTAACCAGGGTCTGAAGTTATTTCACCTTCCAACTCTATGGATACCCAAAGCAAAACAAGAAAACACCTTGGCTCAAATATGGAGCACTCCAAGATTTACACGAATTCTGACCCTCTCTGCCATATACAGGGTTAAAGCTGATTTCAATGTATTTTAGAGCTTTCAAGCCTTTTCTTGGACATTCAAAGAACTCTCCTCAATCCTAAAACCACCAAGTTGAAATACTAATGACTCACGCCTCCTGTCATACCCTTAAAAGATCCCTACAATCTTTATTCAAACCGTATTGAATAGATTTCATCACCTCTACGTTGGAGCTATGCAAAACAATGTTCTTTTCCTAACCGGGCATCAATGCTCGCCTAGGAACTAGTCTCTTTGCATGCCATCCAATCTTCTACAGTTTCCTACTTCTATTTTATGTACAGCAATGGATTCTAACTTCATTTCCAATGAACTCATGCTTGAGGACAGTGGTAATGCCGCTAAAACTCCATTATCCTATCTTTACCAGTCAGAAATTAATACTTAAGAAAAGACACAACAAATAAAAACCCTACAATGAATAAAAGATAGTTCCTACTCTATTTCAATGCTTTAAAAACAATCACAATACATACTCCACGTTTCAAGATTACTTTTCAATACATTCTTTTGCAGAAAGAAATAAGGAAACAGAGTAAACTGTAACTTTTTACGCAGAAAACTGATATTTTTCTATTTTCCAAAAAGGCTGCCACCGTAAAAACATCCATCAACCTCAAACATGGTCGAGGATTTCTTTTCCAACACTAAAAAACCGTTAGGTTTTCAGTTTCGGGCTTAAAAGTGGAGAAAAAATGTTTTTTTTCGAAAACACACTGTGTTTTGCGATTTTCACCAAAACCTAAGGAAACGCCTACAAAACGAGTTTCCATTTTATTTTAATTTTACCTAAGCTTCAAAGAGGTCCCCTTACACCTTATCAATGGTGTTTGAGACCATTACAAACAAAACAAAAAGATTAAAAACAACATTAAAATTTACGCTTGTATTTAGTAGGTGCTCCTGCACCATTCTCCCCCTCTAGCACGAAGATGAAGAACTGGAAGGTGGTATCAGTTTCAGGTCAATTCCAAGCTTCTTGAATTGATCCTCTTGTACCCATGTAGCCTCTGAGTCAGGTTTGCTCTTCCACTTGATAAGGTGCTCCATGTATACCTTATTCCTTGTTGACTTTTTCACCCTAGACTCCAAGACCTTCTCTGCCTGAGCTTTCTCTTGACTTGGAAGGGGTATATTACTGATATCCTAAAAGATTTCCTGACTGTTCTAAAATTCATCATTGACTGTACCCTTGTACTTGATCAAATCAACAACGTTGAAGACTGGAGATATGCCCAAATCGATGGAAGTTCCACCTTGTATGCATTCCTTCCATACTTAGCTATCACCTTGCATGGTCCTACCCATTTCATTTGCAACTTGGTGGACATCCCCTTCTGCAATCTGGATTTTTTGAGGTGAACCATCACATAATCACCCACCTGGAACTGCACATCTCTTCTTGTCTCATCAACTTTATTCTTCAACTTTTGTGTTGCTGCTGTGATTGTCCTCTTAACCTGCTCATGAATCTCCTTCATGGTTTGAGTGAAGTCTTCTGCATGTCCACTCCTATTCTCCATTGTTCCAAGGTCTCTGAGCTCACAAACTCCTCTTTGATGCATCCCATACACAACTTCAAATGGACTTTTTCCTGTAGTCATGTTCACACTATCATTATATGCATATTCAGCTTGGGAAATCACCATATCCCAGGTCTGTCCATATTCCTTTGTCAAGCACCTCAATAGGTTATCTAACACTCTGTTAACCACCTCAGTTTGACCATCGGTCTAAGGATGGTAAGCTGATCCAAATGACAAATTAGTTCCCAAACTGCTCCACAACGTTTTCCAAAAATGACTCATGAATTTTACATCCCTGTCAGAAACAATACTCAATGGCAATCCATGGATTCTCACAACTTCCCTGAAGAATAGATGGGCAATATAGCTTGCATCGTGTGTGGTCTTGCAAGGAATAAAGTGACTCATCTTGCTAAATCTGTCCACAACTACAAAAACACTGTCAAAACCAGATTTAGTCTTGGGAAGACCCACCACAAAATCCATGCTCACACACTCCCATGGTCTGTTCGGAATAGGAAAAGGCTGATATAACCCAACATTGCTAGCTCCCCCTTTGGCTTTCATGCAAACAACACATTGTTCAACATACTTTCTGACATCTCATGCTAACTTAGGCCAATAGTAAAACCTTTGTACCAGCTCTAAAGTTTTGTTAATACCAAAATGCCCACTAAGACTGCCATTGTGTTTTTCTTGGATCAGATTTTCTCTCATTGATCCTCGTGGGACACATAACATATTTCCCTTGAATAACAACCCATTTTGCAATGTATACTCAGCATATTGACTATGAAAATGATTTGCAAAGTCTGAACATACCTTGTAGGCTTCGGAAAAGTATTCGTCATCACCATAGAGATCCTTAAAACTTTCCAATCCTATGCTTTTCAGCTGTATCTCTTGGACTGTCAACATCCTCCTGCTTAATGCATTTGCCACTTTGTTTTGCTGTCCCTTCTTGTGCTTAATGGTAAATGTGAAAGCTTGAATGTACTCCATCCACTTCAAGTGCCTATTGCTTAACTTCTCCTGGGTATTGATATAACTGAGTGCTTGGTTATCCGTGAAGACCACAAACTCTTTGGGCAGCAAATAATGTCTCCATTTCCTAAGGGACTGCACTAAAGCATAGAATTCTAGATCATAGGTGGAGTATTTTTGCTTAGCTTCATTAATTTTTTCACTAAATAAGGCTACAGGCCTACCTTCTTGACTAAGGACTCCTCCTACTGCTACTCCACTTGCATCACACTCAACTGTAAACAATTTATCAAAACTAGGCAATAACAAGATAGGTTGTGTTGCCACTTCTGTTTTCAACTTTTCAAACCCTTTATCAGCCTCTAAATTCCACTTAAACTTTGTTTTCTAACCACCCTTGATTGTATCTAACACTGGTGCACATATACCACTAAAATTCCTTATAAACTTCCTATAAAACTGAGCCAAACCATAAAAACTTCTTACCTCAGTTGATATGGTTGGTGTAGGCCAGTTTAGGATAGCTTCCACCTTACTTGGATCCATCTTCAGCATTCCTTGGGATACCACAAAGCCTAGATACACAAGCTCTTGTTTGAAGAACTCACACTTCTCAAGGTTGATTGCCAACTGTTCTTCTTGCAACCTTTTGAGCACCATCTCTACATGCTTCAAATGTTCTTCTACTGTCTTACTGAAAATCTGTATGTCATCCAAGTAAACTACCACAAAAATCCCTTTGAAATCTTTAAGCACCTCATTCATTAGTCTCATGAATGTGCTAGGGGCATTTGAGAGGCCAAATGGCAACACTTTCCACTCATACAAACCATCATTTGTCTTAAAATCTGTCTTCCATTCATCACCTTCCTTAATTCTGATTTGGTGATACCCACTCTTAAGATCTAGCTTAGTGTAAAACTTTGCACCTCCAAGGCAATCCAATAAATCTTCAATCCTAGGTATTGGAAATCTATACCTAATTGTGATTCTATTTATTGCTCTAGAATTAGTACAAAGTCTCCATTTACCTCCTTTTTTAGTTGCCAAAACAACTGGAACTGCACATGGACTAATACTCTTTTGAATCAGACCTTGATTCAGCAACTCTTTCACTTGTCTTGCCACCTCTTGGTTCTGCTCAGGTGTAAGCTTGTATGCTGCTTTGTTAGGCAATGAGGCTCCAGGTATGAAGTCAATTTGATGACTTATTGCTCTCTTGGGTGGTAGAGTTGATGGTGTTCCATCACTCACTATGCTCTTGTATTTGTCAAGCAAGTTTTGGACTGCTGCTAGTAACATTGTCCTTTCAACCTTTTTCTCTTTTTTGGGCTGCATCATAATCACATACCCTTCATTCCCTTGGTGTAGGTCCTTGATGAACTCTTTACCACTGCTCAACATGATATTAGGAACCTTGGACTGCCCTTCATCTTCCTCAATCAACGATTGCAGCTTGAAGGTTTTTCCATCCTTCGTGAATTCTATGGTATTCTCCTTCCCATGATATACAGCACCTCTATCATATTGCCATGGCATACCAAGAAGAAGATGGCACACATCCATGGGTAGTACATCACAAATTAGCTTGTCTTTGTAGCCTCCAATCAAAAATTCCACTGTAACCTGCTCATTCACTAAGACACTTTGCCCTTTATTCAGCCATGTGACTTTGTAGGGATTGGCATGAGGTACCTTCTGCAATTTTAACTTATTTAGTGCCTCCTCAGAGATTATATTGTCCATAGAACTAGAATCTACAATAACCTTGCTCACCTTTCCCAATATTTTGCACCTTGCTCTAAACAAAGCTCTCCTTTGCTTGGGTTCTTCCTTGATCGGTTGTCTGATCAACACTCTATTAAACATCAGATTTTCACCTACTTCTGATTCTATGTGACTGATCTTAGGTGTCTTTACACTCACGGTGTCCTCTTGTGCATAAGCTACTCTTTTCTCATTGCTAGATGAAGCTTTCTCCGGGCACCTATATGCTGGATGGCCTAGCTGATTGTAGTTATAACACTTCATGGTGGCAAAGTAAGGGTTACTTTTGCCTGCTCCTTTACCTCTATTTGAACCTCCTTGAGATCCTCTTCCTCTATTAAAACCTCCTCTTGATGAGGTTTCACCTCCATGCTCGGTAAGCTTTGATTCTCCTTGGCTTCTTTGGTCACCACCTCTTCCTTGGTAACCTCCACGCTATCCTTTTTGATCTTTGCCTCTTCCTCTGCCCTTAGAGGACTGATCATGCTTCCTTTTGTTCCTCTCTTCAATCTTGACAGCTAGCTGATAACATTGGTGGATTGTCTTGGGGCTGAGCAAAGCCATCTCTTCCTGTATATTCCACTTCAAACCATTGAGGTATCTAGCCACTTTTAGGCTCTCATCTTCTGCCATATTTGATCTCAAGCAAAGCTTCTGAAACTCTTCCATGTAGGTGTTTACATCTTGGTCTTTTTGTCTTAAACTCTGTCTCTTCTTGTGGAGCTGAATTTCATAATCATCTGGCATATAGGCTTCTTTCACTTTAGCAACCATTCCTTTCTAGGTTGATATGGGTTGCTTACATTGTTTCTCCCTTTTAGTCTGGACAAACTTCCACCAAGTTAACGCTGATCCTCTCAACCTTGATTTTGCAACCTTCACCTTCTATGCTTCTGTGACTCCATCACATTCGAAGTGATTCTCCATGCCATCTACCCAGTCCAATACCAGATCAGGATCCATCTTTCCATGGAATAATGGTACACCCTCAAGTCCTTTTCCACTTAGGGCTTTTAATACCTTTAAGAAAGGCTCCTCCTCCAAAACAGGGTCAGGTTTAGGGACTTTGTCCTCCTCTGCAACCTCTTCTTCTTTTGGTACTTTGCCTTCCAGTTTCACCTTGTTTAGTGATGCTTCAAGCTGTTCTATTCTTTCCTTTAAAGATTTGTTATCCTCTTCTTACTCTTCAACCATCTTGGCTAACTGTGCGTTTGTCACCATCTTTGGCGGTTCACTTGATTCAACTTCCTCTGACATATAAGCTGCTGCTTTCCCAAATCTTTCACCGCTCTAATCCCAATCTGATAGCACGAGAGTTGGATTGAATCATTCACTGACTCAATGCTCTGGGTCTCACTTTCAATAACCCTTGGTGTTGCTGCCTCCACCAAACCTATAGGTTCCCAAAACACTTAGGCACCCCTGGTCTTTGCTGCCAACCTGCTATCAATATCCCAAAACGTTCATTTAGCCTGAATCAAGCATTTCTTGATGCTTCTTTTCCTCTCTGCTCTAACTAGCCCTTAATCAACTAAAGACTAGTCGATCTTCCATTCTGCCCAACCTTGTTACAGGGGTGTGAATTTGTTTAGTTGTCTTAAAAATCACTAGCAATAGTGTTCTTGTCCTTGCACAATCACTCTTTCCTCTATTGCTACCTCAAAAACCCTAGGGTTTTAGGAGGGTTTATAGCCATAGGCCCTATTTGGCCTTTTAACCAGGGTTTGAGGTTATTTCACCTTCCAACTCTATGGATACCCAAAGCAAAACAAGAAAAAACCTTGGCTCAAATATGGAGCACTCCAAGATTTACACGAATTCTGACCCTCTCTGCCATATACAGGGTTAAAGCTGATTTCAATGTCTTTTAGAGCTTTCAAGCCTTTTCTTGGACATTCAAAGAACTCTCCTCAATCCTACAACCACCAAATTGAAATACTAATGACTCACACCTCTTGTCATACCCTTAAAAGATCCCTACAATCTTTATTCAAACTGTATTGAATAGATTTCATCACCCCTGCGTTGGAGCTGTGCAAAACAATGTTCTTTTCCTAACCGGGCATCAATGCTCGCCTAGGAACTAGTCTCTTTGCATGCTATCCAATATTCTATAGTTTCCTACTTCTATTTTATGTACAGCAATGGAGTCTAACTTCATTTCCAATGAACTCATGCTTGAGGACAGTGGTAATGCCGCTAAAACTCCATTATCCTATCTTTACCAGTCAGAAATTAATACTTAAGAAAAGACACAGAAAATAAAAACCCTACAACGAATAAAAGACAATTCCTACGCTATTTCAATGCTTTAAAAACAATCACAATACATACTCCACGTTTCAAGATTACTTTTCAATGCATTCTTTTGCAGAAAGAAATAAGGAAACAGAGTAAACTATAACTTTTTACGCAGAAAACTGATATTTTTCTATTTTCCAAAAAGGCTGCCACCGTAAAAACATCCATCAACCTCAAACATGGTCGAGGCTTTCTTTTCCAACACTCAGAAACCGTTAGGTTTTCAGTTTCGGGCTTAAAAGTGGAGAAAAAATGTTTTTTCGAAAACACACTGTGTTTTGCGATTTTCACCAAAACCTAAGGAAACGCCTACAAAACGAGTTTCCATTTTATTTTAATTTTACCTAAGCTTCAAAGAGGTCCCATTACACCTTATCCATGGTGTTTTAGACCGTAAACAACAAAACAAAGAGATTAAAAACAATACATTAAAATTTACGCTTGTATTTTGATACTTGTATTTTGGGTGCTCCTGCACCAAAGGGTTAGTATATAATTGCTCCAAAATAGCCGATGCTAGGGTTCCTCTCATAGGATTGGAAATGTTCTAATGGTGTTATGGACATAGGAATTTTCCTCACCCCTTTTCAAACGGCTGGATGTATGATTTGGGGAAGCTGGTGGTGCCAAACGTGTTCCCTGATATAGACTTGCTTAGAGCAGTGGCTGCAAGATATGACCCTGTCACATGAGTAATCAGGAGAATGATGGAAGGGTCTTCTTAAGAATTAATAGAGATGAATTTCAACAAGTTTTTGACTTGAGTGAACCAAATGAATATTTGGTTCCTATTGATCTTGAGGAAATGAAGCAGGAATATGCAAAGTTGAAGACTCTTTTCAGAGCTAAGTTGCTTCCACCTCATCTGGCTAGGGTAGGAGGTTCAATATTTCACATCATCCCCAGTGACCAAGAACCTTTCAGATTAAGTTGTTTTGCAAATCATTTCTTGGCCACTTTTTATTCATTATGCTAGACCTTGGTTTTCATTCATGGTACGATGATGCCCATTGCATACATGTTCATGGGGGTGCAAATACAACACCCTAACTTCTTTATGAATTATGACTTTGCTTCTTTCTTGGCTAAGAGGATACATGAAGGGATGTCAAATTTGCAGAAAAATGATACAGGCACATAATTCTTTCGGTATTCTATGTTGATGTATATGTTCTTCTGCAAGAATGTTGAATTCTTCTTCGAGAAGATGTAAGTGAGGCAATCTGTTAATGGAGAAATATTTCCAATACAGTTATGGATTGTAGATTTATCTTGAAAATAAGGAAAGCACCAGTTATGTGCAATTTGATAACTGCTTTGCTTCTAGATTGAGGGCTAGACTGATGGTAAATGTACCTAGGATCCCTGAGGAATTGCATGATTTCCTCAAACCAAAGGGGAGGAAGCAAGAACTGAAAGTCGGCCATAACTAGGGTGACATTGTCCCATACCCAATCAACACTATTTTAAGGGAATATGGTTTTCAAGGAACCCCCCATATACTACCATAAAATGTGCCACCAAGAGTGGGGTTTGCAAAAGTTATGTGGCAAATAGGTTGTATCCATGAGGACAACCTCACTGGGAGGGGTAAGTGAACATTTTTCCCAGATTATATAGTGGTGTCTAATTTTTCCTTTTCAAAAGGAGGTAGGGTGCATTTTGGGAAATTCTTTGATGATTACCATTTAAGATGTGGCACAAAGCGGCAACATGATCCTGAGGTTTTCTTTTCCCTTTTCAAACAAAGAATAAAGGCCAGAAAGTTTGTGCATGAGTTCAACTTTCCTAAGGACCTCATTAGAAAAATTTTTGACCTAAACAAGCAAGATTTGAACAAGGAGAAATGGATAGCTTATGATAAGATATTAGATATTGTGCACAAAATGGATCTAAAGTATGATCCATTGTTGGATTTCAGTCCATACCATAAGAAAATTGTTTTTCTGGCGGAGAACTTCAAAGAGATTATGGGCACCTTGAGGACCAAAAAGATAAATTTAGAATTGAATATGGGTGTACAAGCACAAGGTGCCAAAACAATTGAAACAAGGCCAACATATCAGCCTACAGGAAAAAGGCCAATTTACAGGAGGAAAAGGGATGACAACAGTGATGAGGAAGAAGTGGACAGAAAGGGGAAGCAAATAATGAAATTGCCTTCACAGCCACATCCAAAATTAAAAGTTCCTGGGGCAATTAAAATCATTGATTTAGAATCATCACCAGAAGATAGTCCCTCATCACCACCATCTAAGCCAAGCCCTAAGAGGCAAAGAATTAATCAACCACAAGAGGATCTAATTGATGAAATTGTTGTTACTAATCATGCCATGCAGGTTGGTATGTGTTCCCCTCCTAGGCCAGATGAATTGGTTTTATCCGATTTGGATATGAAAGGAAAATGTGTACAAGATGCAAGAATGGAGGTATGCAAAGAATTTCTAGATGACAGTGCATTTTTAAAGACTCTTGTTTTCTTGCAATTGGTATGGAGGATGAAATTTGAAGAATATCAAGATAAATGTAAGAAAAAAAGAGAACTAAGACCTGATAGGTCAGACCAGGAGAATGATGAGGAAGTGCAAGTTGAATTAATGGAAGAATTCAAGGACATCACTCTTGAGAAAGGAAGAAAACTGGTGAGTTAGGATGGTGTAATGATTTTTCCTAAATGGGACATTGTAGATGCAATGGCCTTTAATGCTATTTTGAATTCCAAGCATCCCTTGCAAGACTCTGAAGAAGGGATCAAGGCAGTACTACAAGACTTTTCTTTCAGTGAAGAGTATGAAACCATGGAAATTTGGGCATTGGCTCCATAAAGGAGAAAGCCAGATGTTTTTGATATCAACCCAAATTTAAAAGGAGGGCTAATAATAAAGAAAGCTTCAGAGACCTCAACCACTGAGGCCACTAATTTGACTATGAATGTGGGTAAATTGGCCCAAAAGACTGCTGAAAGGGAGGAGGCCAAAAAGAGAAGCCTAATGGAGAAATATAACCTTTTGATTGAGGAGTACAACAAGGTGTAGCAAAAGAATGTTGAGCTGCAAATCAAGGTGGAAAAGTTGAGGTATAAATAGATTGGGGAGACATTATGTGCTCTGGGGACTAGTATGTTACCTTCCACATTAGGGCCAGTGTCTCCTACTTCTCCAATTGTTTCCACACTAGGGCCTCCTAGTTAGAATCCTTCCTTCAACCCTTCTTTAGAGGAAATTGATGAAGAAATAGAATGCTCTATCAAAGAAAAGGGAGATTGTTACTACTGTCTTGAGACATTTAAATGAGAGGATTGATAATAAATTTCCATCTATACATTCTTTATATTCTTTATTATTAGATGCAATAAAGAATATTGATAGGGATCAGGATGTAGTGATACCATTGATTAAAAATTGGATCCATAGGGCCAGTGATTTAGATGTAATGTATAAGGCCTCAAGGTTTGATACAAGTAATAGGCCCCAATCATTAAAGCCTACTTGAGTATTAGTTAAATCACTACAAGGTTTTCAGACCCTACTAGATGATTTGAGTAGGAAGATCAGGGAATTGGTGAAGAATTTTAATGATTGGGGTAACACATTGTTACCTGATATAATTGATGAGCAGGGGAAAATTAGGTCACTCCAACAATGGTAGGATCAAGCAAGTGAAGTCATCAATGATCAAATTAATTTGTGATGACTAAGATTATGATTTGTTGGTGAGTTATATGGATAAAATCATTAGAACCAGCTCATTTTTGGAATCTTTTGAAAGAGATGCAAATTAGGTAGCGGTAAAATACACACCTTATAGTACCAAGGTGAATGAGGTGGTTAGTTTTGACTGGCCGACTAATGAAGAATACCAGAAATGGGTAACTAAATATTTAAATGAGGAAGATTAAAGAGAATGAGCTGCTAACGGGTGGTAAAGTAGATGTTGCAGTTACAACGGTTTCCAATCTTGCTTCAGTGGTAGTCTTGATGTGGGATTCTTATGGTTTTTGTTGCTACATCAACTTTTCTCAGTGTGCACAATGAACAAGAATATTCTCCAAGGTGATTGTTGTTGTAACGATTTTTGGAATGTCACCAGGTGCTCCAATTGGCTAGTGACACATGTACTTTTTGGCCCAATGCTTGTTTTCTCCTACATTTCTATAAGAAGGATTTCAAGGCCAGAAGTTCAAGTTAGCAAGTTAGATAATTTTGGGTTGAGTCTAGCTAAAGTTGCAAAGTAAATTGTAAAGTTCGATGGTTTTTTAGAGAAAAATATAATTTAGGTTTTGAGTCATTCTATAACAGGTTTTGATTTCATGGGGATTTAATGTTGTATAACAATACTAGCATTTGAGTTGAAATGATAAATTCAAGCTCATGTCTCTCCATTGTACATGCATATCTAAACTTTGAATAAAATAACTAAGGTTTTTTTCATTCATCTCACTATTGTGGTGTGTATGATTCTATTTTAGCTTTAATTCAAGGAATTAATTAAAATACTTGAATGGGATTATAGGAGGATATGTTCTGTATAGGGATTTGATAAGTAGTATTGAGTTAGAATACATATTTATGAGATTATAATGCAATTTTTTCAAGGATTTCATATGTTTTGTGTTAAATCTTTCATATACCCTTAGATTCTTATGAATTTGACTCCTACAATGGATATATGGCACTAATCTAAGTTGTAATTTCCCGGATGATTCAATATTTGTTTTTCTTTTCCTAGAGCTTGCTACAAATTGCAAATCAATGACTATCTTCTACTATGGATTGTGTTGTAGTTATCTCATGCTCCAAATAGTTGATATTATTGATGAATAGCCAATTCTATTTGATATTATCCTATCATTTTGAGCTATTAAGTGAGATTATCTATTATTGTTAATGGTGTTTATAATAATGGTGTAGAGGTCATAAACACATTAAGGGATCACCCTCCCGGGTCTTGCAGAGCCCGAAGTGTATGAGGCTTTTTAAAGTCCTCATTAGTTGGTCCAAGTGCTTCGAGCTGCCCTCAATTGGAATTGGCAATCCCATAGGTAGATTAGAAGACCAACCTAGTTACATTGTAAAATGAAACCAATAGATATAATTTAATGGTAAATGTTGTATATGGCTTGAATAGTCTTGATAGTTAATTTGATTATGAACACTTGCTAAAATATGTGTAAATAATTGTAGCAATCAAGCTAACAAGAGTGAACTTTATGATATTACATAAAGGGTAAATAAGACCACCTCTTTACTCTAAGACATAAAGTTAGACAATAATGTACATTAATGAAAAGATCTTTGATAGAATTCTCATTAATAATTCATATAAAATGTATGAATGGAGAGATAATGGCCTCATGAGACTTACATATTTAACTCAGACATGTTCAAAAACCATAAAATTGACAAAATTGGCTAGATTAACTCAAAACCTAAGACATTGACTCAAAATGCATTTGCTCTATGCTTTCTACTTGCATACTCAGGTCCATAATTCAACAAAAGACTTGTAAAATTTGCCTTGAATTCCCTTTTATAGAATAACGGAGAAAAACAAGCCTCAAGCCAAGTTGTACACATGTCACCCTCTCATTGGACCACAATACACACATTCCCTTTTGCAGTTATATTTACATTCCTAGTTGCTCCCTTGTAAGCTCATCAGTTGCATGTGGCTCCTGGCCCAAGTTGTATGGTATTATGGTCATGGGTTGTTCTAAAAAAGGAGAAAGCTTGGAATGTTCCACTAGAATGGTCAATGCAGCTTGGCTTGAGCTAGTTTGTCCTTGAGACTTCAATGTCTCCACTTGTCCTTTCCAAAGTGCTAACTCTATTTCTCGATCAACAACTCTCTATTGACTCTTATCATATTCAACAAAAAATATCATTACACTGTCCTCTCAATGAGTCCCTTTTAGTAGTTAAACTTTCTACAGTTGCTTTGGAAAACTTGGCAACATTCACCATCATTTATGTTGCCTCTAGAGTTGGAGTGTCAACAACTCTTATAACTAATTTTCAACTAAAGTTAGGTGGTTCTTCCATAACTGGTTTCCTAGATATCATAGACAATGACCAAATGGCCAAGGAATCCCATTCTTCACTAAATGTTGATCCATTGATTTCCAACCTAGCTTCTTCTTTAGTTTGAAATAATGGCCTTCTAGCTCTTATTATGGTGTCCAATACAACATCAACAATGTCCCATTCGGGCAATAACAGAACTCCACTTTTTTGCACAAGTGCCCTTCCTTCCTTAGCTATACTAATTTGAAATTCCTTATTCATGGATTTCATTACATTTTCTTGGATAACATTCTTAGGGAGTTCAGGATGTAAACTCCTCTCCCTCACTACATTCTCAACATAAATTGGAACCTTAGCCCTCCAAGCAAAATCTCAAAATTATCTTGTTTTAATAAAAGAGTCATCCTCCATAAATTCCTTACAAGCTTCATGTCTCAAGTCATCTAAGTATCTTGTCCCACTCAACTCCCCTTTTCCCAATATAAGGCTTCTTTCTACAATATCTACTAGAACTTCCCTTAGAGGAGAAGGTGTTCCCTGTTGCATCTCCTTAGGAGTGATTAATATTTCTTCTTCCTTGGTATCTAGGTAGTCAACAATTTTGCTCACCTCAACTTTTTGCTTCTTGGTCGGTGACTACTCTAATGGAGAAGGGCCTTTTGGGGGTGAATCAATCTCAATAATAGTAGGAGCTTCTCTGGGAGGTGATGAAACTAACCTAGCTAGAGAAGCTGCCCTTGACCCTTCTAAGGTAGTAGGGGTTGACAATGTTTATTGTTTCTTAACAATCTACTTCCTCCTAGAATATATTCTAATCTCTTTTGGAGGCTCATAGGAAGGTCTTTCCTCCTCATGTGAAAATGTCCCCTCTTCTACTGCCAATTACTTCCCCTTATCCTCAATTGTTCTTTCCCTTATTAATACACCCACAACACTTTCAAAGTTTTCCAAAACATATTGTACTCTTCCCCATTCTCCCCTAATATTTGGCAAAGGGTCATATCTAGGATCAGACTTCATGGAATTCTCAACCATCTTTTTTAAGTCAAGATACATGGCCTTCCTTTCCTCTTGCACCTTAAAATCCAAAATATTCCTGATAACATCTTCAGGGTAGTAGAAGTTATGCACAAATACATCAATCCTTATCCTTTCCTTTACTGTAGCAATGAACCCTAAGGGTCATGGTTTCTAGGGTGCACTGTCCTCAAGTCATAGGGTTCTAAGATCTTAACAAAATCTTTCCAACCTCCTTTAACCATCACAAAATCTACAAAGGTTTTCCATTCAAGGAAGAAAGACCCCTTCTTTTGATTTTCTAGAAGATGTGCCATTTTTGTAGCTCATAGTTGTCTCATTATTTCAATAAATACAATCCTCAAAGATACACCCCTTGGTATAACATAAGGATTGATAGGTGTCCCATATACCTTGAATATAGTTGTATCTAAATAGGGAATGATATCTCCCCAATTATGAGTTATCTGCAATTTAGGACTCCTTTCCATAGGTTTCAAGAAATCATGAATCTCCTTCGGGATCCTTGGTGGATCATGAATCAAGGATCTCCTCAGCTTGGAGGAAAACACATTGTGAATGTATGTCCAGAATCCTAGTCCAACACTAAATCGAGAGCTCAAGACCATCCTCTTTCATCTTCAATGACATGTCTCTACCAAAGTATTTACTTCCCTTGTATAGAAACATATGCATTAATAGGGAGTACCACCAAAATTTATCCCAATTATTTCCTTCCTTAAGAGAAACCAAACCCTTGTGCATATGCTCTACCAAGTAAGTAGCATAATCATAGACCACGTTGAAAGCTCCATGCTAGATATGCCCTACCATGTACATATATTATTTTGGCATAGTTTCTGGTGGATCAAAACCAATGATTTGGCATAAGGAATAGGTCTTCTTAAAGTAGTTAGAAAATTATCTCACAGTGAAAGGTTCCCTCTCATCTTTTCCAATCTTTATTTGTCTCTTATTTTTCAATATCTTTTGGTAGCAGTATGTATTGGCAGCATTGTGGTTTTGAACAAGACCTTCGCATTTTCATACTCTTTCCTGAAAACATCCAAGTTAATAGGGATTATGTCTTCATTCCACTCAGACAAGTCAAAGACTTCAACAATTTTTTCTCTAGTAATCTTGACCATCTCAACACCATAAAATTCCCTAATTACCCTAGAAATGAGGTCATACCTTATTGTAATGTCTTTTATCAAGTCCACATCCATATAGATATTTGGGACAAGTTTTCCCATGTCTAATCTCTAGGTATTGCAAGAGGGAACTCCATAATTTCTATTTCTGAACCAATTATTGAACATGTGCCATCCAGTGAAAGGTGTTTCAACATCCTTGATACAATGTTGCTTATCCAACAACCCCTCATAAATATTAGGACCATAAAATATTACCTACCCCTGAGCTTTCTTACTTGTCGAGGGTTTGAGCTAGTCAACAATATCTTGAGAGAGTAACCAAGTTGGGGTTTCAAAACTAGACCCTTGGGCTTTGGGAGCCATGGAAAATTAGGTAGGTTCAAAGTAGGCTAGGGTATGGATGAAGGATAGCTCAATACCTAGTGCTTAATTAACAACTAGTGGAAATTGGATATACAAATTTTGAAGCACAACAAAAGACCACACTTATGCACAATTTTAAAACAAAACAAAGAAATTAGAACATGCAAGCTAATCCAATTTGAAATAAAGAAGCGAAAACCTACCTTAAATCAAGATTATTTAAAAGATAAAGCTTGTAATTTGACTTACAGATTTTTTGTTCACAAGAAACCCTAATTTGTTTAAGTTACAACTTGAAATACTTCGCACGATCTCTTGAAGGCTTTGAATTTACTTGTAATCCTAAATTGTGTGAGCAAAATAAGTTTTTATGTGCATTAATGTCAAAAAAATAGCCGTTGTGGGTGTCCTATCCACCATTATTGCTCGCTTGTGGGAAGCAAATGGTTCAATTAGTCGTGCATCCAATTTTGAATAGTAGTCATCGATCTCTTTCCAAGATGGCATTGAGAATGGTCGATATCAAATCAACATGGTTTTTATTTTATTTGTCTTCATTCATTACCTCATCAACCAATGAAAACTTGTTGATTAGAGACCATATCATCCTCTCTCGTGGGCTCCACCTCCTTTCCCAAGCAAACAAACCAATCCACGTGTCCATCATTCGCAGACCTCGAAAGATTTTGGAGAGTACTTGTCTAAGTCATGTGAGGTGTGTGATATACAACCAAGATTTACCTTCAACATTGTGGGTGCACATGTGTCAAACATTCACCAACCTTGCATCATTTCAGAGATCAATATTCAAATCTTGTGAGGTTTGTGAGCAACGGCTAAGATGTGACCTTCAAATCAGACAGGAAGGAGTTCTGCATATGCAATTAATGTTAGTTTTAAAAGTGGGCCATGAATAGGTTAATGAGATTATAACCCATGAGGAAAACATCACAATCAACTAAAAAATAATAATAAGCCCGACTTAGGAAAAATTAAATGGGGTGATATAACACTGAACGATCAACAAACCTATGCAAGGGGACTAGTAAGGATATGTTGCTAATGATTTAAGTCATGACTTAAGTGACTGGTGACCAAATGGGAAAGTCAACGAGGAATGAAAAGCTAACAAGGTTTGATTCATCGAAGTAACAAACAAATATCTCTAGAACAATGACATATGTTCACTTTGATGGGAAATATGGATATCAGCCATAGTCATATATTTGACATATTGATATCATTTTTTTGAAAGTTGAAGTTTCTCCTGAGTTACTAGTGTAGCTCTCTCTAGCTTTTCAGACTCTTTCATTGCTACAAATCATCTGTGGGATTTAATCAATTGTACCACATGGTTGATGTGCTTTGAATCCTTGGATCTAAGGGAAATTTCCTTAACATAAATACTGCTAGGGAATTTCAATGTTGGCATGTAGTTGGCATTAAATCTGGTACCTAGAACATTGAAAATTATCCTTATATAAGAATTCCCTCCATCTTTTTGGCTTGTAACATTCTTGATGGTGGTTACATAAAATATGATTTTGATTCCTCTTCTACATTAGAGGTCTCATATCCTTGATCTGAATCTTCTAAATTATTAGAATCATAGTCACTAGCTTCCATATTCAAAAATTCCCAACCACCATCTTCAATAAATTTATCTAGATCATCAGTAATAGTCTTCAAAATTGGCCACCAGTTCAAGTTCATTCTTCTTTCATAATACTTTATATCTATGGAGTTCATCCATTCCTTGATGCCATCAAGCGAAGATTCAAGAATGGCATCAATGTTGAGTGCATCCCGCTTGAAGTCTTTGAAAACAATAGCCATATCAAATGCCTTTTTCCCAAGTCCTACTCTCTCAAGGTTAACAATCTCAATCTCAATAATAGTGGTTACTAAGAAAGGTAATACCAACAACTCTATGAAACTGTTTACCATAGGAACAATAAAAGTAGAGGCTTTGAAAGGAACTCAAGGCTTTGAAAGGAACTCCATGAAAATCAAGCTCTCTAAATGGTATATCAAACTCTAGTTCAAAATATTTTAGATGAGGTTGCTCCCATAGCTCTCTTACTCACTTGAAAAATCCTTGAAACTTTGCATTGATTTTATTTTTCTTGTCCCTCTCTTTTTGTTCTTCCTTAATTTCATTAGGATCATACATTGACCTTCTTGCCCCTCCTAAAGTTTGGACCACATCCATTACCTCCACATAAAACTGGACATCCTTGGTCTTCTTGGTTCCCACCATGATATTATTATGCAAATGAAAATGAAGCAAACAAATCATATCCTTCTTCACTGGCTAGAAGAATGCATGCTTAATTTTTTGATACATGGTTTCAAGCCTTAATCCTTAACAACCATAGTGTCAACAAGGAGAAATGAATAATTATGTGTTTTGGGGTTACCAGTCTGCAACTGCAAATTTTGAAACCCAAGAGATACATTAAAAGCCATTCTAGCTTTCACAATTGTCATTTCTTGAATTCAAACTTAAACCAGACTCTCAAAAATTGATCCCCATTCCTATTCCTATAGACTTTGTAAGATGAGGCAAAAGTTTAGGGCTATCTCTTTGAACTACCTCCATAGCTTCCTTATATTAACTTACATGAACATGATATGATTGTATACATGAAAATTTCACTTAAAAATAGTATAATCAAAGTAAAAAATGTCCTAAAGAACTATTCTTTGTATGCTCAAGTATTGTTGCATGTCATAGCTTGCTTAAAAATAGAAAACTAAACCATAAATTTTAACTCTCAAATACAAGGACATATAGACTAGTTAATTATCAAAGAACCTTTGAAGCATATTACTGTGCCAAAGTGTCCTAGAAAAATATCTATTTCTAAAATATAGGAGAAGAAGATATATAGACCAGTTAACTCTCAAAGGATCTTCAAGGAAAACATAATCATATATATAGCACAAAATGCAGAGGGTTTGCACTTAAGGTTATGTAATAAAATTTACAGTTGATAGTTAAATTGTATAACAATTTTTTTATGATCTTTACTAACATTTATTAGAATTGTTTCATGTTTTACATCATTGGAATGACATATTAGTTGTCACTTTTTTGAAGTTTTATTATGGTATGTGCACTTTGATATGATGTAATATGATTATGTTCATTTTGTCTCATATGCTGTAATATTAGATATATAACGAAAAAATAAATTATTGCATGAAATAAATAATAAATTTTCATTTTAAATGTTTTTTTTTGTAGAACATAGGTCTTCTAGAAGATAAAGATGATCCTCATCATGATATAGATCCAAAAAATATTGGTTCTTTCGATACATATTGCATGGTAGAGGATGATGATGATGCAGATACGGAAGACACGGAGGTCAATGACAATGATGATCATGACAATGATGATCATGATCATGATCATGATCATGATTATGATGATCACGATGGTGATGATGGTGAGATAGTTATAGCTGGTACTAACTAATGACATTCATCATCATATAAACATCATCATGGATCATTGTTGATATATTGTTATGATGCCTCTTTTCATGGTTACTATCATATGTATCATTTTCACGGCCTACAGCACCATATTATTGAGTTGTATCATATTGACATGTATCATTTTCACTTATATCATTTGGACATGTATCATCTTGACTTGTATCAATTTGAGTTACATAATTTATCATTTTTACTTATATCATTTGTACATGTATCATTTTGACTTATGTCAACTATTGGACATGTATCATTTTTACATTTTATTCATCTACTGGCATATTTGACTTTCACTTGTTTTAGTTACATATGATGACGATCTTATCAATATTGACTTGTCAATTTATATATATTAAAAGTGGTCGATGATTTTTGGATGGATATTTATTACGTATGATTATTTTAATTTACTACTCAAGATGGATGTTGTCAAATTCAATTAAATTAGAGATATTTGACTCACTTATTTTAATTATAGATGATGATCATGTTATAATAATTATCTTGTTATTTAACCATATGAGCTAAATAATTAAATTACTTACTCTATAATCATATGAGTTATTTAAGAGGTACGATATATTTAACTAATTAAATTAAATAAAACATATTAAATTAATAAATGGAAGCAAAAAAAGAAGCATTTTTAGAAGCAAAAAAGGAAGAAATAATGGAAGCTAAACTAGAAGCAAACCAGAAGTAATCTTGGAAGCAAAATTGGAAGCAAAATTGGGAGCAAACTTGGAAGAAAACCTGGAAGCAAAACTGAAAGCAAAACTAGAAGCAAAATTGGAAGCAAAATTGGAAGCAAAACTGGAAATAAAACTGGAAGCAAAACTAGAAGCAAAATTAGAAGTAGAATCAGAAGCAAATTGGGAAGCAAAACCAGAAGCAAACTTGGAAGCAAACTTGGAAGAAAAACTAGAAGCAAACCTAGGAGCAAAACTAGAAGCAAAATTGGAAGCAAAATCGAAAGCAAACCTAGAAGCGAAACCAGAACCAAACCTAGAAGCAAAACAGGAAGCAAAATTGGGAGCAAAACTAGAAGCAAAAATAATAGCAGACATGGAAGCAAAACTAGAAGCCAAATTGGGTGCTAATTTAGGTGCTATTTTCGATGTTATTTCCCGTAGTTATTCCCGACACTAAAGGATATGCTATTGTTGGCACCATTTTTCCAGTACAAAATCCGACAGTAAAGTGGGCACTAAATACAACAAAAAATCCGATGTAAACACTGGCACCGAGATGAAACAATTTAGTTCCAACTTTTTGCACCGTGAGATATGCCCAATTGATGGACTCAAATACACTAAAATTCAACACTAATTTCCTATTGTGTTGTTGTGTACACATTCTATGATTCTTAGTCCCCATCTCTTTCGTAAAAAAATAATGCTTCTATCCACCTTCATCATTGCAAGTGTTATGACAAGTTTTAACTCCTAACATTTCATTTGAAATTATCTCTTTAATTTTTGGTCGAAGTTGAGCATAATTCTAGTAAAATCATTGAAGGCACAATATGGCTTCATTAGAGGCCACATTCGTAGCCCTATTTCCTTCCCTAAAGGTATTGATAATAGTGAAGTGAAGGAATCCTCTTATCATATTTTTGCATTCATTCATTATGTCTCTTATCATCCAAGTAGCATTGCATTATCCTTCTATAATTAGTTTGGAATCATCTTCAATTATTACTTGGTTTAATCCCAACTCATTGAATCTCTTTATTCCCCACTAAGTTGCAATTAATTTGGCAATATTGTTAGTGTGGTTCCTAGTTTTTTGAAAATCCTTCAATTAGGTTGACATGTGTATCCCTGTTTATTCCTCCAACACCAATCATCCCCACATTCTCTTTTGAGCACCCATCAAAGTTTAGTTTTTTCCACCCCTCTTTGGGAGGTAACCATTTCATTTTCTTTCTACTCAAGATTTTAATCGAATTTATCTTGGTTAGGTCTTTATTAATCCCCCACTTATATTTGATTCTAAGCTCACAATAGGAAGGAATTATCTTAGAGAATCCATAATTCCCAACATTTAAATTTTCTTGCACTTGCTATTTTATACTCAAAACACCTCTTTGTTGTTTCTCTTCTAATCCTTGAAAATTTTATTGTTCCTTTCTTTTCATAAACCCCATGAGAAATAAAGGGGGTATTTGTCCCCACAAATTAGCTATAATTGGGTGAGTATAAGGACAAGTTCTAGCTTACCACAAAAAATTAATAGAGTTGGGGAAGACCCAATCAACTGAGAGGAGCACACGAGTCCAAACCTCTTTAGAGAAAGGACAATGAAAAATAGGTGCTCAATATTCTTTACATTCTCATAACAAAGAATACATTTATTAATAAATTGAAATCCTCTTCTGGTAAGATTATCAAGAGTAAAAATATTACAATGAACAACAACCCACCAAAAAAAATTACTTTAGGGATGAGTTTAGTCTACACTTGATTCAATTTGAATTGACTAGAAGTTATAGGATTCTCCATTAGAGCATAAGAAGACTTAACTAAACAAATCCTAGAATGAAATCCCATCCATATCCATTCATCTTCTCTATTTTGAGAATAGAATAAGCATTCCCTAATTTGTTTCCTTAAAATTTGAAAACCAACAACCACCTCTTGTTCTCTTCCACCCCTAAGAATCTTGCTTCCAGTTAGTTGTTCTCTAAAATATTTCCATCTTAGCTTGTTTCCTTCCCATTCAATATAACTGTGAAGGTATCTACCATTATTTCTAGTAAGCATATCCTTAATTTGGTTGAGTTAAATGAAGGAGGATAAAGCAAGTCCATTATTTGAAACATCTTTCCAAAAATATGTTTTCTTTCCATTACCAACTCTCCTTCTAATCCCTTGCTTTGTGATATTTTTTTATTTTTAACAAGTTATTCCAGATGGTCGAACCATAAGGCAAAGCCTAGGAAGAAAGGAAACTCCCATGTCTTTCATTAAAAAGATATTTAGCTTTCAAAATAGCCCCTCAATATTTAATGTCTTCTAAGAAATTTTATCCAATTTGATAAGAAGGGCCTTATTAAACATTTTGAGCCTTCTAATACCTAGACCCCCAAACTTTTAGGTAGGAAAAATTATTCCCATCATAGAAGGGCAAGTCTCGAATGTTCTTCAGTCCTAGTCCAAAGTAACTTTCTTTGAATTTGTTCAATTTTATCCACAGTAAATGAAGGGATCTTGAATAATGAAAGGTAGTAAACCAATATGTTTTGGAGTGAAGCCTTAAGGAGCTATAGTCTTCTTGCTAGAATTATAATTTTTCCTTTCAAACCAACCAACTTCTTTTGAACCCTTTCTATGATACTATTCCAATAGTTATTTGGAGATTTCTTAGAGATAAGGAAACAACAATGTCATTCTCCTCTAACAATATAATACCATCTTCTTTAAAATGAAAGATCTTATTATGTTCCTAATTTTAGGTTTCATTATGGATTTATGGAAGAATTTAGTATCATTTTCTCCCTTAGTCAACAACTGGATCCTAGATTTTTATTTCCAGAATATTTCCTCCACCTTTGATAACTTTGGACCACTCGTAAAATTGATGTTCTTTAGTGCAAGTATCCATATCATTATTTCCTTATTCCACTATCCCTTGGGTCTCCTTAAAGTTTGTAATAATGGTCTTAGTGTGTAATATATTACAAAATAAAATCGTATTCCACCCTTTAACCTTTTCTTTTACCCTTTTAAGTTTCTAAGCTAGATAACACATAGGAGTGCCATAACAAGGAATTTTCCATCGAATTTCAACTAGATCTATGAATTTTGGGTGAGAATTCCACATGATTTCATACTTGAAATTATAGGGACCCTTAGTCACATCCTCATCCCAATTTAGAAGAATAGTATTATGATCTAAGCCCATTCTAGGAAGAGTAGATAATGAAAATTTAGGGAGAATGTTCCAATTATTGGATATCAAAAACCTATCAAGTTTAACTTGAATACGATTACTATTGTGTCTCCTATTCAACCAAGTAAATATATATCCTTATAAATTGATATATATTATCCCCACAAAATAAATAAAGTCTTCCAAATCCACCATACTATTAGAGAAATTATCCAAACCTCCCAATTTTTCATAGGGAAATAATGGAGTGTTATAATCTCCACCAAGAATCCAACATTTTATCTCTATAACAAAGATGAGAGAGGATAGGGAATCCCAAAGGTGAACCTTCGCAACCTTATAATTGGGAGCATAAATATGAATCAGGTTCCATTTCATAGAGGTATATAGATCTTTCATATTAGTCATCAAATTGTTTTTGCAATGATAACCTTTGACACCTTTAAATCTAGCAAGATTCCATAAAGTAGCTATCTCACCAGAAGCCCCTTCCACATTATAACACAATAATCAATAGAAGACAAAATATTTTTAACAATCTGGTCAAAAGTAGATTGTTGCATCTTGGTTTATTGGATGAGAAAAATATCAATTTTAAGATTAGTTAAACAACTCTTTGAAATAGATGTTACTTCAAAGGGTTATTCAAACCTCTAATATTCCATGACATAATATTCAAAACTAAATAAAGGAAGATTCAATACCACTCTGATATTGACATTAGGAGGCAAAGGCCTTTGGATCCTCTCATTTATTCTATTTTTTTCCTTAAAAGGCTATCTAGAGTTTTCTATTTTCCAAAATCAACATCCCTTGCAGCATCTCATGCTCAGGTTTCCCTTTGAGAAGGTCCAACTTGTTTATTTTATCCTCTAACATCTTATTTTTTCTTCTTTTTATTTTTTTCATTGAATTGAGTCCACTCCTCGTCCAAAGTACCTTCGAATAACTTATTAGGAGGTTGAGCATTACTATCACTAAATCCCAATAATAGGGATTCTGATAAATCCTTACTTTGACCTCTTGGCAAGCTATTGAAAGATCCATCCTCCATGTTAAGCTCCTTCTCTTTAGGTGCCATTAAGATTTTCTCTTTTTTAACTTCTTTTCTATCTATATTAATTTTTATATCTTCTAGATCCCCATTACATATTGTGAGGGCAGAGCCATTATATCCATTCTTATCCAATTCATCATTTTGTGGACTGAGAAAATCTATTGCACAATTAAACTATGCTCCTTTAAATGAGCTCTTTCATTCTCTTTGTTCAATCCTTCCACACCTTTCTAAATAACCTCGTCATTACCATCCTTAAAATGTGTTTCTTTTGTCTTGTCTTTTATTATTTCCAAATTATTATTGATATTAGATTTATCATATTCCCTTCCCAATATTTCCTCCCTTTTCTTCTCTATTGGAAAACTCCATCTCTAAATCTTGGGACTTCAGATCATCCTTACGTGTGTTGTTGGATATTTTCATTTTTTATTTTTTCTAGATGTTGTCTATTATAGGCTACACTTAAATATCCAAATATTTTGTAGGTCTGACAAAATATTTTTGCATTTTTTTGTATTTTATAGTTTTGTTCCATAGACCAAATTTTGGAGGGAAGAACTGTGTTGACAACCACAAAAACATAAATTCTTGAAAATACCAATCTAGACTTTTGTTGAGTAACTTTATCAACAAGAAGAAAATTTCTGGAAAGGAGTTAGTAATTCCTTAGAAGATTTTGAAATTCTAAAATTCTAGAGGGATTCCTAGAAGGCATATCCAAGTAGGAGCCATTGAATCCATATTAGTCAATGGTTGAACCTTGGCTTCCATTTTCTTAAAGAGAGATAATTCTTAAGATTTTTATCAAAACCCCAAGGGCCACCCATAACCACCTTTATCAAATCTTCATAAACCATAAAGCTAAAAAGAAACAAGTCATTAGCAATAACACTTATACTTACACTACCTTGAGCTTCTAGATTGCTTCCACCTAATTCCCTTGATCAATGTTGGAACAAAAGGCAAGAAACTTACCAATAAGGGAGAGTTGAAGTCTAGGAATCACTTCATCCATTAGATCATTAGGGAAAACCACCTCCAACCCTTCCATTGCACATGAATCCATTGACAAAGCCAAAACCCTATTTTTCTTTGTGGATGGAGATCTAACAACCACTAATTTATCAACATAGGAAGTGGGGTCCTCTTCCGAGAATAAGGAATCAATAAAAAATGGGGGGAGACATCGTGGACTTCTCTATCTTCCGACCAAGAATCTTCACAGAAGATGATGCCTTGGGCCCATTTGCACTAACCTTAGCTAACACATAAGCAACTACTTTGGATTGGGGAGCTCATTGGCCACTCCACTTACAAGCGTCATAACCAAAACCTCAAATGAAGCATTTTTTTTTAAATTGCAGAGCACGGCCTGATGCCTACTTGAAATTATGTTGTTGCTTTAGCGGGAATTCAAAATTCCATACCCAATCCAAAAGAGGGGTATTTGTGGAATAAGTGATTGTTTAATTCATTCATTCCTTTGGAAAAATAATGGCTTGACAATTTAAATGGAGATAAAATATCTCCAAGGGAAATCATAACATTCTAGGAGAAAAATCAATATAGATCCAAGCAATGTTAGGGTTAAGTCTTTATTTTTTCTACTAAATTACAACTAGATAATTATAGAGAGACAAGGTTCTAAAATAAGAGTAACAATATTGTGGATTAAGGAGGGTAACAAAGGCTCTGATGTTTCTTTAATTATCTAAATTACAAATACAAGAAGGAACAAAACTATGCTATAATGGATATACATGGTTCCTCAAACATGGATCCTTCTGAGATAACTATTTTGTTCTAGATCTTCTTTGAGAAAAATTTCAAAGAGGAAAACCTTCATAAGGATATTCGAGAAACTCTAGAAGAGGTAGTCAAATAATAAATTCTTGGATTAGAATTGATCTGGGTTATTGTTGGTTCTTGGACCATATTCTTTCCTTGGAAGAAATTGAACGCGATCTTTTCTCCATGGTACCTAATAAAATTCTAGCCATCAATGGGTTTATAGTGGAATTTTATCAAACTACATGTCATTACAATAAAGGTGAATTTTATCTACTTTATTTGGAGAACTAAGAAAGGATCATCAGGCACAAACATCAATAAAGGCTTAATCAAAATTCTACCTAAAGGGAAAATGGAAGCACTATTTTTGGTTGTTGTTGTATTTCTTTATTGAATACTCCTTGAAAAAGAATTATGAAGGTGTTGGTTACTCAGATCAAACCTGTGGTATAAGATATTGTGAGAATAGAGAACATATTATTTCTTGGAAGTATATATACTCTCGATAAATAGATTTTGGCATGAACAATTAGTGAATGAGCTCAACTATGGGGCCAAAATGAATTGCTATTTAAATTGAATTTGGTAAATTTTATGAAAGGATATGTTGGACATTGGAATTTCATTTTCAAATTGTTATAATAGTTGGGTTTTGGGACCCAAATTTTATGCACATGTTAAATATTGTTCAAATATGCTAATGCTCACTTAGTTATTAATAGTTCAATATCTAATTCATTTCCTTTACTACACTTCATGAGATAGGGATGTTCTTTATCTCCATTTATATATTACTCATGGTTGATTCTTTTGGCTATCTTTTACAAAAAGCTAAGTAATTGAAGTTCATATTAGGTATATCCATCCCTTAGAATGTGGTTGTTATTAGTTCACACTTTGTTGATGATAGTATGTTATTTCTATAGAATTAAGAAAAAAGAGTTTAATAATACTATTGATATTTTAAACCTATATTGATCTATGCTTGGATTACAATTAGTTCATCATAGGATTGAATTCTTGATGTCTCAAGTTGATCTTATTCCTCAATGAATTCCCAAAATTTGGAAACAAATAAAAAATGGTGAGATAACTAGGTATCTTGACATCCCATTTAGTTTGGGAGTTTCTCTAGACGAAAACATGGAATTGGTTCCTCAATAGACTTAAATGCAAATTACTTATGATATTAGTATCATGATTCAACTATATAATTTTTGAATCAAACTTATTGAACCATATTTCATGAGTAGCAATTTGCATGAATCCATCTCTCATGGGAATAAATGGTCCACTTAGCACTTATTACATCTAGGTGTTGCTCTAAAGGGGTTGGATGATGAGTGGTTCATAAGGAAAAAATGCTTGTTGAAGGTTTTGCAAATGAGATAACAACCTAATTGGGATTGAACTTGAGGGAAACTCCATGGTTAAGTGCACTTGAGTTGAAGTAGTATAGCCTGGATGAGTGAAATTTTGGGAAGTATTGATGCTTCACCTCTATGAGCATCACCTAGATATAGTGAGTGTTAAGTGGACCATTTATTCCTTGAAAAATAGGTTCATGCTAATCACTACTCATAAAATATGGGTCAAAGAGTTTTACTTATAAACTACATAATTGAATCTTGATATTAATATTACAACTTGACACATTGTAGAAAATACTTGCTACTTATCAATAAATTACTTAATTGGGACTGTGAACACCATAAATCTGCAAACTAGTTAAACCTCATCACACATTAGCATAATGTTAGTCTAAAACAAGCAAATAAAGAAGTGTTCCTATGAAATACTCAATCATATTAAAATATGCACATAAGATGACAAGATTCAAAATAACTAAATAAAGCATATAAAAACATGATCAAACTTTATCTCATATTGGATTGGTGCTTCTATGGAAAGAAGCTCTTTCCCAATCCTTTGCTAAGCTCCATGATGAAGATGATTTGAATATGATATGGAATGCTAAGATATAGATTCAAATGACAATGATATGGAGAAATATCTAAAGATTGTGGAGATGAAATTTTGAGATTATGGAGTGGACAAAATTAGCTCTCCATTGAAGAGAGTAACTTTGCATAGGATTTTGTGGATGATTTGATGAAGGATGAAGCTTTCATTTATAGATTTTCAAATTGGAAGAGATCTCAAAATAGAGCAATGTGGGATAATGATTTAGCCAATGAGATGGAGCCACTTGTCAACTTGTGATAGGCTTGAGGAATTAGCACATTTTGGTCAATGTTCCAAAGAGGGGGAGATTCAAATTTGAATTTTAGAGTTAAATGCTAAGTTTGACTTGTGCAAGGGACATGTAAGAGCTCATAAATGCCTTGTTGGATGTACATGTCAACTTGTTTTTGAATTCAAATTTGGAGAATATTCCCAAAAAATGCCATGTTGATGGAAAATGATGATTTTAATAAATTAATAAATTGATTTATTGGTGCAAGTGGGAAAAGCTAGAGGATGTGATGGGTGGTTAGATTAGGTTAATTAGGATTAGATTAGCTTAGATGATGTTTAGATGCTTTGACCCATTTTACTTGAATATTTTGATTTATTTAAATCAAGAGGGAGAAATATGACTTTTGAGATTTAATTAAATAAAGTTTGGTTTATTTAATTAAAGGGATGATGCAAGATAAAGGTGGATTAATTTGAGGAATATGAATCTAGGCAATGATTAAAAGATGAAATATTAGGATTTGATTGATTTATTTAAATGAGGTAATGATGAAGTGAATTTATTTAATTGAAGGATGAAATGTTATATTTGATTAAATGAATGTTATTTAATTAAACTATTGGATTGAAATGTATGCATATTTTGCATGTCTACATTTTTTCCCTCTTTGAAGCAATGTACTTGTTGCGTTGGTTCAAAGAATAAACTTGCCGCAATCAAAATTCGGATTGAAATGTATGCATATTTTGCATGTCTACATTTTTTTTCGGATGCTCCAGCAAAAAGTACACTAGTACATTTCCCCCTCAAGAGATCGAGCAAAAAGATTCGATTTGAGGGTTGATCTCGCGATAAAGAGGTTCAAAATGGATGGTTATGGATGATGATGCAAATAAGATGGCTTTAAGATGCTTAGAATAACCAATCTATATTATCCTAAACAACTTAAATGATGATATGATGTGAGATGGATGGGATGGATGATGTGATATGCTATGATTATGCAAATTGATACTTTATGCAGATGCTTAGACTAACAAATCTGTATTATGATGATGAAAATGTAGGATGGATGCAAGATGGATGCATTGGTGATGTTATGTTAGCATGGAGAGAAGAAAGAAGAAATGAGATGATGACAAGAGGATCCAACAAGTCCATGATCTGATGAGACTTTATTAGAGATGATGATGATAGATGATAGATGATGATTCGCTTATCAAGGATTGGGATTTTAAAAGGGATACTTACCTTATGTTTGATTACACATGTAGATACAATGCATCAAGGTATAAAGAACTAGGATGGCATTGTACCTAGTGTGATGGACTTCAACTCGACAAGCAGATAGGAGTATTCTTGTTCACACTTGACATATGGAAACCTTGCTAGGGCGTACCTAACAAAGCAAGTATTTGCCAAGTTATTTTACAAAAACATCCAACAACAACAACAAACAAAAGATAATGACTATTGCCCCATTCCTATCTCTCTAAATCCTATGTTTAGATATCATCGAGAGGTCCTTGGAATGAGTGCAATAAGATAAATCAAAAGAAAAGATCAAGTACACAAACAAGTCAATGTTCCTCATATCTTTAGCCAAAGGGATTTGTTTTGATAGGATAAGAATCCAAAATGATTCCCATTGTCAGAACGATATATCCTAGGACATGCATTGTATAGGATGATGATGGGTTGATAAGCTGATTGATAGGTTGTTGATATAAGGTTGACTAATATGTCTAAAAATGATCAAGAGTTTGATTTGTTGTTTCAATTTTGATTTTGTGTTTGGAGTTTTCTTTTTCCAATTGTTGTGGTTGTTTTTGTTTGTGTTTCCAAAGGATGAAGGTGATTGATGAGCTCGAAATATGCTCATAATTTGAATATTATATTGTATTTTTAATACCCTTACTGTTATTGCTGATGGTTGTTTTAACTCTTTGATTAAATACTTTTTATCTAAAATCAAGTAGTATCCTGTAACAACATATTCCTATATTCCTGCAACTTAACATCCCTATGCGTTTGTATTAATTGCCCTGTTTGACCTCCCGAATGACTGATATAATGCATGTAGTTTTTGGATAATGAAATGAATTTAATATGTGATTAATGAATGTGTATCGTGTTATTTTCCACGCATGTTTTCTTTCACTTATGTCGCCATGTGCATCATAGGTTATTGAAAGAAGCATGAATGAGTCAAAGCGCAATAGATCTCGGCCCTGCAGTAAAGTCCACTTCCAGCATGGCATCGAGGAAGTTGTTCCAGTGAAGACTCTCTAACCGGGTCGTTGGGAGGAAATCTAAATGATCATTAATCTTGGAAGAGTGGAATACTAAATTCTCTCTGAATCATGTTGAATAGTTATACCTTCATTTATGAGAAGTTTGTTCCTCGATTTAAGGATACTTTTATGTCCACGTCTTTCTTTGTTAGAGTTAGGTAGTTAGTTGCTTTTCTTATATAAATAAGTGTTCCTCTTGCGTGAGAGAACAATAGAGTGTGTGTTAAAGTTAGTATTATAATAAGAAACAGTGTTTTTGTGTTAGTTTTCTTACAAGAAGAACAATCAATGTATATGATTCCAAGTTTATGAATAAAAGTTGATGAAGTTTTGAGTTCAATTCTTGCATAAACTAGTTGATGTTTGCTAAGGGGGGCCACTTAGGGAGTATCAGTAGTTAGTTACTTATTTCCTGCTGATTATAAGTTAGATTTCATCTTTGAAAGTTTCCACGCAAACTCATTCTTATATTGTTCCTGCAGCATCGGGAATCCATCCTTGTGTTTGTTCCTGCAACATAAGGCCATTTCATAGTTGGTTTCTTAGTAATAGTTGTCATGATTTCTTCTTTGATTAAGTTATGCTTTACATTACATTCCTACAGCATAAGTAGAATTCCTTCCAAGCATTTTTTTGGTAAATTGTGATTGAAACTGGTTCTTAGTGCACATACAGTGCCGCTCCATTTCAAGTATATATTCCCTAGTTTGAAAATGTAAATGAACGACCATAAAAATATGTTAGTCACCTACCAGAATGTCCAATTCCCAAGTTAGGATTTTATGTGACTTTAATATCCTTTTGTGGAATCGACCAGTGATGATTAGTTTATTATGGATGATTGATTATTTCGAGTGAAAGCGAGATGAGACGGCTGAATTTTTTCAAATATTTGGATGTTTTTGACATTTTTTGGAATGTTTTGAGGTTGTTTTTAGTATTTTCAAGATTTTACAAATGTTTTGATTTTTGATTTTTTTAAAATGTTTTAGGGTTTTCTAAGATTTTATGGATGTTTTTAGATTTTGATGTGATTTTGGATGTTTTTTTGTTTTTGTGTCTCAGGGGTTGTTCAAATATTATCCTTTCCTACTTTTAAGCTCAGAGACGACATAGTTCAAATTCCAATGTTTTTGATGTTTTTTGACTTTTTGAGTGTTTTTTGGATTTTTTTGTTTTTTGATGTTTTTGGATTTTTCGCATGATTTTGATGATTTGGATATGGATATGTGTGATGATATCAGTGATTCTTTTAGGACTTTGTTGAAAACCAAGCTAGGGTTGATTGATCTGATCGATGGATTGATGATGATGATAACATTGTTGAGGATACACAACAATGCAAGGATTTGATTGATCAGGATTAATGACAATAACATTGTTGAGGATGCACAACAATGCAAGGATAGTGTTACACAACACAAGAATTAGGATGTTGATGGGATCGATGATGATAACTTTGTTGAGGATGCACAACAATGAAAGGATTTGGTTGATCAGGATCGATGATAATAACATTGTTGAGGATGCACAACAATGCAAGGATAGTGTGAAGCAACACAAGGATTGGGATGATGATGAATTGATTGGATTTGATTGATCAGGAGTTTGAAGCTTGATTTGGAACAAAATTTGTTTGAATTATTTGATGTGATGTTGAAGTATGCATTAGATGGAACTGATATTGATTATTTTGATTGATGTTCGATGAAAGATGAAGCTTGATAAGGATATTTTTCTCATCAAAATATGCCATGGGCTAGTGATTTGGATTCTTTCTCACAAGTGGTTTGACCAATTTGATTCGACATTTTCCAATGTTCAGATCACCACATAAGTTGAAGGATATAGATCAAGATTTATTCCTAAAGCAAGATCTAAATATCTACCCCCAATGTCTAGCAATGTATGGAATGTCGTTAATGGATGCCCAAATGGGTGTATGGATGGATGGATGCTTGGATAGGTGTATGGATGGATGGATATGGATTATCTTGTGATAAGATAAGGTGTTTAGATAAAGAATGCCCATTTGGATAAAGCTTCATGGCTCAGATAATGTTGGGTAGGATAGGATCAGTGAAAATGACCCGTGTCAAGATGTTTACCATAAGCAAGCGTAAAGTGTGCACCAAAATTTCATCAAGATCAAGATAATTTGGAAGATGGATGTTGATGGATGAAAATGAATTGGATAAATGGTTCATGGATGAAATGGATTTATTATGGATGAGGTGGATGGAATGCTATATTTATTATGGATGGGATAACATGATTTCACCTGAACAGGCACACATAGATGCTTGATTCTACACATGACGCCTATTTTCCAAGTTTTCATCATGGTACCTACCCAAAGTGTCACCCATGCGGTTTTCACTAGAGGATGATTTTTCTCTTTACTATTTTCAATCCTTTTTCTTTTTTTTGGATTTTCATATTTTTTGATTTTTTTGGTTTTTCTGAAAGATTTTAAGCTCATGCCAAATGAAAAGGTGTTGTTGATGTAGATGCTCCTATCATGATGTGTCATTGATAGCCTGCTTGAATAATTTGCTTTGCTAAGATATGTGGACTTGAATGCAACTTTTGGGATTCTTGATTTGCTTTATTGATACCAGGGTTAACTTTGTCTCTGTGCGCACATCGCAATAGAGTGCCTTCAAAATTCTTATGATGAAGGGTCATTGTCAATACATGGTCAATTTGAGAATTGGATATCATGTGTGGAGGTGTGGATGGAGTGTGTTTAGGGATAGGAGATGGATTGGTTGATAGTTTGGAACCATTGACTCTCCAAACTTGGGAAGATGAGCAATGATGGGTGCATACGAAAGTGTGCATGGAATTAGGACCAACTGCTTGATATACTTTGTACATCACTTGAAAAGCCTGCTTTTACTTTTGAGGACATCTTTGATGGATGCTTTTCCATTTTTTATTTTTTCCCATAGTTTCTTTGACTGATGGAGTTTGATAGGGATGATCTTTCTTTGTATTCTTTGGTATCCATGTGTATTTGATTTTTCCATTATGCTTCTCAACTTCTTTTTCTTTGACAACATTCTTTGTACTTTGATTCAAATCTTTCTTTCAAAGTTGGTCCCAATTCATGGATGGGATGATGAGTGGAAGAAGATTCATGATGTGGCTGGTTGTAGTATTGACATCGGTTTTATCATAAGGATTCTTCATGCTCCCTATGTTGATGCTTGCACTAGATAAATTTTCCCCTAGTACGATGGTAGTGGCACATTCCTTCCTTGATTCTTCTTGTTTTGATATGTCTTGTGTAATAAACATGCTCTAACAATGACCACTGCAGATGATGTTATTTCGATTGGATGCTCTGCTAACTCTAGAATATCCTATTTTTTCTGACCTGTTTCCTTAAGTGGATAATGTTGGATATCATTATTTATGATGTCCTCAGTTTGAATTTGGGATATATTGGATACTGTTGTTGACAACTCTTTTTGACTATATGAATCAATAACCTTCTCTTTTTGTGTAACAATGTCAGGAATAAAGGGATCCTATTCTAAATGAAGATCATCTATGTGTCCATCCATAGAAAGAATCTCATGGGTAGATGGAGGAGTATGTGCATCTTGCATAGATAGGAGAGTTTCCATTAGATCATTGTAGTATCTTGGGGATACAAATTCTTGATTTTGAATGATTTCAGAGTTGCTTTCAACATGCTTTGGATCAAGTTCTTGACATGGGTCAGTTTCAAAGGATGGATTGCTTACAAAGGGTTCTTGGAAATCATCAGTAGTCATGGTAAGTGGTTCGATATCCTCTCGATCTTTGAGTGGACTTAGATCAAGTGTTGAGTTGAGGATTCTTTTGGCATCTATAACCATGAGGTCAAAGGGTGTCAACATGTCTTGGAAAGGACCACTGTTAGACCTTAGTGAAAGATTTTGATCATGCTTTGGAATAAACTCTTGAGATATTTCCTCTAACTCATCAGGTGATGTAGAGACATTTTCAACATGGTCATTGGTCGATGGTTTGTAGATTATGTCAATGGGATCAAATACTTCTAACACTCCTTGAAATGGATCACTAAAAAGTGGCTCTTGATGTATGGTGAGTTGATCATCGGATGGGGTGGAAACATCTTTAATGTGCTCATTGATGGAGATATTTTGATCATTTCTTTCAACAATTGTGGCTGAGAGATTGTCAATTTCTTCAACCATAGGGTCAAGTGATATTAACATTTCTTGAATTGGATCATTGTTGGGTATTGTTGGTTGATTTTGATCATGATTGAGAAGTGACTCTTGACATATGTTCATTTGATCATTGGATGAAGTAGATACAACTTCAAGGTGTTCAATGATGGATTGATCTTGATCCTTGTTCTCAATAGTTGTCATTTTTTGTGTTTGTTCTTGTGCTTGTTGGGTAGTTGGGGAGGCTTGGGTAGCTTGAGAGGCTTGTTGCACTCATTGAGCTTGTGTTGCTTGTTGTGTGGCTAGATATTGTAGGATGGCCTTTTGGTAGGCTTGGTGAGCTTTTAGCGCAATGTTATATTGTCTTGTTGTGTTTGGTTTTGGTGGTAGTGGTGGTGGATTTGGAATTGTGATGGATGTAGTGATGGGTGGTTGAGATACTTTTGAAGTGATCATAGTGGTTTGAGATATGATGGGACTGATCGAGGTGATAGAAATGGTCAGAATGACCAAGGTGCTAGGTCTTTGGTAGACCATATTTTGATTTATTAGGATTGATGTTTTCATTTGATTAGATACCATCTGTTGGTGTGACGTCAATGGTATATTCAAAGGATTTGATGTGATGGCTTGATTGGTGTTAGGTGGATTGATTTGGATGGAGTGATTGGTGCTAAGTAAAGGGGGAAGCCCTAAACCAAGGAATGATGTTGATATGGGTAATGGTGGTGGAGATGTCTCTTGGCGCAATGACTCAACTATTTTGGTAAGTGTAGCAATTTGATCTCACCAAATTTGATCTTGATTTCGATCTTGACTCCCTTGATATAGTTGATTAGTTTTTGTTCAAGTAGATTTGGGATGCATACTTGTGGTTTTTGAATGGGATCATGGACAAATTGATTTTGGACAATGTTCTAATCTAGGATAATGTTCATATTTGGCATGATAGGCTAAAATTGAACATTGTTGGTGTTGGGAATCACATTGCCTTGATTTAGGTAACTTTGATTTTGCATGGTGTTACCTTGACTTGGATTAATACACGAAGTTGTTAACATCTTGTTCGAATTTTGAACAAAATTTGTATGATTCACAAACATATCTATCCCAAAGTTGTCGGATTCATGTTTGGTAATCTTGTACTTGGTATATTCACTTTTGGCATGTATAGATTTGGTGGGATGATGTTGGTCGTTTGAAGACTTATGCATTGATTGTTTGGTGGATAGACTTGAAGTTTGGACTTTGATTTAAATCTACCATTGGAAAATGTGTTCCAAGATTTAGATTGGGTATACTCACATTTGTACTATTGATGTTTGTAGGAGAGAACGATCCCATGTACAGATTATATAAATGTGAGTTTTGATAATCAATCGGCATTGTAAGGTTTTGAAAGTTCAATTGATTTGGATTACTCATGATGTATGGATCAAGTTTATATTCCATGTTCTTCTTGTGTTTTGACCTTGTTGTAAAAGTGACCTCTAAGGTTCTTAGGACCAATTATGAGATGAAGATGAAAGGGGTTGAATGATATGAGTGTTGAACATTTAGGGACTTTGTATCAATGCTAGACTTAGGGATTGATTTTGATTGTTTGATTTGGATAATGAACTTGTAAACCCTAAGATGTTAGATGTGATCTTTAGGATAGACTTGTTCAAAGGTGTTCCAATTTAACTAGAGGTATTAGAAAGGATGCATTCCCATACTCCTAACTAAACAAGGTGATTTTGATTTTGATAATTTACCCAAGTCTAGAATGATGTTTCCAAAGCTCTAAAGTTGTTTGTGGGATGAAGATGATAAAGTTTTGGGATTTGGATGAAGTGTTTGATTTGAACCTAAAAGACTTAGAGAGACTTTGTTTACTAGGCCAAGATATTGAAGAACATGCTTTTCTATAAGAGTAGTTCAAACCAAGAGACCAATGTTTTCTCAAAAGATGATAAAAAGATAAACAAGCACGTGTGGGTCTAATTTGTTATCTTTTCTTTAATGACTTCTTTTTACCAAAAATAGACACTTGATTATGTTTCAAACTGAATTTCCAATGTCACAACTTCTTTTCGTCCCAAAAAGTGCTATGTGGAAGTTCCAAGAAATTAGGACAAGGGTTGCCTAATGTTGACCTTTGTAAGAGAAATTTAAGATTTAAACCCAATTACTTAAAAACCTCTAGAGATGTAATCCATAGGGTAAGCAATAGCTCTTGGGTTTTGTCAAAGGTATTTTCTCTATCTAAAGGGTTTGAAATTTTGATACTTATGTTAAATGATTGTTTCCCAATGTTTTCAAATCAAGCAAGTGTTTTGACTCACAAGCAATATAACATCCTAGCTCAATTGGTACATTTTTCTTGGTGGGCTTGCCTCATGCCCTTCATAGTGGAAGAGATGACTTTACATGCAACCAAGGAAAAAATATAAAGGTATGTTAAGAATGAAATCTTAACCTCTATATTTTAACCATGATCGGACATGGCAAGTAACTTCTTGGAATCTAAGTTCCAATGCACCACTTTAATAAACTCGTTGGATGGACTGGTTGATTGCTACAAACAAGGGTTTTAGTTCAGACTTTCTGTTCGTGGAGATTGACCCATACGGCAAGAGTCCCTTTTTAGATCCATCTCATTGGAGCCAACCGCATGATACTGGCATTTACTCCAATACCCACATTTATATCCCGATTGGAAATACTCTTGGCTTTAGAGTGTTACCGGTTGATTCATTCCCTTGGGTGAGTACTTTTTCTCCAAGGCAGGTGGCCCTCTAAGATAAAAAAAAAGTGAATAAACTTATTCATAGTTTGATCAACCCTTGTTTAGAAACAAAGGGAGAACACATGCAATAAATTTATCCACACTCGCACAAGATTTTGTTCAATTTTTAAACCCAAAATAAAGTGTGGAGGCAATCTTTTATGCAACTTAATGTCATCAAAAAGACTTTCGATTCTCAAGATTTCCATGAAGCACGAGAGAAGTGCATATGCCTTTTTAGATGAGATTATTTTGCAAAAAAGATTATAAAGCATAAAAGACACATGCTCATTTTAACCTTTCAAAGCAGTTGTGAGTTCATTTTTAAAGCACCAAAAGAAATGTGATAACTTTCCTTGTTCAATTTTTAACTCTGAAAACCAACTTTAGTAAGTTTTCCTAAATTTTATTTTAAGTTCCTTGTCATAAAAAAAATGAAAGCTTTCAAGAGTTGTTCTTTTTAGAATCCAAAAAAGTAAGTTGGTTCAAACAGAAAACTAAAGCGTATAATGAAAGTCTTTAGCATTCAAAAACACTTTTCTGATTTCAAGTTTTAAGGTTTCAATCATCTTTGCCTCCAAGATTTGTTCAAGGTCGCCTCTTATCCTCTAGTGTTGCTAGTCCTTCGAATAAAAATCCTTCCTCCTTCGTTTTCCTCCCTTCCTTGTTTTCCTTTGACACCTATTCAAACAAAAAGATAATCATGTGAGGATCATTATTAAATTAAAATCATTTTAATCATCAACTTCAAACAATAGAATGAAAAAACTAATGATTTCAAACTAATAAAATGAAGCTTTAATTAGAGTCCCAGTTTGTGAATAATAAAGATTTACAATAGTTTAAGCAAGATTTCAAATCCCTTTGACTTAGCCTACAAAAAGTCATCAATGAGTGACCTCAAGATATAAATGTCTTCTATGATTTTACTCTATTGATGGTATCAAACATGAGTGGTTACTATTTTAAACAAGGTATTTAAGAAATGTGTTTACTCTCAAATGTAATTTCAAATACATTCATAAGTGTGCATGGAAGATTCAACCAACTATTTAGCCATAAACTTAAATCCAACAAAGCTTGCAATATCCCTGAAGAATCATTATATTTGTTGTAGGTCTTGGATAATGAATGAAGTGCGGATCCACTTTATTGCATTGGATGGCTACTTGGCAGGCTATCTCAGGAGCCCAATCGAATCAGAGTCACCATCACAACTCATATCGCAATTGTCTTAGAAAGGAAGATCGTATTTCTATAAATTTTACACCGTATGGTTAGATCTTGGAGCATTAAGGCCAGATACTAGGCGATTGTAGCATCCAATGTCAAATAGATTTATAGCCATAAACAAAAATCAAGAACAGAGAATAAATTGCCAGAATATGAAAAAAATAGATTGAACTATCTACAAAGTACACTTTTGGCTTTATTCAAATACCTTCTGTTGGAATGTAATGGAAACTTTCCTCCTTACAACCATCTTCATTTTATATAAATGGGTGTGACAACAATCCTGATTCAAGTGCACTAAATGTTGCTTACATGTCAACATTTGTTTGCCCCTCACAACTTTTACCTCTAGGTGAGGCATGACAAGTTATGTATTTCTTATAGCCGATGCTATAGTGTGAGGTCTGTAGATTCCATGTGAAGGTTGCTTTAAAAACTATTTTAAATGCAAGGACGTGGTATTGAAGACTAATCCCATAATTATACATCAACTATGTGCAGCCAAACATTCATGATAGACACCACAATATTAATAACAAACAACGATATAAATGAGAAAGACAGTAATATCAACGATGCAACTAAAAACTTGCAAGACATATGCATCCCCTCAAAAATTTCTAGGCTCACTGACTACTAGCAGATGAACTATGAATTCATGTACAGATTTGCACCCTCCTTCAGCTGACTACATCGTAAATAATTTGACCTTTCACTTCTCCAATTTGGCGAGCTACAACATAATCAAAAGTGGTGCCCACTTGATATGCATGACAGATACTAACAGTGATAAATCATGAACAAAACTACACATTATGTGGACATGGTTTACAAATCATTAATGGTAGAAACAACAATAATAATCAGAAAGACAATGATATTTATGATGGCATGAGAAATTTTCAAGACACATGCCTCCTTTCAGAATTTTTGCGCTAAAGACATAGCATGATGACTTTGAAATAGTGCTTGGAGATTCCAATTTCCTTCCAGAAAGTGCACTCTTCATATTTTGAAGTTTGTGCAATGAAACTCGCGACCCAACTTAAAATTCCTACAAACAAAGAAACTTTAATGTAATTAGCAGGTGCAAAGCCACTTTCTACAATTTGGTAGGTGTAAGGCCGAACTCCACAGCCGTTCTGGCATCCTTACTAATCATATTCACCAAAGAACAAGTGCATGGGAGATAAAGTGACTTCATGGTAAGAAATCTTCTTAGTGTTGTTAGGTCGTTCTCTTCTCTTGGTGGATATCTCTGTCAATTTTTAAAAAACACCGTTGCCTTTTCTACCTGGTTCCCAGCTAGCTTCCTCTGAGTTATTATCAGGTATATGATGGTGAACATGGTCAGATCTACACAACATTCATTTGGAATAGTGAACTTAGCTTTAAATGCATAGCTAGTGGTATACTGTGATGCATACAACTATAAACTTGGCGTAAATTTTCAAATGGTGTAAGATCCATTAAAAAGGCATAGAGAATTCTCAAGCATAGGCGTACTTAAATAAGGCTCTCTTTAAAAACTTTCAAGCAAATGTATTTGGCATATGAAGGAGACATCAACATCTTTCAAGAAAATGTATTTGGCAGGTGTACAAAACGAATGAAAAGGCTTCAGAAACTTTCAAGCAAATGCAAGTTGTGAAAGCATAGACAAGACACGTGAACTGTGTGACAAAATGCTTCAAAATAATATGGGCTCATGGACTACAATGATGCAGGATATGCACAACATGGGTTCTACAAGTTTGACATCCCCCACAATTGGTTGACAAGAAAGCATGAAATATATAACTGACACCAAAATTTGACTAAAGCTACATGCAAAATCTCAATGCTCATACTCTTGATCTTTCACTGTAGACCAAGTTGAAATGCTTTTCCAAAATTTTAAGATTCTACATTAAAATCTGAAAGTGACTAACATTGAAAACTATGACATTTTGACTGCCTAAAAACAAAAGCCAGCAAGTTAGCACACATAAGATAATAAAAAAGGAATACACTTAGTTACATAAACACAAAGAACAAGAGCGATAGTCTCCAGCATTTGAAACTAGGATGCCATTGAATGAGTTAACTTTTTCCAGTAGTCAACATATTTTTCCTATCTTTTTAAATACTCACATGATTTTAGCAAAATAAAAGAAAATTTTCAACTTGTCCTAAAGTAGTAAGCATTCTCGGTTCAGAGAATGGTTCTCTAGATGATGCCTCAAGAAAATGCAATCTTAATGAATGCAATAATTGTAGGGTATGCACAAGAACGGTGGGTGCCAAAATGTGATCACCATAAATCTACAAATTGGTTAAACCTCATCACACATTAGCATAATGTTAGTCTAAAACAAGCAAATAAAGAAGTGTTCCTATGAAATACTCAATCATATTAAAATATGCACATAAGATGACAAGATTCAAAATAACTAAATAAAGCATATAAAAACATGATCAAACTTTATCTCATATTGGATTAGTGCTTCTATGGAAAGAATCACTTTCCCAATCCTTTGCTAAGCTCCATGATGAAGATGATTTGAATATGATATGGAATGCTAAGATATGGATTCAAATGAAAATGATATGGAGAAAGATCTAAAGATTGTGGAGATGAAATGTGAAGATTGTGGAGTGGAAAAAATTAGCTCTCCATTGAAGAGAGTAACTTTACATAGTATTTTGTGGATGATTTGATGAAGGATGAAACTTTCATTTATAGATTTTCAAATTGGAAGAGATATCAAAATAGAGCAATGTGGGATAATGATTTAGTCAATGAGATGGAGCCACTTGTCAACTTGTGATAGGCTTGAGGAATGAGCACATTTTGGTCAATGTGCCAAAGAGGGGGAGATTCAAATTTGAATTTGAGAGTTAAATGCTAAGTTTGACTTGTGCAAGGGACATGTAAGAGCTCATAAATGCCTTGTTGGATGTACATGTCAACTTGTTTTTGAATTCAAATTTGGAGAATATTCCCAAAAGATTCCATGTTGATAGAAAATGATGATTTTAATAAATCAATAAATTGATTTATTGGTGCAAGTGGGAAAAGCTAGAGGATGTGATGGGTGGTTAGATTAGGTTAATCGGGATTAGATTAGCTTAGATGATGTTTAGATGCTTTGACCCATTTTACTTGAATATTTTGATTTATTTAAATCAAGAGGGAGAAATATAACTTTTGAGATTTAATTAAATAAAGTTTGGTTTATTTAATTAAAGGGATGATGCACGATAAAGGTGGATTAATTTGAGGAATATGAATCTAGGAAATGATTAAAAGATGAAATGTTAGGATTTGATTGATTTATTTAAATGAGGTAATGAATTTATTTAATTGATGGATGAAATGTTAGATTTGATTAAATGAAGGTTATTTAATTAAACTATTGGATTGAAATGTATGCATATTTTGCGTGTCTACAAGGACAACAAATTTATTTCATTGTTAGAAAAACTTTAGGTTGATAATATAATATTTCTTACCACATGTGTATTATTCTTCTTGTTGGATTCCATTTAATAAAGGTTATAAATATTTGAATAAATTAATTCATTATTATTTTTAGATCAAATAAGATGGCAATGCTAGTTTTAGAGCCACAATTTGGTATCATTGCATGCAAGTAGGATCTAAAGGTGCATTGGGAATTATACATCACAAAAAACAAGGGTCATTTAGTTGTTAAATAAATCACTAGAGTTGTTAAAGATGATGAATCTTATAAGTTTTAGTGTGACACAAAATTAATACAACTTTAGTTAAAGGAAAATGGTAGTATGTGAATTAGTTGAAGAAGTTCATATTTTTTTCTCATTTCATCTAGATCAAGCTTATTTTCCATTTCAATCCATTTGAAAATAATTGCATTGTGTTTGTCACTTCCTACAATGAAAAGGTTCTTTATTGTACATGTCATGGCATTAGTTTTTCCTCTTCCTCCATTTGGTGGAATAAACACATACAATACCAAGAACAACCTCTTGCCATAAGCTTTTGTAGGCAAGCTTATCACTTGTTTAAGAAAGGGGTCCAATCATTTAGTGACATGTGGGATTTCACTACTTTGGATTAGTCTTCTTGACAAGTCACTAAAGAATGTTTTTATTTTAACAACAATTAAAAGTATTCTTTTATTTTTGTGTAGTTCTTAATCCCCTTGGAATTAACAATGAAATTGTATACTCTTGTCTAGTGTAATTTCTTCAAAATTGGATTTGGTTGTCCCCTTATCACCTCATAAGCCTTCCTTTAAAGAAAATTTATTATTCCAATGTTCCCCTAAACCCCACCTTAAGGTTAAATGGAAAAGTAGATTTAGTAATAAATTTTGGATCAAGTTGAATACTCAAATTTGAAGTTCTAAATTTGATTTTGATGCACAAGTATCAACTTAGAAAAATTTATATTCAAGTTGCCTATTTGGGATAGATTGAAATGTATGATGGTTCAACTAACTAAATGTTCATTTTTGTTAGTAAAAAAAACATGAAACATTTATTTGGGACTATTTTTTTGTTAAGAAATAGTGGTTTACTATTTTTAGAGACTTACCGTGGGACTCGGGTGATCCCACAATAATGGGTTATAGTTTTTGGCCAAACTTGACATTAAAATTAGGATTTTTCAATAGACATTCACGTTCTTACACCTATAGCAACTAAACCATTAAGGTTTTGAAGGTGAATCAAACTATTCATTTGTTAGATATTTTGTGTAGATTCTAATTATATTTTTTTAAAAGAATTAAAAAATAAATTGTGAATCATTTTATGTAATTTTAATAACTTATTTTTTCTACTAATCAGCATTTTTAAAAAGTGATGTTTACTTCGGCCCACATAACCTTTTTTATAGATAGGATACAATTCTAATTTTTAAAATATAATTTTTTCACACCAATATCTAGGGGATGGATATTTTTCCATAATTTTTTGTTACATATTTTTTTTAATTAATTTTCCAAATCAGTGTAATTATAATTTGGACAGAGGTGTACTTCGGCCCACATAACTTTTTTTGTATTCATTTGAATTAACTTATTTTTTTTTGTTGGAATAAGGACATCAATACCTAGTGGACATGTATTTTTAGAAATTTTTTCTCTATTTTCTATTTTTTCATATGTGTGAAATAAAGAACTTGATGTTCATTGAAAATCCTACATTCACAAGAAATAAAAATAAATATAATAATCAAATTAAACATATTTAAAATTATATACTTTTGGGAAGCTTATAATAAGCTCTGGCTTACAGAAACATAAATTTTAAATGAATTCATTTGATCACCCAAAAGGTAAATCAAAGTGTTTTTTATCAACATTTTGATAGGTGTAGAGGAGACTCGATTATAGGTATGGTTTAAATCAAACAAGGTTCTATCCAAGGGGGGTTTGATCTAAGGGGGTTTGATCAATCCCTCTTTAATTAAAATAATTTAAATGGAACCTTTAAAGTCATAAATCATTGTATTTTCTAAAAATATGTGATTTCAAGCAAAAATCAGGATGTCCCAACAAGTGTAACCCATTATTGTGGCAGTGACATATAGTTGGTCAACAATTGAATTGAAAATAAACTTTCTTTTGAATGAGTTTGTATAATTATGTGATTGCTAATTCAAGTGGACATGTTGTCTTGTTGCATCTATGAAAAATCATATGTTCAACAACTTTTTTTAGTTACAAATTTCACTAGGAAACTATGCCTCTAAGGATTTACTCTAAAATCATTTTTTTTAATTGTACCCCTATTTTGGCAATTACAAGGAACATTGAAGGGGAATATGAAGGTTTCCTACTAGTTGCAACAAATCAAATTGCAAATCTCTTTGCTCCAATTCAAGAATACCTAGATGTCCAATGCAAAGACAAAGGTTGTTGTGTTACATAGGATGAGTGGCCTTGTCTTGCTAGTATTTTAACATATTGTTTCAACTATCCTTATTGTCATTGTTGTTGTCCATCTTGATATAATTTCTTATGGTGTATCGGGGTTTTTTATGTTGATGTTGTCTTATTCCTCATGGTGTTTTGACTAGTTTTTATAATATTTCAACCATATGATTAATAGTGTCTTGCTTTTCGTGGTGCATGTAGTTGACATTTTCCCTCTTCATAACCTTTTTGTGGTTGCTCCTTTTATGCTTAGCTTTGATCAATACAAAAAGTGCACACATTGCTCATCAACCAAAAGTTAATGGCAGTGGTCCCCAACAAATAGCTTGATGAACATAAACAGAATTGTCACATACTTTAAAAACATTAAACAATTACAAATACCATTTCAAATAAACTAGAAGTAGCTAGTCAACATTTCTTCATCCTAATGATGAATATAAATGTGATTCAAAACATTGATATTAAAAACTTTTATACAATTATCCAAATGCATTCTTTTTTTAATAATATAAATCATAAAAATCTCACATTTATTACATAAATAATTATATAAAGCCCTACTAAAATTGATAATCATTATAAAGTTACACATTAAATTATATAATTATACTTTTATATAATTAATTAGCCAATATGCTTTCCCTATGGACTTGCAAGTCCAAAATTTCTCACACCTAAAAACAAAATTTACTCACTATTAAACCACTTTTGAGTTGCTAGAAAACAAGTTTCAGCTGCTGGTAAATCGGTTGCCATTTAATAGTAAAATCCTCCAAAATATCATGTGAAATCTTCAAAGAACCAAAATCAAATAATACCCAATTTGTATAAAGGAAAATTCTTCAAAGTACTTGAGCATGTTCCAATAGTAGTGATAGCATTTGTTTATATAATGCCCAATATTTTTAAGAATATTGGACCAATAGTTGTAACTTTAAAGTTGTTAGTGTTGATGACTACCCATAATTAAATGAAAAGTATTCTTTAGACCTAGAAAACAACAAATCATGTGATGCCACATCATCACCCAATAAAACGTGATGCAGATGCACAAGTATTAGTCTCACTTTTTTGTGGGCCTTTTTGGACACCTTGAAAAAAACATGTTGTGGCATCATATTTGATGATGTGGCCCTGAACCTTAGTTATAAGTAGGGGACTTGCCAAGTAAGTTGTTGTAAAAAATTGGGAGTGATTTGAAACTTCCACATAGGATTTTGAGAAGCACCAAGTTAGGGTGCTCAACTATTGAATCCTCTCCCCTAGTGAAAAATCTATGATAATCCTTGAACCTCTTTTAGATCCTAAGTGCTAGTATTAACTAGCACTATACATACATATTTTGTGGGTACGAAGGAATCTACACCACAAGAAGCCCATGATAATTGGTAGCCAATGCACCAGGTCATGGATGCATGCCCATCCATGCATCATCCATCACTAACGTCTATTCCAACTAGGTTTTTGTGCTATTTTTTCATGCTCCAAATTTGGGTTTTGTGTCACTGACTTGATAATATATAATAAAATATATAAGTTAAGGGTTGGAAGCTTTTACAAAATCTTTTGTGCAATTTTTTTTAATCTTTTATTTTTTAAAATAACTTTTTATTGTGAGATTTTCATTTCTTGAAAATCCTTTGTCTTTCTTATGGTAGATTATTGAATAATCACAAATGTTGATTATGAAAATATAGGCAACAAATTTTAAAATGGACTTTAAAATTTAATGATTATTGATTTTAGTTAATGAAATTGAATTACTACAGTTTTAAAAAATTTAGTAAATTTTTTAATAAAAATGCTTATAAAAGCTTTTAACTAAGTTAAACAATTTACAAAATATTATATGATTGAAAAGCCTTGCAAGTGGAAAAACAATTTTGACAATCTAATAATTAAGATATATCTAAGATAAAATAAAGGAAAGACTGCCAAAATATTATCTTGATATACATAGAATTATTAATAAATTAGAAATGTTAAATATAGATAGATAAAATTGTAAAGATTTATATACATAAATTATATAAAATTTATTATATTTTAGTTTATTAAATTAATAAATAAAATTATTTATCAAACATAAATACATTCTTAAAAATGATGAAATATGTCATAATTCTTAGTAACAAATTATTAATAAAGGTAATTTTTTATTTGTTGTAGAGTATAAAAGTGTATATCTTAATATTTATTTTCTACTTTTACATTATTTTAGGTTGGTGTTTTTTTAGTGTATAAAAGTGTATATCATAATATTTTTCTATTGTATAAAAGTGTATATCTAAGAATTATGACATATTTTTAATTAATTAATTAGAGAGAAAAACATTGAGATATACACTTGTATACTCTACAATTAATTAAATATTACCGTTATTAATAATTTATTGTTAGGAATTATGACATATTTCATCATTTTTAAGAATGTATTTATGTTTATTAATTTAATAAAATAAATAAATATATATATATATATTTTGACACATAAGGTAAATTCTATTAATATTAAGAGTTTAATACAAACGTCTGCGGAATATGAACAATAGAGATTCAGTACCAAAAATTTAAGACCCTCCCACTTCCAAACATTGACCACACCCAAACCCCAACCAAAAGATGATTTGAACTAGACAACCTGTGGTTACCAGTTGACACCAAGTTATCCAAAGACCCCAAAAATTGATTTCCAACTAGAGCCATATGATGTTTTAGCATATTAATTGTGAACACAATTAAGAACAAAAATATACCACCACCATTATATTAGCTATAACCTTTAGATTGCTAACCCTAAACCACCCTACCACCACCTAGAAACCATTCATTTTTGTAAATTGATCAAATTTAGGGACCTAGTCGAAATCATTTATAGGCTCAATCATGAACAACTTCTTGAGGAAGCTTACCCCATATGTTGCAATCTACTGGTGCCTAAGTAGAGTCATTCCTTTTAGCTCTAAAAGTATGGGATAAACCTTAACGACCTCACCAAGAACCTTGACTATTGGAAGATCACACTTGAGGCCAAGATGCGCCACATCCTAGGAATGTCACTTGCAATATTTCGTCAAGTCCACCCAAAATCTCTTTCTTGAATAGCTTGCAAACTATCACCTTTGCCTATACTTTTGGTGTTTGAACACCAAGCATAGAAGCTAGGAACCTAGAGACAATGTGGGTGGTGTTAAGCCGAAATGTCTCTTGATTCACCAAATGCCCCTTGCCCAATATCATCTTAGCCACCACCACTGCATGATGATTAGTCCTGAGCATAATCCTCTTCATCTGTTGCTCGGTAATTTCCTTGAAAGTAGTTTGTCAAACTCTGTAGTCTAGATGGATGGGGGTGTCGAGCCCCATGCTCACAAGCGTCTCCACCAACATCTCCACTATAAACTTTGATCTTTCCACCATGCCTACAAATAGAGTCCACACCAAGAAAATGAAGCCAAGCTTTTGGAAAAACCGAGTCACCCTCTAATTATTTATGTACCCTATTCCACCAAAGCATGCCACATTTACAGCACTGTGCAAAAGCGTGTGTTCCCTCCTATATTTCCTACACTCTTGCCACCCAACAACACTTGTGCATGATGCTGCATTATGGGACGCAAGCGGGGAGGTGATCTGTAATTGTTCTGATCACCATAGATTTGGATCATAAGGACTTTGTTAACATCGACACTAATGGCACGTTAGGCAAGAAAATGCTTATTAAACATCAAATCACCACCCATCTCCCAATCTGATTTACTCGATCATCATTCCCAAAAGGACTCCTAGTGAAAAGACTGCCCCCTGCCACTATGGAGTGCCAACGCAACATGCCAAGTAATAATGCCAACTTGCCCTACAGGAACCCAACCTTTCCACAAAAAAATATGTGGAAAGATGATCACCCAGCCACCCACAATAAAATAAAAATATATTAAATTTTATATCATTTATGTATATAAATCTTTATAACATTATATCTATATTTAACATTTCTAAGTTATTAATAATTCTATGTATATCAAGATATCTTTTTAGTATCATAATATTTTTTTTTTTGATACGTAAGAGTTTTTTATTAATTTAGAAAAGAAAGGCATACATCCATTTGTAGAGTAGGAGATAACCAGTGCTTCAACTACACCCTATGACGACCAGACTCCATATATCCTTTACTGATTTTTCAATCATTATGATAAAATTTTCAAAATTGATAATTCCACTAGCAACCCTAAAAAACCCCAACTCGAACTAGCCATATTCATACTTATCAAGTACTGGAAATTTCAAAAAACCAAAAAAACCAAGCAAATTATAGGAACCCATTAAGCTTTGCAAAGGACTTCAAGTCCTAGATCCATTTGAAGCCTTTGGATGCCATTAAACCCAACATTTTCTTTAGGTACTCCACTGCAACAACAACAATCATCCGATGGTGAATGAGAGTCATCTCGCTCAGGTCCAAGAGGAAGGGATAAAACTTAATGGCCTCATTGGTCTTTCATAGAAGCTCCAAATCATCTGGGTGCAAGATCCTGGTGCCTAAAATTGCCTCCTTTAGAACCTCCTCCACACCACCTACCAAATCCTTCTAAAATAGCCTCACCAACATCTCCTTCTCCTCTGAATTACGAACATGATTGTCGAGTAGAGAGGCCAAAAACCTTGAGGAGAAATGTGCATTGTCCCTCCCATACTCCTTTCTCTCAAGGTGACCAATTCCTAGAATCATTTTGACCACCGCAATTGTTAGAGGTTGATATTAAGCAAAATTTGCTTCAACCTCTAGAATTTTATCTCTCGAGAAGCTCCCTTCCTAGACAATGCCTTCAAAGAAATCAAAGTGTACACTCCAAACCACACCAAAACTTTTATAATGAACTTTGAGTGCTCGACCATTATCACCCACAGACAACACTAGAAGATGAGCTAAGACTACCAACCAACCCACCAATGTTAAACAAGGCAACAATCACTAAGAATGCATTATTGCTCTATACACACCGTCACCTCCACACATTAATAAATCCCATGCTTTGCTATCAATGCTAACATCACAAGAATGAGGAATCATTACCTAGTAAGCAAGCTATCCTTGCAACATAAATTCCTTCCTGCAAATCCTACTTCGAGTACAGAACCATCATTGAAAATTGCACTTGAACTGGAAGCCTTCAAGGCATGTACTCAACTTAAATGACCACTCCACCCTTTCATTCTACGAAGCCTTCAGCTTCCACCTCAGCTTTGAGCACCCCTACATGGGTATCACTCACCACAACCTGTCAAATACCCTTTGCCAGCTTAGAGGGCTGCCCTCTCATTCACCCACTAACTTTACACCATAGAATTGCCAATCACTTTTCTATCAAGACCAACCACCCCCATATTAGATAGGAGATCAACATCAACATTCCCTTCCCTCAGGATATGATTGATCATTACTTGTTCAAAACCTTCCATCAATCCCAGAGCCACCTCTAGCTTCTCACCCAGCTTCTAATTCAAAAAAAAAAATTCCTCAAAGCATTGATGACTAAAGTGGAGTCACCCTCAATTACCACCTTACTCACTTTCAATTCTTTGCATAAATTCAGTCCAAGAAGTAAAGCTTGAAATTTGGCTACATTATTTGTCCCCTTAGGAAGAGAAGACACTAATGGCCCCAAGATGGCCCCATTGCTATCCATCACAATGCAAAGACCAAGGTTTCCCTTTGAAGCTCTATCAAAGTTCAGTTTCACCCAACCCAGATCTAGAGGGAACCAACCCACCTTACTGCACTCTTCTATCATTTCCGCAGCCCCTAAGCCCACAAAAGTAGGAGCCTTAAGACCAAACTAGTTCTTCAACATCAAAGAATCCCAAAACGAGAAGTTACACCATTTAGCATTCATCTCTTCCAACCTTGCATTGAAGCATTCCGCTATCCAAGCCTCTATTTTACTTTGTAATATAGGAATTGACATTTCCTTATCCTAAAAAATCCTTCTATTCCTATCCTTCCACACTTCCCATAAGACGATTGAAGGACTCATCAACCATAGATCTCCTAACAAAGATTGCTTTAAGGGGGATGCCAAGAATTTAGCATTGCTAACAACTTGTTGGGGAAGGTTGTTTTCTACTACATTTTTTAGTATAACTATTCCCAAATTACCTATGAAAACTAGCAATTTAAAAATAAATGGTCCACCATTTCCTCTGCACCTTTACACAAAGGACACCTAGATGGTCCCTAGAAACCTAGCTTTTGCAAACCTATCCTCAATCAATACCCTACCCTACGTCATTGCTTAGGTGAATATACCGGCCTTGGGAAGACAAGCCTTATTCCAACACAATTGAGTTGGTAAACTTGGCTCAACAAACCCTGAAGAAGCAAGAATTGCATAACCTACTTTTGCAGAATATTCCCCCTTTGTCGAAGCATTCCATCATATTCTTTACCTACCCTATCTCCCCATCACACATCTCCCCTTCAAAACCTTCTCAAAGGCTTCAACATCTTGATCTTCCAACCCCAATTGTTTAGGAGACTTTCAATGATAACAACCATCCTTAAGACAAGAGGGATCTTCAAAAAAATCCCTTACCCTATCACCCCAAACCTAGCTAGTTTTTTCCATAACTCACGCAAGTGAAGGATCCTTTGCTAGGATGGGTAAGCCTTCCTAGGAATCCTCCCAGAAAAGCACTTCCCTACCATCTTTAACCTCCTAGGTTAAGTAATCTAGAATGAGATCTCTAGAAATTTTAATGAAATTCCAAATGCGAGAACCACTAGGAAGAGATCTAGCCTTCAAAAAACAATTATCTTCAATGTCTAGGTATTTGGCCCTCACAATTTTAACCCACTTTAACTCCAAATGAGTATGAATAGACCAAGCCAATTTTTCCCCAAGGGCCTTATTTTAAAAAAGCATATTTTTTAGCCTTCTTCCCTTCTTTCGCACACTTTTTGCCACTTAATTAATGGAAACTTCTTCTGATCCACACAAGCTTTCAAGAAGAAATCCTTCATTGATCTATTTAGGGATTTACTTGCTCCCACTGACATTGGAAAACATGATATCATATATATGGGGAGAGCAACACTGACAAATTTTAGCATTGTCAACCTTCCAGCCCAAGATAGCCATCGACTCTTGCATGTAGAAAGTTTTTCTTTAACCTTTTATGACAGAGCATTCCAAGCAGCTCCATGTTGAATTCCTTTTTCTAATGAAAGGCCCAAATATTTACATGGCAACTACCCCTTTCTAAAACTAAGACACCTCAAAATATGAACTTCCATAGCATTGCTCATGTTGAAGAAGAAAGCTTATGAATTAACCAAATTTAGCTCTTGACCTAAAGCCAAAGTGTACTTGTTGAAAATTCCCTTAACCTTCAAGACTCCCTAAGTGAGGCAACCCCAAACAACATAGCGTCATCTACAAATTTTTGATGTGTGATAGAAGGAAAACTACTTGTGACCTGAAGACCTTCCACCCAACCACTACATCTTTCCTTATCTAACCCTCGACCTAGAGCTTCGGCCATGATTATAAACAAGAAAGGAGAAAGTGGATCTCCCTTCCTTAGACCCCTCGATGCAGTGAAAAAACCTTCAAGAGAACCATTCACTAAGAATGAGTACCATGGGCTTGCCACCCAGCCAAAAATCCAATCAAGCCATTCTTTTTGAAACCCAAAAGCCTCTAAAACTTTGAACAAAAAATGTCAATTCACCTTATCATATGCTTTTTTTATATCCAATTTTAACAACATTGTTGCTTTCTTTGTCTTCTAAACTGAATGGATTACTTCTTGAGCAATAATGACCTCATCAAGGATCGACCTCCTAGGCACAAACCCTATTTTCTCTTTAGGGATGACAGATGGCATAATTTTCTTAAGGAAATTGGCCACAACCTTGGTAAAAATCTTGTATAATGTGTTGCAAAGGGAGATGGGATGAAATTCATCTCAGTACTCTAGATTCTATTTCTTTGGAATGAGGGAAATGAAAGAGTTATTTACCTCCCTAAGGATTTTCCCTAAACTTCTTGAGTCCTCTATTGCCTTAGTTATTTTTGAACCCACAAAATCCCAGCACCTTTGGAAAAAAACCATCAAGAAACCATCTAGCCCAGGTTCCTTCTCAGGATGTAAATAAAAAACAACGACTTTTACTTCTTCTTCCAAGAATTTGGCATTTAAATCCTCCATTTGTGAACCAGATACTAGAGTAGGAATGCTAGCTAAAATGACGTGTTGTGCTCCTAGATTGGAACCTTCCTAGTCATTAAGAAGATTTCTAAAGTATGCCATTGTTGAATCTTTAATCTCTTGAGGATCCTCCAACAAACGACCATCAACTGATTTAATACTTGCAATCCTATTGATTTCTCGATGAACTTTTGTTGAATTGTGAAAAAACTTAATGTTCCTATCTCCCCCCTTGAGCTAGATCTCTCTCGATTTTTGTCTCCAGAATAGTTCCTCCTTAGCCAAAAGATCATTCAATTTCATAGCCAACTCCTTTTCTTGTTCAAACCTTTCATTGTCCAATCCCTGGCTGATAACAACCTTGACTAGAGATTCTTGTTCACCCTCAATCTTTATTATCTCCTCAAAAATATTTTTGAAGCGGTCCTTATTCCACTATCTTATTTGTTGCTTGACGTGTTTCAATTTTGAAACTATATTAAACATCTTAGATCCAACTAGATTGCATTTTAACCATCATTGATTAATCAGACCCAAACTATTCTAGTCCTTAAACCACATCATTTTGAACTTGAAAGGACAATGCATGGGACCCTTCTCGCCTTCTATTTGTAGTTGAATTGAAAATGATTAGATCCCACCTTTGCATTAATTCTACTATCCATATTGAAAGGGAAATTTCCCAAATTCCCTTTGAAAAAGAATCTAGCAATATTTTATGCAATGCTATAGAAGCCTTTCCTTTTGTTTGTCCACGTATAGCTACCATTCCCAATTTTCATCTCTACCAATGAATTTCTCTCCATAAAGTGTTGAAAATCTATTTGGGATTGAAGGACTTTTCCCACCCCACCTCTTTTATTTGTAGGCCTTAGAATATCATTGAAATCTCCCCCCAGGAAACATAAATCCAATCCTGGGCGACTGAGGATTTGATCTAACTCTAGCCACACTTACCTTTTTTACATACATGAAGATGGATCATAAACATTAATAACCAAAAAGTGAAGATTTGAAATTAAACTGCTTACCCTACATGCCAACCAGTTCTGGTTAGAGTTGACTTCTTCCACTAATACCGTTTGGGGCTTCCAAATAGTTACTAGACCACTGGATGTACCTTCACAGTCTCCAACCCCTAATCATTTCCAATACTTTAGATTTTTGCTAAACTTGATCAAATTATGATCCCCTAGTTTTGTTTCTTGAAGAAGAGCTATTTCAACTTGACAAATTTCAATATGGTGCCTGATTAGGCTCCATTTGTTAGGGGTGTTGAGGTCCCTAACATTCCAAGTAAGCAACCTCATTGTTGTTAGCGAAGAGTCTCACTCTTCCCTATTTTCATCATGGAGTCAATTTTCTTTTGACCATTTTCTTCACCATCCCATTTGAGTTTCTCTTGGTTTGAAATTCTACCATGTTTCTTGTTCTCACCACAATCTAGGGTAGTTTTAAAAAAATCCTTCTGACAAATACCCAGCTTGACCTGTGTTGATTCAAGACCTAGAATTGATTTCCTTTTCTTCCTAGATTGGGAATAATTACCTTCTATGTAGTCAGCCCCATCTTCAAGCTCATGAGCATTGTGAGTGTCTTCTAGCAAATCCCTAACGTCTAAATACCAAGAGTTATTCTTAGCTTCTTCAGTTAATTCTACTAGCTCTTTACTAACCTCAATCAAAGAGAACTTCAACTCCATGTTTTGGAAATCTTCCCCCAAGATTTCCAAAACCTCTAAAATCTTGTCATCCAAAGTCATATTATGCTCGATGTCCTACTCTACCACATCTTCTAACATTGGGTTTGCATTAGGGAGATTATTTACTTGAACCATAGACTCTGGCGGGGGAACTGGAAAATCCTGGCCACTACTATGTTTCAACAAGAGAGGGCTTTTGATCACCACTGTTCCTACCCCTCTAATATCCTCTATTGCCTTTGTCTTGGACAAAGCTTGATCTTCAGTCGCCCTCTCATTGTGTGTCAATGATGCCCCTTCCTCTCTAGCCTTACCATATTTTTAAAGCATTCTACAACCCAAGGTGCACACCAGATAATTTCTAGTGATAGAGTCTACCCTAAGCTTCTAAACCCAACTTACATAATCATATATTAATTCAATTTCATCCCAAATGTTCCTCAACAGGTTGTTCTCTATACATATCCTCACATAGGTAGAAGGATCCTTTGCATCTTTTCACTCTTCAATACATACATAGGTTCCCAAATAGTTCCCGATATCTTCTAAAATATTTGGCTCCCAATATCCAAGGGAAGATTTGGGAATCTATACCAATCTTGCACTATCTCTATTTCATGGTTTGAAGGATTAAAACCCGTGACCCAACGATAGAGGTAGAAACCACAACCATCAAGCACCCAAACACCTTCAAACATTTCATTCCTTAACACTCTAGTCAGGCACACAACCAGAAAAAATCCATTTTGGAGGGTTTTAAACTAAAAGTCTAGGCCCCAACGCTCCTTCGACCATTTAAATAAGTAATCCCAGTTTAGAGAGGTGCCATACCATTTTGCAACCAACCCTAAATTTTCTAAACACAGAACCTTCACTTGAAGCTTGACTGAGCTAAACACCAAAGAAGCCCAACCATCTAGAATCACTCTACCACCCATTGGAGTTGTTGCTTTTTTTTTCCCTGACTTAGATTCTTCCCTCACCTCCTCCCATTATGAGTGTGGTTGTTTTCACTGCCAATTGACCTTGGTATTAAAATTGGTCTTTGATTAGGGTTTCAACCCCAAACATCTTGTTCCTCTAGCCTTGCAAAATCACCATTATCTTTATGACCTCTGTCTTGTTGTCTCGGCCTACAAAACTCTTCATTTTTGTAAGTGCCTCTCCCATGACAACCCCTAAAATTGAACGCTCCTCATTGCTGCCCATGAACACCAAAATCCCTTCCCTGCTCGCTAGGGAAAGGATAATTTTTAATACATGGCCTTTCCCATCTGTCCAATTGCCATATACCTACAATATTCACCCGTTGATGCTCCCTACTTCCATCCTGCCCACGCTTTGTCCTACGCCTTGCATCTAATCGTTGCAGACCTTCGAGCCCACACATCATTCATGTTATTGTAATAAAAATATTTTACTAACTTACATTTTCAACTTTCCTTTTTCACTTGCAAAGATTCCAACCTAATATCATGCATCAAAGATACCAACCTAAAATAAATTAAGATATACACTTTTATACACTAAAAAAAAACACCAACCTAAAATAATGTAAAACTAAAAATTAATTAAAGATTACTTTCATTAATAATTTGTTGCTAATAATTATGACATATTTCATCTTTATGTTTGATAAATAATTTTGTTTATTAATTTAATAAAATAAAAATATAATAAATTTTATATAATTTATGTATATACATATTTATAATATTATCTATCTATATTTAACATTTCTAAGTTATTAATAATTCTATGTATATCAAGATATCCTTTTAATATCTTAATAAAAATTATTTTATTAACTTAAATTTTCAACTTTCCTTTTCCACTTGCAAAGACAACAACCTAATATCATGCATCAAAGACACTAATCTAAAATAAATTAAGATATGCACTTTTATACACTAGAAAAAAACACCAACCTAAAATAATGTAAAAGTAGAAAAAAACATTAAGATGTAAAGTTTTATACTCTACAATTAATTAAAGATTACCTTTATTAATAATTTATTGCTAACAATTATGACATATTTCATCATTTTTAAGAATGTAATTATGTTTGATAAATAATTTTGTTTATTAATTTAATAAAATAAAAATATATTAAATTTTATATAATTTATGTATATAAATCAAGATTTATAATATTATCTATCTATATTTAACATTTTTAAGTTATTAATAATTCTATGTATATCAAGATATCTTTTAAATTTCTTAATAAAAAATATTTTACTAACTTATATTTTCAACTTTCTTTTTCACTTGCAAAGTTTCTCATATAATATTTTGTAAATTAACTTTATTTAAAATAAATAATAATAATAATAGAAAATTGAATATTTGTCTAGCTTAGTTAAAAACTTTTTAAAGTATTTTTTTATTAAATTTCTTATTTATTTATTTAAAACTATACTAAGTCAATTTCATTAATTAAAATCAATAATCATTAAATTTTAAAGTCATTTTTATCATTTAGAATTTAAATATATATCATTTAAAATTGTGAATGTAAATTTCAAAGTCTATTTTAAAATTTGTTGCCTATATTTTTCTTATCAACATTTATTATTATTTTGTTTGTTTTATGTTATTTTATATATATTTATATATATGTATGTATGTATGTATGTATGTATGTATGTATGTATGTATGTATAGTTTTATTTATCCTTTTATTGATTATATATATACATTTGTTTATTTATTTATTTGTATCTAATTTATCTAGTATAGTGATATATTTTCATATTCATTTAGCTCCTTTCCTTATTTTTATTGCTTTTCCTCTTTATTTTGTGTTTATTTTTTCATTCATTTCTTGATTTTTAGTTCCTATTAGGGAACTCTAGGCATGACCAGATCTTAACTAGTTATTAACAATTCTCTTTTTAACCAATTAATCCGCTTCCATTACTTCATTTCAGAATGAAATTTTCTTCCACAATAACCATAATAATAAAAAATTATTTACTTGTTTATTAAAGTTATTCTTTAAATAAAATTGGTGTCTTAGACATATTAAAATTAAAATTTATGTCCATGTTTTTATATAGTAGAAAAATAGTTTACTCTTAAGTGAATAAATAACTATGTTGTTCTCCCATTTATTCACTTTTCTATATATAGATATTAATATTTAATATTTAAATGCATCTATCTAACTTATGCCACCTTTAAAATGATATCTTTGCATCTAAAATTTGATACACAATTTATTTCATTTATGAAAGTAAAAATAAAATTTATAATTTGGTAGCTAATATGGTTGTAGAAATAAAATTTAGAGTATACTAGTCTATAAATATTAATAACTAATTTTCATTAAATACATCTACCTATCTTACTAATTTTCATTAAATACATCTACCTATATTACGTTATTAAAAGCAAAATTTATATCCATATTTTTATAAAGTAAAAAAATAGTTTACTATTAAGTGAATAAATAATTATAAGTTATTTTCTCATTTATTTTCCAATTTATTGACTTGTCTATACATAGATATTAATATTTAATATTTATTTCATTTATAAAGTAGAAATAATGACCTAATTAATATAAGCACCTCCAAATTGATATATTGATGTATTTTAGATAGATATATACTAAATATAAAATATATAAACAATTTATCTTCATTTAAAAATAAATAAATAGTATAATCTATTTATGTCTTTTTAGATAGATAAGATATCTATATAAAGTTTAAAGTAAATAAATATTTTTTTTATTTAAAATAATAAAATACAAATAAAATGTATGATCTATTTTTTTACTATATTTATTGCTTCCATATAGGTATGCTAGTCTATAAATATTAATAACTAATTTTCATTAAATAAAACTACCTATCTTACTAATTTTCATTAAATACATCTACCTATCTTACATTATTAAAAGCAAAATTTATATCCATATTTTTATAAAGTAAAAAAATAGTTTACTATTAAGCGAATAAATAATTATATGGTATTTTTCCATTTATTGACTTGTCTATACATAGATATTAATATTTAATATTTATTTCATTAAAAGTAGAAATTATGACCTAATTAATATAAGCACTTCCAAATTGATATATGGATGCATTTTAGATAGATATATACTAAATATAAAACAAGAGCTACAGGGCAGCAGAGTTCCTGTGAAAAAGTTATAGAGTAGTTATGTTTTAATATGTTGTGTTTGATAAATTTTGGCAACAATGTTGAAAGAACAAATAAATAATCAATTAATCAATCAAATTGCATTGAAGGAGGTGATTAAAGATATTTCAATCAAACATTTTTTAACATAAATACAAATCACTGATGTATATGGGAATGTGTTGGTTCTATAAATGAGATAGTTCATCTGAATGTTACAGATGTTTGTCAACTTTATAGGTTAAAAGCAATACTCGAGTGTTTGTTGATCATTATCTCATCACTTTACTAGGACTTGTAAATGTTCTACATATGTCACTATGATTGTATTTGCCTAGTCTTCAACCTAGGTGTTAGAGGTTGTGAGGCATCTTAAACCTAATCTTAAACCCTAAAAAAACCTCATAATTGAGATTAAGATGTATTAGAATATTAAAAACCTAATCCTAAAATAAGTAGGATTTAGGGTTAAACTTATGACATACTAAAATATTAAAAAACCATAACCTTGATTTTAAACACTAAAAAAAGAAGGTTTGCATTCAAGGCATACTAAAGCATTATAAACCCAAACCTCTAACCCTAAAAAATATGGATTGGGATCAAGAATTAGTAGTGCACTATTAGACTTGAATAACAAAACAAAAAAAGCCCTAACCTTAACTCCAAAATTTGAAAAAAAAATCAAAGTTTAGGTTTAGGGTTAGGTTGTAGTAGCATACTATTTTATAAAACCTTACAACAATCCTAACCTTAAACCTTGAAAAAATCTATGGTTTATGGTTAGGGTTAGCACATAAAAAAATTACTTGTAAATTTAAAAGTAAAACTTAAAAAGAAGTTAAACCCTTCCTTGGAGGCTTAAATAATTGTTAGCTAAATTTGAAGGTGGTGATTCAATCCAATAAGTGTACCCTCAAATCAAAAAGGAATGTCTCAAAATTTGGCCTAAGCCATGCTGAAAACATGTTAAAATAAAAAATAATTATATTACATGAAAAGAAAAACAAATTAAAAAATTAAAAGGAATCATTTTTATTTTATTTTATTTTTTAACATGAGATATATAATATAATATAAAATAATGATATGTTATATTATATTATATATTATATAATAATATATTATTATATTATATATAAATGAACATTATAATATAATATATTATAAATATTATATTGTTATAGTAGATATAAATATTATAATATAATAGTTTAAATATTATATTATACAAATAAACATGATATACAATTTTTTAATGCATTAAAAAAAATCATATAGAATTATAATATTTAAACTATTATATGTGATGTATTATAAGATAATATATTATAATATTATATAATATAAATAATATTATTATATATTTAATATAATAGTTTAAATATATAATACTTATATATAATATATTAAATTATGTTTGTATTATATATATAATTATATTAAATTATATTATTTATAATATTATAATATATGATATGATATATTATAAGATAATAATATAATATAAATCATAAGAAAATATATAAACATTATATAATATAATAATATAATATTATCACAATATTATAAAAAAAACTTATTTTCATCTTCTTTTATTAAGGATTAATCTATCATCAACCTTAAACCTAATGTATTTAATTACTCATAATATTATTTGCAAATTATTCATTAGGGATGAAGAAGTCCAACACTCCAAAACACTTAGATTAATTTTGATGAAAGATTTGGTGGGGTTTCAAATCTTTGAGGTGGATGGAAAGATGTAACCAAGTAAGTAACAATTAAAATTCTTTGTAATTTAATAATCACATAGACCTTTCAATAGTTTTCAGCTTTTGTGGATTGGGGATGCCAAAGAAGATATGAATGTATGGGAAATCCCAATAACCTAAAAATCTAGAAAACGTAACACACAACAGATTTCACAAGGATTCTAGGTGAGGTTTCAAGTGTTGAGATTAGGTATTGTACACCTTACATAAAACAAATATTATAATATTGTAGATTAAATAAATATTTAGTATGGTGCATTAGGAGGTGTGTTTAGCCACATTAGGTATTTAAATTAAATAAGATTAAATCATTTGTTTAAATAAAATAAAATAACAATACCACTATTTTCCTTTGAGATAATATAAAATTAAAAAATCTAGTAAGTTGCAATTAATCATAAAAATTTAAAATTTCAATCCAAAATATTCCCTCATATCTTTCTTTTACCATAGTACTCTATCTTTTCTACATGAATACATAGGATGAGACAATTAACAATTATACTGTTAATACTTTGTCTTTTGGTTAAAATTTAGATTTATAACCACATGTTTATGACAATAAATGTTTATTATTATTTTTATGAGACCCTTTGAAATAAATATTAATACTTTTATTAAATAATTTCAAGTACAGTTTCACTTAAAATCAGTGTGAGTTTAAAGGCTTGAATTTTTTTTCCCTATATGTTATGTCATTTAGTCTTCTTATTATTATAAAAATATATTATAAGGTATCAACTTTAGTGTCTTCTTAGAAATTTAATATCTAATAGGATTAAATACAAGTTTGGTGGCTATAGATCCACTTGTCCATTTATCTATGTGATGAATATCTAATTTTTTGACCTTTTATGATCAAACACTCGATTCATGATCAATGATATATTTTGAAACTTTTTACATAAGAATTTTATGTAATTTTCTTTCAATTTACATAAAGTGAGAATAAAAGTCAAATAAATTAACTACCAACTTATTGAAACTTAGAGTTAAATAACATAATCTAAATATTCTTTTATTTATAGACTAACAAATATTTTTTTGTATTATATATAGAGAGATCAAAAAAATAAGCCCCGAGGGAGCACCGAAGAGTACAGCTCAAGAGAGGCTAAGCCTCAAATCAAGAGCAAAACAGAGAGTAGTAGAACAAAATATATATATACATCCTACGCACAGTACAAGTATAAGCTGTTACGAAACATAGCCGACACTAGCATAAGGTGTCTTCGATGTTGTCAACCCAAGGCGCCTTCCATCCAGACGATGCGTTTGGAATCCTGAATCTGAGCCAACATAAGAACCTGCTCCTTATTGACTTTCCTGTTTTTCTTCACTTCTTGGGTCAGGATCTTGCACGTCTTCTCAAAAAGCTGCAGATTGTCCATAGTCTGCCTCCAGGCATAACCTCCTTGCATCTCGTATATGAAGAACGTGGTGGAGCCATTCTTGAGGAACCTTTTGAGCTTCTCTTTTTCAATCACCATGGTAGTGCGGACCTGTAAAAAAAATTTTAGGTAGATGAGTTTTCGAAAAGACTCAGTAAGAATTTTGGGATTATTCTGAAACCTCTCTTCATTTCTACACTTCCATATTTGCCACAAAATCACAGAGGAGAGGATTTTCCAAAATAAATTAGTATCTTTTTTCAAGCCAACAATATGCCCGGTAATAATCTCAAAGCTATTAAAGAAAGAAGGATACATAATGTCAAACATATGCCAAATCTCTTTAGCAAACAAGCAGTCCAAGAGAATTGTCTACCAGTTTCGGGTAACCTGCACATGGGACAAATATCAGTGCCAAGGGGATCTTTTCTGATAGGGAGTCTATCAAGAATGACCAACCAGTTAAAACATTTAATCTTAGGCTCAGTAGGCCCTTTCCACAGAATCTCAAATATGTTCTTCCACGCGCGGGAGTCAAGAGAAGAGTGCCAGACTTTGTTAATGTGATCTATAACAGCCTTGGAGTGCCCAATAGTGTTGTAAATGTTTTTGGCATTGATTTTGTTAAGAACGGTCCCATTAGGCCACTTAATGCGAAGAAATCTATGGGAGTCAATTTGACAGGAGGTCGGGAGATTTCTGGTGGCCTTGCGGATCAGACTGTACGTTTTCTTCTAGGAGTCGGGCAAGTCAAATTTGTTACTGAGAGCCTCCCACTCAATTAATCTGTCATGCTCAAATAAGTCAGCCAATTGGGAGATACCTTTTCTATTCCATTGCCTAGCAGAGCAGCCCTGAGAGAGGGCGAGGGGCTTGCCAGAGTAATTCAGGTTCCACCAAATGGACCTTTCACCATAAAGATGGGCATCATCATGGAAGGACCTGTTAGTTATAAAACGTTTCACATAATTCCAAGCTTTCCAGATGGATCTAAAAACAGCAGATCCTTGCACACTCACGGGAAAATCACCAAGGACAAGATCACTATAAGGAAGATTCTTCCAAGACTTGGCTTTCTTGGGGATACCCCTCTCTATGTTATTTCTAACCAAGACCTTCCAGGGATCATCACCATCAAGAGAGTGAAAGATCCACTTGGCGGCCAGGGCAATTCCCTGGAGCTTAAGATCCTTCAGGGCAAGCCCCCCATGACATTTGTTGGTGTGACACCAGTCCCATTTAACCGCATGCATTTTGTTCTTGCCTTTGCCATCAGACCAGAGAAATTTCCTAATCTCTTTTTGGATCTCATAGATTTGATAGTTACTGAACATCCAAGCTGAGGAGTAATAAATATTATAAGATGACAGAATTTTCTGGCAAACCTGCACTCTACCAGCCAGCGACAGGGCCATGTTATGCCATTTATGGAGCTTCTTCACAATCCTGTCTTTGACCCAGAACCACATATCTTTAAGGGAAGGGTCGATGGAGAAGGGAATACCAAGATATCTCACAATATTTTTAGGGCCACCCCATTGAAAGTTATAGCTCTTGAACCAGTTGGGCGGCTGCTCAACCCACCCAAGGCAGACAGACTTAAGGTGGGAAAGGCGAGCTCCCAAGATTTTGCAGAAGATGTTGAGCTTGTGATAGAGGGTTTCGAAGTTATCAGCAGTAGCTTCAAGGAAGATCGCAGTGTCGTCAGCGAACTGACAGTTGATGAGCTCACTGTCATCGGGAAGAGATATACCTTTGACAGCCGGGGAGATAGAATTGTCTCTAAGGATGTAATAGAGGGCTTCAGACGCTATCACAAACAAGGCAGGGGCCAAGGGGCACCCCTGTCTGATGGATCTTTCAAGAGGAAAAGAGTCAGTAAGGAAGCCATTCACATCGACCTGCGTGAAGGCATCTTTGAAAAGAGTTTTCACATAATTGCAGAAAATACTGGGGAAACCAAAGGCTTGGAGCATCATGGAAATGAACTTCCACTCCACTCTGTCGTACGCTTTCTCAAAATCCAGAAGGAACATGACAGAATCTTGTTTAGAAGCATGGGCCCAATTCATGGCTTCCCAGCTGGTAATCAAATTTTCCAAGATATATCATCCTTTTATGAATCCCGTTTGAGTAGGGCACACAAACTTAGGCAGAATATTCTTAATTATGAGGGCCAGAATTTTGGCAAAAATTTTATAGGAAACATTGAGGAGAGTAATAGGTCTCCAATTCTTGATGAGAGCTTTGTCCCCGTCCTTGGGGAGCAGTTTGATAATTCCCCTGTTAATAGAAGGACCCAAAGAACCAGTAGCAATGGCCTCAAAATAAATATCCAGCAGGTCCTTACAAATCCAATCAATATTGGCCTTGTAGAACTCAACAGGAAGCTCGTCCGGGCCAGGGGCCTTGTCATTATTGAGCTCCTTAATGACATTCTCAATTTCTTCAAGAGAAATCTCATTGGATAGCTGATTAGCTTCTATCGAGGAGATCTTATTGGGAATGAGGGAACGGATTCGGTCTCTTAAGAGGGTAGCATCCTCCGAATCCTCAGAGGTGAAAAGGTTGCAATAAAAGTTGGCAAAGGCCTTCTTGATGTTATCCGGCTCATTAATTTCAATGTTGTCAACAACAAGTCTTTCAATATTCTCATTAGATTGCTTTTGTTTGATGAGGTTGAAGAAGAATTTGGAACCTCTATCCCCACACAAAAGCCAGTGCGCACGGGATCTGACCATGGCACCCTTGACCTTGACGTGTTGATGATGTCTAAGGGAATCTTTAGCCTTCACAACTTGAGAGATAAGCTCACAATCAGCAGGGTTGGCCTAGATATTCTTCTCGGCAGTTTGCAGCTCAGAGGATAGCTTCTTTTCCACAAACCTATAGTCTTTAGACCTTTTTTGACCTATGGTCCGCAGGAGGTTCTGCCAGGAAAGCAGATTCAGGTTCCATCTGTCTAAGTGAGACATGTCAGGGAAACTTTTCCTGTTATCGATGCTAATGATACAGATGGCACACAGGGTATCTTCATCATTGAGCAGATTAGTATTAAGAAATAATTTGGGGTGAGGTCTATCGCAAGGATAAGGGGAGCTATTGATCCTAATACAAGAAGAGATAGGGTGGTGATCGGAGAGAGAGGTGGGGGTAACCAGGACCGTACGCCCAAGATTATCAGGGAGAAAGGAGAAAAAGTTCTTGCTGGCATAGAAGTGGTCCAGTCTGGAGTAAATCCTATAGGGGGGCTGCTGGAAATTACACCAGGTATGCCATAATCTAGAGTGAGAGTCCTTAGCACCGGATAAAGGATCAAACAAATGTTTGGAATTTAACATCTTGTACCATTGCATTTTTTCAGAGTCTTTCCAACCAAACGGTCGGCCACCAAGTTTGTCATCCTGAGACTCAATCATATTGAAATCTCCCCCAACAAACCAAGGAATGTTAGGGAGAGCGGTTAACCAATCCAAGAGACAAGCTCTCTCCTTGCAATCATTCGGGGCATAAACATAACAAATGCCAAAAATAAGGTTATTGACATTGAGAGTGACCCAAACCGCCCTGTTGCAGGGGGAGGAACCATTAACAGTGATAAACTTGGTCCACTTGTTGCTAATCAGAAGTGCAACGCCCCCCCTACCTCTAGGGTGGTTGGTAAAAAATTTATTAGCATCTTTCCAAAGAAAATTGAGATTGACATCCAAAATGTACCCTGTGGCCTTAATTTCCTGTAACATGAGGAAATCCAAAGAGTTGCAGGTGTCAAGGAACCGTTTAATAATCCACTTTCTATCAGGGGATTCGAGCCCCCGGATATTCCAAGAAACACAATTCATTGAGGAGTAATTAAGGAGGGTACGCTGAGTTCAGATGTGCCTGCCAAAGAAGCCACCGAAAGCCCCTGGGATTCACCCATTTTTTTCTTTGAAGGGTTCTTGTTTTTGGAACCTAGGCGTCTCCCCCTCTGCTTGGCCATGGGAAAAGCATCTCTACCATCATCGTCATTCTCAGAGTCCTCATGAGAAATATATTCCTGATCACCAGAATGCTTCTGGATGAGAGAGGTCGAGGCCTCGGAAAAATTATTGGCCATGATGATTTCAAGCATACAATCATCACCAAGTTTGTGAAACATTTTAGGAGGGAATCTTAAGGATGGGGGCGGGTCCTGACATCTGAAGAAACATTCCATGGTATCTGAACCTGAAGGGGTGAGGCTGGGGAGCGGTTCTTTAGGCTCAGACACGGCAGAGTTGACTGTGACAGGGTAAGATTGAGAGCAAAGGGTCCGAGAACCTTCAGTTTCCGTATTGGCCTGCTTATTGGCCCTTCTACGTCTCTTGTTAGAAGTTTTAGCAACCGTAGTGAAGGCGGCATTAGGAGCTCTATCCACAGGAGGGAAGGGATCACCCTGGGGACCAGATTGCGGGGGAGCAAAGGCGGTGGATGTGTTGCAAGACGTAACAGGGGGGTCGAGTTTTGCAGGCGGCTCTGACGGAGGGGCATTCTCCACTGACTTTTCCGGGTTAGGGTTTCCAGCGACTGGCGAACTGTGGGGATGCGGGGTTTTGGCGGGTAGGGATTTCTTCTTTATGATAGGGCAATCTCTCCTTAGATGCCCTTCCCTTCTGCACAGAAAGCAAGCGTTTAGACCCCCTAGAATATCCACGGGGCACACAAATTTGTCATCCGAAAGGCAGATATTGATTTCAGGGGGGATTTCAAAACCAGGGTTCAGAGAAATAAGCACTCTAGCATCCATGTGAGGGACCAGTCTAACGGTGTCGTCCATGCGGATGACCTTACCGAGAGGTTCAAGCAACTGTGGGAGAAACCGCCATAAGAAAGGCGGGATCTGTTTGATCACAATCCAACGTGGGGCCGAAAGCGCGAGGACTTCCTCATGGATGGCTTTCGGCAACCACGCGATGGCGTGGAATGAGGTATTTCCGACGGTCCAGTATTGCTTTTTGAGAATTTCCATTTGGGTTTCATGGGAGGTGAAAAAGATAACAAACAATCCTTTCTGAATCTATCTACAAAAAGAAATATGGAATCCCAGCTTCAAATTCCAGAAATTATGAAACCAATCATCCATAAATTTCCTTGGCGGACATTTATCTAAATCAACAGCAGAAAAAAAGATAGCAGAGTTTTTGAGTCTATTTTTCTCCTTACAAATTTCAGCAAGCATTTCGGGATTTGGAGAAATGGAGAGAGATGTGGGAACAACCCCACAATTCTTACCTTCTTCGGTGGTTTCATTAGGGTTAGCAATGGAAAACCTCGCACCTGCGTCGATGGAGACCCCCGCCTTTGCCACCACTTCAGAGAAAGTCTTGGGTCTCGACAGCAGAGGAGAAGAATCGGGAATGTTAGGGCTAACGATGTCAGACGCCATAAATGTTAGGGGAGCCGCCGAAGGGGGGTTAGGGGGTACGGCCTCTGCCGAGCGACAGAGAGAAGAGGATGACGATAAGTTTAACATAAATGCTCATAAAATCCTAACCTACACAGGAAAGAACACACCTGGAATGCCTCCTTAGCACGAATTTCGATGATCTCACAATTTCGCATCAGCGCCCTTCCTCCATTTAGTAAGTTATAATTTCGACTAACAAATATTTCTTTTAATTTTTTAATAATTAACCATAAAAATATAAAATCTCAATCTAAGATTCTTCTTCACTTAAGAGTTAAATAACACAATTTAAATTCTTATTTCTTCTTCACTTAAGAGTTAAATAACACAATTTAAATTTTATTTTATTTATCCACTTTAAATATTTCTTATATTTTTTTAATAATTAAATATAAAATTTTAAAGAAGGATAAAACAACTAACTATTAGAATTTTTTATTTTATTTTTATTTTTTTATACAATAGGGGTGTTTAAATATTTGTTAAAAAAAATAAAAAATAGTTAATATCTATGCTAGCATTAAAACTATATATTACACTCAATATTCAATAATAAAAATAACATTAAAAAAAATATATATTGATTTATTTTAAATTTATATATAAATTTCTTAAAATGTGTCATTTAACTTCAAAAATTCCAAAGGCTTGGATCTTAGTGACTTCCATATTTTATATCACTAATAAAATATGAAGTCTATTTATATTAAATTTTAATGTTAAAAGAATTAATATTTTTAATTATAAGGAGTTATGTAAGTGATGTTAAATTTAGAACAATTATTAATGTAAATTAAATTTGTGATTATTGAATGATATTGAAATTATGAGTATTGATTATTTAATTAGTATATTTATCTCAAAAAAGTATATATTTTTTTTTTGATACGCACGATAGATATTTAATATTGAGATAAAAGAGGCTTACAAGTGTCTGCTACGAGGAATAACCAACCACCACCACCGTCGGGCAAGCTAATAGCCCAACCGAAACTCAAAACCGAGATTTCCCCTAACCCGAACATGCAACAGCAACCCATTAAAATTTGAAAACAGAGACGAGGGTTTACAGACCGATCCACAACCCACATGAACAAGGCAGCCAAAAAATGCAAAGACCACAAAAAAAAGACTGTTAAAGATTTTAGACATAGGGCCACCTTACATGAAACCATTGACCTCCGCAAAACAAACAAAGCCCCCCAACCAGTCAATTCCCTCCGCCGGCACCAACTTTAATTTGCGTTTCAAGAACTCCACGGCCACGTCTGCAAGCTTTCGGTGGCGAGACAAAGCTGGCCCTTTGAGATCAAGGAGGAAGGGATACACCTTGACAGCTTCCTCCGTATGCCATAAGAGAGGAAAATCAACCGAGCGCGGGATACCTTTACCCAAAAGGGCCGCCTTCAACGTATCTTCCAGACCACCAAGTAAATCCATGCAGAACAAACGCTCCATCAGCTCCCGCACCAACTTCTTCGGGGTTTCCAGGTCCAATAATACTACGAGAAAATGCAAGGAAATGTGAGCATTGTCTCTGGCATATTCCTTTCGATGCAAGTGTTCAATTCCCAGAACCATCTTAACCGCGACCAGCAACACAGGATCTTCCTCGAGCAAAATACGTTTCAGCCTTTGATTTGTGATTTCCCTGAAAGCAATTTATCTCTCCGTGGCGACCAGAGAAACTGGCGTGTCAACACCGAAGCATTCCAAACCATCCAAGGAAATATATATGGTGAATTTCGATTTTTTCGACCCCTCCATGATAACTGCTACACCCTGCACAAGAGAAAAACAAAACCAGAATGCAAAAACCAAGCACCGAAATGAATTTAACGGATCCACAAATAAACCCGTGAGAATCCGCTTGGCCATCGCATAAATGTCAAAATTATGAAAGGACGATCTTCGCATCCTTGCTATGGAGGGCTACGGACGCAGTCCGAGCACCTTAAACAATAATCACTTCAAGTGAAGTGAATCGCCACCCGGCTAAACTGTAGTCTTGTCGAGAGTTGCCGTACGCGACGTGTCACCGAATGGAGGACTTGAAAACTAAGCCAATCCAGCTTTCTGACAAACATTAAAGCCCGCTTCAAACGAGCCGTTCTCATTAAGACTGCCAACATTCCCTACTGTGAACTATGGATATCCAAGGTATGACGTGGATATGTCGCCTCAGCGTCCTCTCCCTCCGACTCGTAGCCAACTCACACACCCTCAATATTGGGTGTCAAAGGAGAGGCAGGGGAGGGATCTCAAAAAAGTATATTTAATTGCTTATATCAAGTGGAATTTTTCTACGAAGAGAATGGAATTTTAAAATATGTTTTGTTATATAATTAGTATGTATACATTGATAATAGATAAAAAAAAATTCAAATAGAAAAAATGCTTGAGCTCTCATTGGTTATAAAGAGAATTATTAATAACTAGTTAAGATCTGGTGGTGCCTATAGTTCCCTCACAACAACTAATAAATAAGCAATTTATCTTCATTTAAAAATAAATAAATAGTATAATCTATTTATGTCTTTTTGGATAGATATTTAAGATATGTAAGATATCTATATAAAATTTAAAGTAAATAAATAATTTGTTTTTATTTAAAATAATAAAATACAAATAAAATGTATGATCTATTTTTTTACTATATTTATTGCTTCCATATAGGTATACTAGTCTATAAATATTAATAACTATTTTTCATTAAATACATCTACCTATCTTACTAATTTTCATTAAATATATCTACCTATCTTCCATTATTAAAAGCAAAATTTATAGCCATATTTTTATAAAGTAAAAAAATAGTTTACTATTAAGTGAATAAATAATTATATGTTATTTTTCCATTTATTGACTTGTCTATACATAGATATTAATATTTAATATTTATTTCATTTATAAAAGTAGAAATTATGACCTAATTAATATAAGCACTTCCAAATTGATATATTGATGTATTTTAGATAGATATATACTAAATATAAAATAAATAAACAATTTATCTTCATTTAAAAATAAATAAATAGTATAATCTATTTATGCCTTTTTAGATAGATATTTAAGATATGTAAGATATCTATATAAAATTTAAAGTAAATAAATAATTTGTTTTTATTTAAAATAATAAAATACAAATAAAATGTATGATCTATTTTTTTACTATATTTATTGCTTCCATACTTTAACATAGATTTATCTAAGATATCTATATATTACTAAATACTTTTCTTTAGAAAAAATGTACTTTAACATTGCAAAAGATAAATATTTAATTTACTTTAGAAGTAATAGAATATTCTTTTCCATGTTGAATATTGTAACAATTTTAAAACTATTTAAAACATTTACACCCACTATCTCAAAATGTACTTTAAAAAAAAAAATAACAAACATTCCATATATATCCATATGTTGTACAAAATAGATATCAAGGAAAAGACTCAACAATCTGATGTTGTAGCAAACTTTTTACCCTTGGAGAAAGTAATCAACACTTAAACACTCTCCAAGCCTTTATATATAAGATTATTCACCCTAGCGTTTTATTCATAGAATTTTGGCTCTAGAAAAACTAACAAGTGATATTCAAACCCATTGATGGGTCCAATTAACACATGTTCATTGTTGAACATGCAAACAAGAGTTACACATGAATTGTACTCATCTTGCAAATCCAAACATCAAACTTTGCAAGGAGAAGCTCAACATTCACTCTAGCTTCTCCAAGATGGACTCATCCTTTTCAATACTCTTAAATTCAATCATTTTTGGGTCCTAAAGGGGATGCAAACAACATTAAAATGTTCTCATGTTTAACTAGTGTGTCAACATTACAATAATATTCCAACATTATAACTAAGACTTGCAAGATGTACAACACACTTAGTCCTGATACTGGAATGCCTCAACCCAAAAAATTTGCTTGGTACAAACTAAATAATAAAGATACTAAGATCTAATGGACATGATAAGCCTTACAACTCCAACTCAGGGTAATTGGCCTAAGAACTTATAGATGTTGTACTTAGTAACTTTTATATCTTTAGTGTCTTTCAAGGGACATGTATTTAATGCGATGTGATAAAATATTTGTAACTACTTTACCCTAGTGGGCTTTGGTTATTTGATTTTTTAGTCCATAAATTAGATCATGATATAATTTAGCATACAATGGGATAGTAGCAACATTGTGGATCTTGATGAGCTTTGACTAGACACAACTCAAAATTGTTTTCCAATTGGCTTGTGTGTTAAGCTGGAACTAGAGTTGAGGGTCCTTGTTTGGAACTCTAGCTCTCTCTACCCTTGCTCCTCTCCTCCATTGAAATTTATTTGCTTAATATTTGAGCTATTCATGTTTGTGTTTCTATGCTGAGCATGGGGCTATATTGTTGCTTGGTTTGTACTTACTTATGTTCTATGTCCATTAGCTATTTGAATTCTAAAATCAAGATTGTAAAGTGCTTTGTGCCTTGCCATCAGGTCTAATTCTATCACAGGCTTTGTCACCAAGTAGATGCACCTTCCACCAAGTACGTACTTATCATTTGTGACATTGCTAAAATTTATCAAACACAATTAATTAAAACATAACAATTCTATTACTATTTGGCAGGAACTTTGCTGCCTGCAACTCTTGTTTAGCTTGTTTTATCAGCGTGCAATTATTTAGTTTTCTATTATTTGGTTCTTTCTTTTTATTCCCTACTTTTTTTCTCCAACTCTTTGGTCAAGTTGTCCTTTCCATCTTGACTTTGGTGCCATCCTTCCCCTCCCACTCACCCCTCTCACCTTTTTTATTCCTTCTTGGTTTGCAACTTTCATTCTATTTTTTTGCTCTCTTTTATCCCGATGATGAATCATAGAGAGTGATTCAAAATGTTGATGCAAAAACTTTAACACAATCTAATCCAGAAAAATCTTGCAATAATTTTCATGGATTGTGGAAATCTATTATCACTAATTGTTTTGTTATGTTTATAAGGAAATAAAACATTCTTGTATAAATATTTAAGGTAAAAAAAAAGGTAAAATGCATAATAATAATGGTTAGTGGGAAGGGAGTTAGCTTGAAACCATTATGAAATTTTAAATTTCAAATGGATTTTTGGAGGTACAAAACTAATTTGAAATAATTTCTAACATGTAGATTTAAACACAAAAGAAAACTTTTTAGACAAAAAAAAACTTTTTAAACAATACAGTAAAAATATTTTAAATATAAAATAAAGTAGATATTAAGTAGATAAGAAGTAAATAATTCTACGTAAATAAAAATATTTTATCAAATAAAAAATAATGCTTATAAATCTTTAAAAGATCTATAATACACCAATTCCAAAAATTATAAAAAAAATTAACTAAAAGTATATAATAATTTTAATAATTGGTGTATTCAAATAAATGAATATGAAAATATATCACTATACGAAATAAATTAGATACAAATAAATAAATAAACAAATGTATAAATATAATTTTTTTTTTTAAAAAAAACTGCAAGAATCAGATAGCACGACCCCCTATAAACTACAGTGCGCCTGATAAACTTTTTAACGTGACCATATATATATAATCAATAAAAAGATAAATATATATATTTTTATAAAATATATAAAAAATAAAATAAAATAAAAATGAATAAATAAAACTATATATAAAACCATCCCCCATATATATATATATATATATATAACATAAAAAATACAAAAGAATAATAATAATATATAAAATAATAACTATATAATAAACTATATAACTACGGATAGCAGACTGGTGCGTACGGCTAATAACAAAACAGTTAGCGGCACGTCGGTAGGGATGGCAGGGCATCGGATCCCCATCAACCCATCGGTGCAAATTGTGGCCTCCATAGCCAGTGCCCTTTCAGCTTGCCGGCTTTTTAATTATTGTGTTTTCTGGGAGCTGCTGCAGACAAATCCAGTACCTGGTGATCCAACGAAAGAAATTATCCACAAGTTGATAGAACAGGAATGGAGGCGTCTTTGCTTGCCGTTCCTCCTCGAAAGCTCGGAACCCAAGGTTTCCAGGTAATCTGGAAAATGTTAACGGATTCCATAATTCTGATCTTCTCATATCAGAGAAGGATTAGATGCAAATTCTATTGTCAAATTTATTTTTAATGTTATTTAGATTTCCCCACAATTTTATATAATGGCAATGGAGGCTTCTTTGCTTGCTGTTCCTCCCTGAAAGCTCCGAACCCAAGGTTTCTAGGCAATCTAAACAGCTTAAGAGATTCCATAATCCTAATCTTCTCAGATTAGAGAAGAATTCGCTGCAAAAACACTTTTACCAAAGAAGTTATGGGTGGATTGACAAATTTGTTTTTCATACTACTCAGATTCAATGGATTAGTATTAACTTGTTAATTTGTTTCAACTAGGCTATTTGTGGATTTAATTATTCACGTGATATGAGTAGAATCTTATGTCGTACCATTTGCCTGGTTATTTATATAGGCCATTGTAATGTAATCTCATGGCCTATGCTCTCTTCTTTCCTCCCATCTCTTACATGGACTCTCTGTTTATTATATGGCATAACTTTCTCAGAATTGAATTGTTTTGTATCAAATGACTTAGGATTTTGGATTTATTATGTGTCTGGAGGTTACCCATTTGCGTTTCCTCTCACTTTGTAGAATTGGTTTTAATTATAGATATTCACTTCCATTGCTGGAGTTTTGTTAGCACTTCTGATTTTCTATTGTAGTTTTCTGTACTTTTGAATTCCCTTGAACTACTTTGATGATTAATGTAAATTAATATGATTTCATCTGTATATCTTTCTTTCTTCAACTGCGTGTAAAACAGAATTGATTAATATCCTAATCAGATGAGTGGCACATCCCATATGTAACTTAATAGAAGACTTTTGTATGTCTATGCAGGATAACTGCTTCTTTTCTTCGTCCATGTACAGTTACTATTTGTGTTGACCATGAACCAAAGCTTTGTTGAGTTTCTACTTCTGTCATTCTATTAGATGCATAATCATATTTGTTTTGGCTTGTGACATTGAAGGTCTCAGCACTAGGTCTAGGATGTTCAGGACTTTCGGGGGCATATGGTGACTATGCTTCAGAGGAAGATGCAACTTCCCTATTCCAACACGCTTTCAACAAGGGGGTCACGTTTTTTGACACTGCAGATTCCTATGGCAGATTTACGAATGAAATATTAGTTGGGAAGGTTAACTTTCTAGTTTGATTTATGTCTATATGCTCTTTTCCATGATGCATGAAATAGTTTAAACCAACTTTATGATTATTGGGTTACAGGCATTAAAATGTTTACCTAGAGAGAGAATTCAAATTGCCACAAAGTTTGGAGCCCATTTCGATGGTGATGGTAAATTTGGAATAAAGGGCACTGCAGAGCACGTTAGACAGGCTTGTGAAGCTAGCCTCCAGCGTTTGGGCATGGAGTACATTGACTTATACTACCAGCACCGTGTAGACATACAAGTTCCAATTGAGGAAACTGTAACTCCTATTTTTTCTTTCCTGATCTTTGAATTAAAGCAGCATTCATCTGATAGCTTTCAAATTTTATCTATTAACTATTTTTTTTCTAGTTTAGTTTTAGCAAAGTAATTTTGCTTCGGTCCATGTCAGCATTTATGCAGCAATGCCTGCAGCTTAGATGTCTTCTGATCTGAAAGACCAGGGTCTAAATTTCCTTGGTAACTCATCTTGTTGAGGTTCCTTTTCCCTGTTCTTATACCTGGATGAGCTCATGTGATCACATGCAATATAAAACTAATCAATAAGAAAGAAGTGTTGATTAATTCATTTGATAACCTATTCTTTTATTTTCCAAGTATCGTAGCTTCCCTTTTGAGTGCCTACTAAACTCTCAAATTGTAATCAATCAATAGGTAGGGGAAATGAAGAAACTTGTCCAGGAAGGGAAAATAAAGTATATTGGACTCTGTGAGGCTAGCGTAGATACAATAAGAAGAGCTCATGCAGTGCACCCCATAACTGCAGTACAGTATGAATGGTCCTTATGGTCTCGGGAGATTGAAGCAGAAATAATTCCTACATGCAGGTACTACAAATTGCTGTATATAATTTCTCCTCTATCTGAGAAAGTGTAAATTACATTCAATTACTCCATGTCTATGCACTCATATTTGTTTCTGTCAATTTTGTTAGCTGATCTTGAAAGGTATTCATTTGATATAGAGCCCTATGAGATAACGTTCAAACAATTTAAATGATAGCTGAATCAGGGTTGACAGGACAGTTTAAATGATTGGCTCCATTACATGTATTGTGCTACCCTGGCTCAACAATAAAAGATACTAAATTGCTACAAAAATTTGTAGTTAGCAGACCAATGGTTATTCTTTAAAGTTTAAACTGAAAGCAACCATTCTTTTCCTCCCTTAACATTCTTAGAATCTTGTAAAACATCATGAAGTTCAATACTTTGGTTTTTGCAATAGATAACAGTTCTTTGTCCAAGGTGCAAACTTGCAACGCAAAGACATTTGACTACAGGGATAGTTTTCTGTGTGCCCTTGTTGTATCATTTCTACTAAGCTACCAGGTGTGCATTACTTATACATGCACACGATTTGGTTTAGGCTGAATTGCTCTAGGATATTATATATGAAGTTAATCTGAGAAATATGGAGTACAAATAAAAATAGCATACCAGCAGAGGTGGAAATCAACAGAAATACACAAGCCTACATGTGGAAAAATGAATTGTGAAGACAGTTTTTGTGCAGTCAAATATTTTCCATCAGTACCCTTTGGGTATCCAACTCACCATGATGCACATCGGTTGATTATTTTACCGTCATTCACAGTTGCATTCATCTCACTGTGCTGTTTCTCATATTAGAATGATGTTTGTATATTTTTGAAGTAATTACTCTGCTCTTGTGGTCTTGTACCAGCTGCAATTACATTCTAATTCTATGGCAATATGCCACCAAATGCAGATCACATATACTCTTTTTCCTAATCCAAAGGTGAGCAGAAAGCCTTCCTGTAATATGATCTATTGTAAGGACTTTAACTCGCCTTCCCCTTTGTAAATAAGAAAAGAGCTGTTAAGATCTGCTTATACTGATTTTATGCCACAGCATGTGATAGCAGTTGCAGAAGACCTCATAACTCATAAGAGCAGAACAACCATTCCAATGATTTATGCATGTAAAATTTGAGAAGGCTCACAATTGAATGAGGCAAGTATATGTATTGTACTTTGTTTTCACATTAAAAAGGAAGAGGAGATTACCCACTGACTTGTTTTAACAGGGTAGAAATATCTTAGTAGATTCTATAAGATATTTCTTTTAGACAATTTTTTAAGATTCATCCTAGATTGTTGTCTTGTATTTCAGATTTCTAGAGAATTTTGCAACCTGATATAAAGTGGCAGGGGAAAAAACTTACGATTTAGTACCAAAAACTTTGAGATTCACATGATAATGAAACTGTCAAAGCTTTAGAACTTATAAATGTAACTCTATTCGTAGGTGAATATCTTAGTGGACAATTCCCAATAGGTCCTAGCTAAGTTACCGGTATGGGTATGGGTACCGGGTAGCAGGTATGGCATTATGGAAAAAAGAAAATTTCCTTGGTACAGGTATGGGTTTATATATATATATATATTCTGTATTAAAAATTTTAAAATTATATAATATAAAACAATGGAGTCTGAGTGGAGATCCCAATGGGGTTGAGGGGCAGCACCCCCCATGGGGGTTTGGGGGAAATTTCTCCAACAGGGTGGAGGGTCAGTGTCCCTTGTGGGGGTCTTTGAAACCACATAAACCTTCACGATGCATTCCATTTTCACAATTTTATCACTTAAGGGAAAAATTAGGTACGCAAACACTTTTTTGTTTATAGAAATGCTTTAAGTTTTTCTTTTTGTTACTTTTTGGGGCCCAGATGCTGCAGGCTCCCCTAGTTTCACTCAGGTGGTAGCCCTCTGTCCTCATATGGATACAGTTCAGGTTCTGGCTCGACATTGGTACATGTCTGGGTATGCCAAGGATACTGCCCAGATGCGTACCAGTACGAGAATGGGACCTGAATCGCATCCATATGGGGACAAGGGGCTATATAGCAGTACCTGGTAGCATAGAGTCCTAGTAAATCTTATCTTCTCTTTGATTATCAATGGTCACTAGTTGTCTCTGCAGGATTTTCTGTTCATTATAGTAACCCTATAAAAGGAAAACCAAATTTAGTGAGTTTCTATAAAAAATTTAGATCGGTTAATGCTTGTTGTTCGTATGTACTCCAACCTTTAAAATAGTAGTATGATTAGATGAAAACAACTGGCCAAGAATGTAGGTACATTCCATTAACTGTCAAATGCCTAGAAAAAGTGACAGAAAGTTTCTGGAATTTTACATACAAATTACCCCATATTTATCAACGAATGGTGTACTGAATTAGGTGCTACTGGGTGGTCAAAATCTTCCAGAAACCAAGAGTTTGAGAGCATCCTAGCAAACAGTGATTCTTTACAAATTCTGCAAATATTGGAAACCAGTAGGTCATGTGTGAGCAACACACTCTGTCAAACAATTCATAAGCCTTTGAGTTGGTATCATATTTTTCTAACAATTCATCAAACAGCAATCACATCCACGACAAAATCTTCTCTCAATTAATCCTTCCGTCTTTACATCCTGTTCTGAAGCTGCAATTGTGAAACACAGTCCAAGTAAGCTGCACTGATGCGTATTAATGTAAATATAGAATCATTTACACTTGTTAATGTACATTCTTAGCACAATTTTGGTGCTAGCAAAGTCTGGCTTCCCCCCTGCTGATTGCATTTGCTTAAAATTTTTAATGCTCATCACCAAGTCCATTGAGTTTATATTCAGCGTTGAATGCCACTAATGGCACCACATTATTGAGACATCCTGTCAAACAATTTGTACCCCTGCTCCAAAGTTCCCATCTTGGTGCCATCTGGGAAGTAAGTAAAGGAAGCAGAATATATCTTTACTTTTCATGAAATCTCCAATGCTCTTTTAACAAGCCCCCTTGTGCATATATTACAAGAATCCCATAACATTTCACTGAGTTTTTCAAAAAAAGAGTTTGTGATCCCATATGCCTCCATCTCTATGCAATTAGTTTCTGAAGTCTATGCAATTCACATCTCCTTCACATAGATGGGGCCAAAACAAGAATCTTTGATGATCTTACTATATGCTTCCATGTATTGCATATGTCTCTGTCCAAGCACTCTCAAGTACAACAATTATGTCTGAAATGTACGAAATTCACATCCCTCTCTATATATTTGGGACAAACCAAGAAGCTTGACCCAAATCTTCATCTAATGAAGAGGTATTTTGGCCCACTTGATCCCATGAACCCCTGCACCTCCACTATCATCTTTGATAGCAATTTTCATAAAATGTGAGACATGATTCTTATATTGCAACATCAATAACGTACCCATCATTAAATATATTAACTTAATTGAGCTTGTGCCTTCTTCAACATGCCTATGCCCATCCCTGGACTAGGCTTCTTGAACAACCTGTTACCCACCTATTGGTTCAATTCAATTCTGCACCCAGCCATCTAGATCAACACCATTGCCCATCTCTACATTTACAATCCAGTTAGGACTAGGCTTGTGATCAACCGCCTAATCATCAAGAGGTACCCAACATTCACTTCACGACCAACATTGTTGATGCTTGAATATAGCTTCAATTTAGAACCTAGTGATGTTCCATCCTTGGAACATTTATTACTTGATTAAGTTATCGCATTCACACATTTAAAATTAGAGGAGTCATGAACATTTTTCCCCTAAATCTTCCACATCACTTTTGTTGTAAAAACAACCAGCTCTAAAAATATCCTTACTTTGCATTTCTATTCCAAAGCTCTCATTTCTCTATATATTTGAAATATTCAGGCCAAGGTTGTTGAGTTTCTGTTTACACCTTCAAGTTGCACTATGTTTCAAGTATGTTGTTTGTCTGATCTTTGATAACACGAAATAGCCTAAGATCTGGCTTAGATACAATCATCTCTTTTAAGTTTAGTAGACTGTTTGAATCTTGCCACTTAGTCATGTCTTTGCAAGGGATATGCCCCAATTTTCTGCCTAAAGAGCCAATATTTTCAGACATATTTCTAGGGCATTCCTTCAAATATGCATCTCTTCAATGTAGCCAATAGTCCTATGGTTCTTTCACTTTATCATTTTAGGGTTTAATGCCCTAGTTTTGAACTGCTAATTAAGAAATGTGAAGATTAGGTCTAGATGCTCATGACTTAATGTATGATTCATTGCAAACAGATGGTTTCTCAATGCATCATCCGAATCGAGTTTGTTTCCCAACTCGTCCTTGAGAGTATCTTTAAGCTTTCTTTCAGAGTCAAATCCTTGGTTGACTCAACTTTAGGTTGGGAGAGGTATGGTTCACTCTTTGTTCTTCCAAGATGATTTACTTATTCGGTCTCGTTGAGCATTGACATTTTTTGTATCTTGAAACTAATGTCCATTCAATCTATTGGCACCTTTGTTGATCAGTCTTATCCATTCAAGTACTCCTTAGATCACCCTATTTTCCTGATTCCCTTATGGGAGTTCATCGTGTAGGTTATAAAAAGCAATATATTCTGATAGAATATTCATGTATCTAATGTCTCCACAATTTCTCAATCGCAAGATGGCTTTTTAATATTTTATGCATAACATTTCTTATATATTGTAGATACTGATAGCATCATTATTCAACATTACCATCACCAACATCATTGGTATCATGGTTTGAGAATTCCCTTTAGCCAACCAAGGGTGAGCTCTCATGAGTTACATGTTGAGACCTACCATCATATTTTGTGGGGCAGCAAGATTTGTCCTCTCTTGCTTCTCTAAGGGCTGTAGTCTGAAGAGAGCGTATTAAGCTGTCCTATCTAGGAGTAGATAAAGGGAAGAAACCAATATCTATACAAAAAAATTAAGTGGTTCTTTATCTGCTTTCTTTTAGTGCCCTGATCAGAGCAGCTTGAACTTTTTGTTCAGGAGGTCTCCATTCTTAGATAGAGGTCTTATAGTGGACTGACAAATTGCACAGAGTGCTTAATTTTTTAACCACTAAAAACAGTAGACATTGTAAGTGTTTGTTGGATACAACAGATTGACTCACAAATAGGGAGAAATCACCAGACCTATGTTTATGTTTCCATAGTACTACAGAAGCATTTGATCCCACTCAGTTTCAATCTAAGTAGAATCCACCTGCTTTTTTCAATGTTGAGGTCGTCCCTCTTGTTGCAACTAGGTCGCAGATGCAGGCACACATTAGTGGGTTTTTCTCCACCACTAGAGTTTCATCAGTTGTAGGTGTTAGAAGAGATTCTAGGGGAAGTGCCTAGTTTCCTTCCAGAATTGTACAATATGGGCCCATCAGCCCCAGACATTCCCAATGACAATTCTTAGATCCTGTGTTGGCCTTTTTGCAGTCAGTGAATATAATGTCAAATATCCTTGAGGCTTTAGCCTTGCTAGAAGAATGTAACATTATTGGTTTCTCATTGTTGTTTCCCACTCTTCTATTCAAGAGTTCCCTGCTGCACCAAGGGATCCTTCTCTTACAAAGCTGTTTGTACTTAGTTCTTATGCTTTGAGTATCAAGCACTATTCCCCTCTTCTTATATTTACATTTCTTTACCTTAGCATTTAGTTACTTTTCAAAACCTTGTATCCTTTTACCTTAGGACTTCTCTATTATGACCTACTTTTGGTTATCTAAGGACATCAATATAATCTCTTTTTTCCCACAGCTATACAGTTATGTTTAAAAGGGACCTCATCAAATTTTTCATGAATTTCAATTCCCAGCTCTCTTTTAAAAGTAGTGATGTTCAAGCCCTTCAGAATACTATTAATTTCATTACTTGGATTATCCTTTATTTTGTAACCGTCTTTCCTTATCTTGAATATGTTTGGAAAATGGAAATCTTTCATACAATTGATTCTTAATGAACTTTCCTTTCAACAATAGTCATTTGATTAGATGGTAGAGAGTTTATAGGAAGGGTATCTAAACATGTCAAACCAATTGTTTGCTTCTGTTTTACAAAAATTCCATATTCAAATCCATCTTCATTTAATTTTAACTTCTTAAAAAAGCTATGTATTTGGATCTCTGTATTTCATTTATGATGGAGAAAGGTCCATCTTAATTCTTAACTCATAACCTATGGCCTTCCCTTACATGATTACTAGGGAATAAAAGGGAAGCATGCCCATGTACTACTACTAAATAGCCTTTGCTAGGCTGCTAGATAGTAAAGAATGAAGGTTTGTCTACTCGGAATCTGCATATCTTGGTTTCGGTTGTCACTGAGTTTAGGCTACACCTACATTTCTATTAAAGAACCCTTGCATTTTGCAATTCCCTATAAGCATGATAAAAGATATTGATCCTCTGCAAAATTGCAAGCTTAGTATCCAACACAAATACTGAGGTCTCTACATCATTATTAGTCCCCATAGGAATGTCCAACAAGAAGGCACCTATCGATACTCCTTTCTAACCCTCATGGAACAACTAGCTCTGGCAAGGTTTCTGTTTGAGGCCTTGTTGAATTTTTGCACTCCTGGGATTGTTACTTCCCATTTATGGAGGCAATTTTTGGCCTATTTGTTCTTACCTCTTTATCAAAGGGAATGATAATGAAATACTCTCCAGGGATTCCATTTCCCTAAATAGGTCCTCCTCTTGCATTTTCAAATTCAGAGGTGTCTTCAATGTTAGTGAAAGTCTGGCAAGGACTTTCTCTCATTCTTGAAAGGTTTTGTGGTTTCTTTTATTCCATATTTCCTATATGACCAAATTAGGAAAAATATTTTCCAATTGATTCAAGAATCTTTTTATTTACTTGACTTTCCAATGAAGAGAGCAAAGAGACAAAGTCTTGTAGTCAGACTAATGCTTTCCCAACTTTTGTTAGAGTTAGGCCCAGATTGTCAATGCTACTTCACCATGACTAGTAAGTGCTTAGCTGTTTCTTCACTCTTATTACACATCATATAAACACGACCTCTACTATCCCATTTTCTTGACTGTGTCATGGGTAAGGATCCTCTTTTGTGCTGCCATCTAGGTAAAGGTATTGTCCTTTGGCAACCCTTTTTCATTCCAGATCTGAAAAGCTTCTACCTAATGTTGAATAGCAGATGGAAGTGAACTCATTCTGATTTCACCATATAACACCCAATTTTTTAACCAGCCCAAGGACGTCTCAGCTTGAACACCATGTTCAACAAATCTACCTTTTCCTGAGAAACCCTTCTGTTACAGTGTCTCTATAGTCTCCTTTTCTGGCCTCCCAGATCCTTGATTCACCAATAATTCTTACCCCCAGGCTCTAGACAAAATAAGATAGTCTATTTGTAGACTAGGGACAAATAGCACTAGCTGTTTTCCCATCCACGAGTTCTACCAAAAATTCATTGTCCTCCCATCTCTTACCTCCCAACCTAAGTATTTTCCCACTGAGTTTCTGCAAATTTGGATAAAGTTCCAAGAGTGGGATATCTGATGTGGCAACCTGGATGTGAAGATTTAGGATGGACGTATATCATCCAAACATTTCTTCCTGATAATGAAGCTCAAAATTTGATCAGCTTCTGAATACATCCTCCATACCAGCATCCCTGCTAGTGATGAATTTATTAAGTTCATCCTCCTTATATCTGCTCTCCCAACACTTTTTAGTCTGCATCCCTTCTTCCATATCAGAAGAGGAATCTATCTCTCCTTTAAGACTCCCTGTCACAGAAAGTTCTGCATTATTGATGTCATATTGAAATGACTACCTTAAGTGCTTTTCAATATGAGAAGAGATATACAGCTTTATTGCAATATGTGCTGCCTAACAGCCTGAGAAGTTGCCATAACTTCTTTCAGAAGTCTTTCAGATGGATACTTATATTTGATTACTTGGATTGAAAATTAAACACATTTTCTTATAGGATTATTTCTAGATTTCTCACTTTGACAATCATTTGTATAAATTCTAAAAACTATAACGGTAGCTAGTGTTTGCTGATATTCATAAGTTATTCAACATATTGGATGTATTAGAAAAGGGTTGCTACCATAAAATGAAGTTCTTTAGCTTATAACAAATAAAGCTAAATTATTTGATCCTGTGTTATAAAGGCATGGAAAAGCTTTGAACTTTTTTGGTTGCTTTTGATTGTGTTATATTTTAGATCATAATATTGCAACCTGAAGCAACATCAATTATTTCTTTGTCTCACTAGGGAACTAGGCATTGGAATTGTGCCCTATAGTCCATTGGGTCGTGGCTTTTTCTCTGGAAAGGTTTTCAAAGCAATAAATTACAAGAACACGAGATGGGTATGTTTAATCATCCCTTTATTTATTATGATGCTCCCATTCTTACAGCATTTCTGAATGATATTTTGTTTGTGACTCAGCTTTCTGATGGAGAATTTTTTTCCTTAAATCAAGTACTGTAGTATTTTAGATCTAAATGAAAATATTTTTCATTGGAAGAACCCACCTTTTACAAAGGAATGGAGGAGAGATTTATCTAGGAGGGGAAATTCATCCTGCACATAGCCTAAAAGTAAAAAGCAGACAATATCTACCGTCTGATTTTGAGAAAACTAGCGTTTCTTCCAAGTTTCAGCAAAAAATAATTCCTGAATTTTGGGGACAATGTGGAGAAGGCTATTAAAATAATATATAAAATTAATAATTGATTTTTTAAAATACAGAAAAATTAAAAATTCCTAAAAAACAATATAAACAAACTAAAAGAAGCTGGAATTTTAATATAACGAATAATTCATCTGATACACCAATCCTCATAGGCATAATTATTAATATGAAGCATGATATGTATTGAGAGATCCCAAAAAAGTATATATTGGAACATCCATAATACTAGTTCCATTGAGCAACAAGCTCAGAAATCAGAGTCATCATCCAATTGACATCTTCGAAACTGCTCCTTTTCCTCTTCTCCTTTGGTGAATGTAAACAACAAAGGGCATGGGTTTTGAAAGTTTATTTGGGTTGGGGAACCTTGGTGGGCCTCCCTTTTAGAGTTATATTTGTTTTAGAATTCTTTTCCAAAAAGACTAAAAAAGGACGTCCTCAAAGGTTTCAAAACAAGGGGACAAGGAGAGAGCATTCCCTCCAAGTCCCTAGGATGTCACCCAGACCCACATGGATGCGTCCACACACAATGTTGGAGAAAACTTAGTAGAAGATAGAAAAGAGAAAGCTTACCAAAAACTAGGATTAAGTTATTAACCATGCTTCTTTCTATATGTAAGCACCTTATGTATGTTAAACATTGAGAATTTGTCTGCCCCTAGAGGTTTGCAATTAAATCCAAATCTAGCACAACTAAGGCATCGGATATGGAGGCAACTTCTGAAATTTCAAGTGAGTCATAAATCCCCACCTTTTGAAGCAGTTGTTAAGAAATCATCACATCCAATGGCAACAAGTGCAGAGAAAGGTGGTCCTATGGCCTTGGGAAGAAATGGGTTGGTTTATAATTATATTTCAATTTGGTTAGAGGGAGGATTAGATCTCTCTGCCCCTTTCAGAATGTGAGATGAAGCCAAAATTTTGCCTTCCTTTGTTTTTTGTTTACAACGTAATGAAATATGCCATCTTGAGAAGACCTGTCTCGTTTTTAAGGGAAACAAACCTACTAACACTTACACATGGGGATACTTTTTCCTTGAGTTTACTAGATGAATGAGTGGGGACTCTAAAAGCCTTCTGTTTGAGTGCAAGTTGCTATTATCTGCCCATGCATATTGTTGATGGGGCATCAAAATACTGCATTCTCATAATCTAGTTGTTGGTGTCAACATTTCCCTATAAATTTTTGAATATTTTTATTGCAAAGAATGTTGATATCTATCTTACGCAAATCCGTTCACGTGTTGAAAAAAATCTTTGTTGATTTTGTCTCTATAAGTAATACACATCTTTCAAGTATGTCTTGTTTGTTCAAAAAAATGTAGTTGAAGGTTATGGATCTTGATCCATAGTTTGACATGAGAAAATATTGGATTGAAGAGTCAAAATCTAGGTTAGGGGTCAATGGGTAAACTTTAAGAATCCTCCAACTATCATAAAAATGTCTTAAATTCCACAATAAGAAAAGCCTTTAGCAAGTCAATTCTTCTCATAATTTCCTTTATGTGATTTGTGGCCTTGGCTCTCCACAATTGAGGTACTTGGCCAAAACACATTGAATTTACATTAAAGCCATGCCAAAAAATTGTGTCCATACAAGATCCTAGATTAAGCTTTACAACTATGGAACGATTGATACAAGGTAGAATTGTCCCCATTGTTAGAAGGTCTGCTTTGTGCTATAGAGAGGATTGAAGCATCATATTATCCTACATTAATTGTGGGAAAAACCCATAAATTCTTAGTATGTTACATTGGCTTACACATACTTGGGGGTCCAATTTTTTGGTCTCTCCTTTAGCATGAAGCTAGCCTCTCATTCGCATCTATGCAAGGGTTGCCTCTTTCTGTCTTGGAGAATTAGTGTTTCCAGATCCACTTCCAAGATATCCTTGCAAAGATAATATATTTTTTGAAGACATTATCAAGCCCACAATTTTCTATGTTTGAGGTTTGGGTGCCTAGCTTGAGATTCCTCAATTCAACCCACATTGAGAGGGTCTAGACTCTCATTCTAAAATGCATTATCTATTTTCAGCTAGCTTTTGAAGATTTGAAGAATTCTCATCTTAATCTTTACATCAAGAACCCATGCATAAATTATTCACTTCACAAGCTTGTAAGTAAGTAATAATTATAAGATAAAGTAAATTCTCCAACATTTTTTTATTTGGTGTTTAGGTGGATCTCCCTTGGATAGCTAATGTCAATGAAAAGAGCCTTCCCAGCCTATTTGTAAATTTGCAATTTTTGAATAATTAGGTGCCTCACCTCAACCTCAAGTGCCATCCTCTCAATGCATGTTGAAAGGCCTTTTATAACCTTCCCATTAATATTTGTGAAGAAGAAAAGACATAGGGTTGAGGTAGTATCTTTTTTGCATGAATAGGTTGGTGGAGTTGAATGCATGTAGTGCTTAGACATATATCTTTGATGCCTATAAGAAGTCAAAAATCTGATATTGTAAGTGAAAGTTATGCTTCCTAGAAAAAATATGCTTTAATAGGCTCATTCAAACATAGTTGGTGGTGGATGGGCAATCTTTTGGCTGCTTAGCTGATGGCGGTGGCTCTTGGGTAACAAGATGTGGTGGTGCACCAACGGCCTATTGATGGTGCAGCCTTGCCCAAGCCCTAGGGGGTTTGGGCCTTGTGGGTTGGGTGTGACCATCCATTGGGCCCCCTTAGTGATCAAGGGCTTCAACCCCAAGCACTTGTCGCCCACAAGACTACAAGTTGGCCCCCTTGCTATCACAGATTGGTGGACTATATTTATTTTTTTATTCCATGATGACACCATATGACTTGCGACAAATGACTAAGATAGTTGTTGATTGAAAATTATACAACTATGTGGATTGTACAATTGTATGGATTTGTATGAGCCACATAAAATATTCTCTAAAAGATTTCTCTAGAAATAAGAAAAAATTTTTAACCCTAAACATAATTGTGTTTTATATGTATCCATAGATTTTTGGGTTTTTTGGACTCAATGGTGACTTTTGTTTTTTTCTATAAGGTTTCTAGGAAAGCTCATTCCCAAAACCCTACAAAAACCACCTTGCCAAATCTTCATCAAACTCCAGATTTGTAACAACCCAAGTTTGTAAACACAATTGTGACCTTGGAAATGCCTTCATTCTTTTCTTACAAGACCATAGATTCAATTATGGGCAAGAATCTACCCATACCAAGGGTTTCAAATTCTTAGGAGATCTCTCACAATCTGTCAACCAAGCTCTCATACCACTTGAAAAGAATTAAATTGTAGCAATATAAAATATTTCCACATAACCCCAAGAGAGAAAAATATGCAAACAAGTATTTAGAATCCACTATACAAAAAATTAGACAAACATACCATCAAGATGACATAAGATATATACCCTAAGAAAACCCTTATGAGGAAAAAACCCAACCTCCAAAAACATCCACACTTAGTTTAATAGGCTTGCATAGTTTCCATGAATACTTCTGAAACATCAAGCTCCTTCAATGTATCCTCCATTTTGTTAAATTTAATGATCAGATTGACATGTACAGAAATTAATTCAAACCACAACACAATACACAGCAGATACCCTGGGAAAACCCTCCTCTTGAGGGAGAAAAACCCAGCCAATAATATCTCTTATATTATTGATTGTTGAAGAGAACACTTTTACAAATGAGGCCAATAAGAGAGGCCAAAATAATGCACCAACAGATGATGCAAACACAGATTTTATCTCATGTAATCTGCTAACACAGAATTGAAGTCTTTATCAACATCACACTGCACATATAATGAACTTGCACTGCTCCAAGATGAATTCGCACTTGAGAGAATAAATGAATTGAACTGAATGCTGAATGGATTACAAATGATGGTGTATATATACCAAGTGATGGGAGAGATGTGTCTTTTCCAAAGAAGCAAGTCGGCCTCAATAAGAAATATATCTTTTACTAAACAATAAGTCGGCCACCTCAAGGAGACATCTCTCTTGAAATTTGCGCCTCTTGAACAAGGTCGGCTTTGTTAGGAAAATCGTGTCTCTTCATTAATAATTGTTTTCTTAACAAATAGAAGTGTCTCTACAAAAATCGTGCCTCTTGAGTCTTCATAAATTAAATAGCTTGAGGCTATTATTTAAGTTATTGCAAATAATGAGATCACTGGAAGAATACTTTTGACGCTGCAAGTGAACATCAACACTCCCTCTCAGCTAGGGAGTATACTTCCAACTGCACAGGACATATCACCTCATCGTGATGTCTACCACTATGGCTACACCCATAAGTAAAAAAGAATATCACCTCATCATGATATTAGATATCGTCTCAACACGATATCAACCATAATGGCTGCAACCATACTATGGTGTGTACAAGTGTTCATCACTTGCGTGATGTTGTCACCTCAACATGACTTTCACCATGGCTCTCCCAGAGGGTGAAACACAAGTACAAAATGTTGTCATGGAGTCACACACATGATATCCACCATGACTCTCTCAGAGGGTGGAAACAAGGGCTTTCACCTCAAATCTCAAAGAGAAATGCATTAACAAGGGCTTGCACTTCAAATTCCTCCGTCTCAGAGGAAAATGCATTAACAAGGGATTTCACCTCGAACTTCTCTCACAGAGAACTCATTTAAACAAGGCTCACTGATACTGAGACTCTTTATTAGTGTAATGTCCCCTTCTCGAGCATGATCTTTCCAGTGACCGTTGGCCTATTCCGGAGACCCGTAGGCTACTCGGAAGGTAAAATTAGGGTTTCCTATTTTTAAGGATGTTTTTGCTCGGAGTTGGTGGATTCAATGGCGGATTCTTTATGGGTTTTCAGAGAGCTTCGCAGTGGTATGTTCATTTCGGTATTCTGAGCATTTTCTGGAATTTACTATTTTTAGTAAATTCTATTTTTGGCAGTTTTACAATTGGATTCAGCATGGTTGACTTCCTACTTTAGTTTGATCAGTTGGCTTGCTCATTTATGGCTTTGGGGCACAATTGGAGAGATAAGTTGAGCTATTTAATTAAAAGTCACGTTTTAATGTTATATTTTAACATTGACCCCTTGGCCTAGTCTATTGACTTTATGTTGTTTTGAAAAGTGGTCTTTTTGAGGGTGGTGCCTTCATTAAAGATTATTTTATATTTAATATTTTACCCAAAGTCAAATCAAGCTATAAAGTGGACGCATTTATTAAAGTATTGATTTTATTTAAAAAGTCAATATTGAGCTTGAAGAAAATGGACGCCATCTTTGCAAGAGATTAGGGTTTTTGACTTGAAGAGGAGTTTAGGGTTTCGAGAAGTCAACGAGAAATTATAAAAGGAAGACTTTGATCATCATTTGGGGATCTTTTGTCTATAGTATCGTTATGCTGCCGGTTTGGCTCTGGAACTGCTTCGAGGAATGAAGGCCTCCTAGCTCGGGCATCGCTTCTTGCTTGCAACACAGCAACTAGTGGTGATTTAGTATAGTCTTGTGAGTTTCATTGGAATTTGTGCATTGTAATCTGCATTGTGTCTTATTAGTTTCTGATTTTGCATATTAGAGGTTTCTAGATCTTGCATTTTAGTTACAGCAGATTCGAGTTTTAATTTGTAAATCAAAAAATACCAAAAAGATTGTTCTGGGTATTGTTTCTTTCTTCCTGTCTTGGCTAGGCGCCCCTTTGTCTTAAGTTGTAGAATTTTTAGAGGAGTATTCAATTTTTAAAGACAAAGTCGCCCTCTTGCTGGGCCGTACTGTTTCAAACCTGCATTGGGATTCGTGCATCAAATAAATAGTGTCTTTTGATAAGTTTTCAGTGTTCAATTTGAGTCGCCATCATACTAGGATCATTAGGCATTTCATCTCATGAGATTTGATGCAGTTTTGAGCAAGTTGTGAGTGAAATCATGAAGTACAGGGCTGCTGTTCGTGCACAAGGAAATTTGGACTGTCATAAACCAGCATTTTAGGTTGGTCTGCTTATTGCACTTTCAAATCTAATCTTTGTTATTCAGTGAAGGAAGTTCAATACATATTATTGCAACTTGATCTATATGTTGATTCACATTCATAGCAAGATCTTATCATTCATATTGTAAACTGGCAGTAGTACTGACAGTATAGTTATTCTTGCTCATCATATTTTGTAATGGTTCAGCTTCTTGCTCAGTATTTGCTATTATAGTTAATTTATCTCCGCCCTATGGTAGCTACTTTCCCATTCTGGGTTAGCAAGCACATTCTGGGTGTTGAGTACTTTCAGCTTTCAGTATTTCTTTCAAGCATTGTACTTTGTAACACTCTGCCATATGGTCGCCCCTCACTCCATACTGGATTGGGTAGCACATACTTGGTGTCGAGTTCCCTTTCAGCACTTAGGGTAGAAGATCCTCTAACCATATGCTCGCCATCATCGGCGCCATTCTTGGTTAGAGTTCCTGCATAAGCAATTTGATTTAGATCCTTTGACCAATGCTCACACCTTGCCCACATCGGGATCCTGGTGTACATTCTGGTTAGAGTTGCTTCAACATGTTTTGGTTTAGCTGCTAACCTTAACGGGTGCATTTGTTGTAATCTGTAATATGAAAAAGTAAAAAAAATTTGGCTCGGATTATTTCAGTGGTATCAGAGCCAAGATCCTGCCATCCTGTGCCCAACAGAGTTCACTTGACAGATGAGTGACAGAGATACCAGACACTACATACAGAGAGAGATGACTACAGAGAAGCCTCTACTTGAGTTAATGCATGAACTGTTTACGCTAATGAAAGATCCTGACATAAGGTGGGGAATTAGAAAGATTTATGCTAGGTCTGAAAGCTGGGATAGCAAGGTGCACATGGCACCTCATATTGATCGTGAGCTTGATGAAGAAACTCTAACAGTGGAAAAGTGTGTGGAAGAACCCCAAAATACTTCCTTAGATTTGCATGTGATAGGAAGTGATGAAGAACAGTTCAGTGAAAAGAACATAACAGCAGTCTTGAGTTCTAATGAAAATACATCCAATGAAGGTCTTGAGGCTGAGGGCTTCACAAAAATTGTTGGTATGACGGTTGTGTGGGATGAGTTCGTTGAAGAAGAACAAGATGAAGAAAACACTAGTGGTGTCCTTGAACCAGCTTATGATCATTACCAAGGTGATGTTAATGGTGATTCTGATGTGTTTATTCCTCTTCTAGTTGAGGATTTGGTCAAGGATTATTCACCTCTTGCTGCTGTTCAAATCTCTCAAGAATTTTCACTAGACAAATGTATGACAAGTAGCCAAGAAGACCTCTTTGGTATTCATTGGGCTGCTAATGAAGAAATCAATGACATACTTCCCCATGATGAAGATAATGACAGTGATGTTTTCAAAACAGCAGGCAATGAAGATTCTTCATTTCATTATGATAGTGACATTGGGTTTGAGCATCAAACTAAGCCCTTGGAGAGAAGGACTTATGAAGAAACCAGTTCAAGTGAGTTACTGGGTGACCTATTCAAAGACTCAACACTCCAAGAGAAGCATGAAGAGTACTTTTCTATTGATCAAAACAGTCAGCCTTTTTCCATTTGGGATCCGGTTGGTTGACACCAAGGTATGATAAAGAACCTTTGTGGGATGAATTTCCCTTTGATCCAGATGAAGATCAAAAATCAGTTTGCATGGCAAACTATGAGGTGGCCATTGAAGAGGAAGTTGTCTTCGAAGAAGAAGAGGGTTCAAAGAAGCTCCATGATGATGTCTTTAAAATGGTTGCAGCCGCTAAAGAAGAAAATGTTTCTACAGAAACTTTCCAAACAGCGGATGACTATGATCCATTGAGCAAGTTGGGTGCTGCCCTAATGTTTGATCAAGAAGACAGTGATGAAGAAGAAGAGCTTGAAGACCATATGGCTCTTGAAGATGGAGAGTTTGAGGGTGTTACTAAACACAAAGCTGATTTATCAATGCACGAAGCTGATTGCAAGCAATGGGTTGAAGATTTTGTGGAGTATGATGCCTTTCATGACTATGAGCATTCTCCTCTAGTTGAAGGTGAAAGACACGGAAGCTGGAGCAGCTATGATGGCCGCAAAGACACAAAACAAAGTTCTGATTTTGACAATCAGCCAACCAGCAATCCGCCATCTTTGCATATTCTTGAGTGGGAAGATCAAGACAAAGAGTCCTTTAAGAGGGAAGTGCGAATTCTATCCCAATTTGATCGCACTCACAGTTTGATTGAAGATCTCCACTGGAAGGCTCAGCTTGAAGAGAGAAAAAGAGGAGTTAAGGATGAAGTTGCTCTTTTCAATTTGCAACTCATCAGAGACTCTTTGGAGGCGTTGAAGTCAGATTGCATACACTTGATGGAGGATCGGGATCATGCTATTGAACTTGCAAAGAAGTCCTTCAGTGTTGTCCAAGAAAATGAGAGTTTGGTTGATGAGCTCACTCTGGAGCTTAAATCAACAAAGGACAAGTTAAAAGAAACTCATTTCTCTCTAACAGAGGTTGAAGACCAGTTTGCTGATTTCAAACTTTTTAGCAAGCAAGAGAATGAGCAAAGAGTTGAAGAAATCAAGCAAGTAATTGACGAGCTTGATAGTCTTCGAGAGGAGTTTGATGTTGAAGGTTTCACAAGGAAATCAGAAGTTGCGTATGCAGATTTGGATCAGCAAGATGGAAAAGGGGACTTCCAAGTCTTTGACAACCCTTTCTTTGAAGTGGGTGCTGAAGCAACTTATGACAATCCTCTTTTTGAACCAAGTGATGAGGAAGCTTATGAGAAACATTCCTTTGAGGTAGATGATGGGATTTCAAGCCTTGAGGAAATTTCTTATGACATCATTGTTGAAGAGGGAAGTTCTAGCACTTCTTCTGACAATGGAACGAGGATGCATGAGCTGCATAATGAAGACTTCACTGCTGCTCCTAGTCTCCCCATTCAGGAGGTGGAAAATCAAGAAGCATGGTGGAATGAGGTCATTAATCTTGATGGGCAACAAAGGGATGATTGGCACTCCGATGAAGAGTTCATTCATTTTCTGATATGGATGCTTGTCAGATTCCTATCGGACTTCCTGCTTACACCATCTTCTCTAAGAATAACTAATTTCATAATGGAGTTTGATGAAGGGTCCATTGAATCCTTCCAGCAATTCTTCTCTCATGATTTTGAATTTGGCTTTCTCAATGAATTCAGATTTGTTGAGTACTTCTTGGAGTTTCAGGGTGTGATGATTCAAATAGAACGTATTTCCCAAAGCGTTCTAGTAAAAGTAATTCTCCATTTGCAAATTGGCTCTTCTTTACTTATGATGTGGAGCCCTGGTATCAACTCACTTTTGACATGTGTCAAGAAGGTATGTTGGAGTGATGAGCCTCAAATTCACTGTCCTTTGGATGTTATTACCTTCTTTGTCAGTCATTTGAAGTTCACTCCTAATGATCAATGGGAGTTTTGGAAAGTAAAGTTGAGCAAGGATTGGTACTTGGCTGTGATGGGATCTTCAGTGGGTTTATTTTCGGCTGTAGATATAAGCAGACATGATATTTTGGGTGCTGATTTTCAGTTTGGCAACAGCTATCTATCTCCTTGGATGTTGATTTTCATAAAATCAGATTTCAAGTTGATCATTTCAGTCTTATTGGGTTGCTGGTTCATTCAATTTCAGACCTTCCAAACTCTTTCGAGGGACAATTTATGGTTTCACAAGAGAGAATTGGTGCTGTGGGCTGAGCACAATCAGCATTTGGGAAGAGACCATACTCATTTTAATGGTTTCCTTGGTACATATTCATGTACAAATAATTGGAGCAGCAGACCCTCGCTCGACTTGGCTTGGCACTTCGAGACTCCTACTACTGAGATCCTGTTCAATGCCTTGATTCTACATTCTGAGACTCTTGGGGTTGGAATTGTGAGAAACTTCTTCAGACTTCTTAATTGTGCCATAATAAATCAGCGGAGGCATAGAGAATTCATGTGGAATCATGAGTTCGAGTTTGTTGAGTTTTTGCAAAGGAAAGCTTTTCGCTTTGCAAGAAGAGTTGAAGATGTCACATTTGCAGTCATGGTTTCGTTTGTTACCATGTGGAGGTATGCTGAGGAGATTGATTTTGAGTTGGGTCGCCTATCTTTCTTCTTGCCTAGAATTGTGGTAGACAATGGTATGGTTGATATTGTTGACTTTGGGCATCGTGGACATGAGACGTTACTTGATATTAATCTCAGTCCTTTAAGATCTTTAAGATCTTTCAGTTTGAGTATCATAGATGGTAACACTTTGGAGTTACAAGGGGAGTCAGTGCAGCATTGGCATGATATTTTCATTGATGTGATCAGAGTGGTGCAGCATCGGCATGGTGGGTCTTTCTTGAGACGCACTTGGGAACCAGGGATCATACTTGTTTGCGTATGGATTAGTCTTAAAATTTCTGGAGTTGTGGTGGTATTGCTTGAGGACAAGCAATTTTGGGAAGGGCGGATTGTAATGTCCCCTTCTCGAGCATGATCTTTCCAGTGACCGTTGGCCTATTCCGGAGACCCGTAGGCTACTCGGAAGGTAAAATTAGGGTTTCGTATTTTTAAGGATGTTTTTGCTCAGAGTTGGTGGATTCAATGGCAGATTCTTTCTGGGTTTTCAGAGAGCTTCGCAGTGGTATGTTCATTTCGGCATTTTGAGCATTTTCTGGAATTTACTATTTTTAGTAAATTCTATTTTTGGCAGTTTTACAATTGGGTTCAGCATGGTTGACTTCCTACTTCAGTTTGATCAGATGGCTTGCTCATTTATAGCTTCGGGGCACAATTGGAGAGATAAGTTGAGCTATTTAATTAAAAGTCACGTTTTAATGTTATATTTTAACGTTGACCCCTTGGCCTAGTCTATTGACTTTATGTAGTTTTGAAAAGTGGTCTTTTTGAGGGTGGCGCCTTCATTAAAGATTATTTTATATTTAATATTTTACCCAAAGTCAAATCAAGCTATAAAGTGGACGCATTTATTAAAGTATTGATTTTATTTAAAAAGTCAATATTGAGCTTGAAGGAAATGGACGCCATCTTTGCAAGAGATTAGGGTTTTTGACTTGAAGAGGAGTTTAGGGTTTCGAGAAGTCAACGAGAAATTATAAAAGGAAGACTTTGATCATCATTTGGGGATCTATTGTCTACAGTATCGTTATGCTGCCGGTTTGGCTCTGGAACTGCTTCGAGGAATGAAGGCCTCCTAGCTCGAGCATCGCTTCTTGCTTGCAACACAACAACTAGTGGTGATTTAGTATAGTCTTGTGAGTTTCATTGGAATTTGTGCATTGTAATCTGCATTGTGTCTTATTAGTTTCTGATTTTGCATATTAGAGGTTTCTAGATCTTGCATTTTAGCTACAGCAGATTCGAGTTTTAATTTGTAAATCAAAAAATACCAAAAAGATTGTTCTGGGTATTGTTTCTTTCTTCCTGTCTTGGCTAGGCGCCCCTTTGTCTTAAGTTGTAGAATTTTTAGAGGAGTATTCAATTTTTAAATACAAAGTCGCCCTCTTGCTGGGCCGTACTGTTTCAGACCTGCATTGGGATTCGTGCATCAAATAAATAGTGTCTTTTGATAAGTTTTCAGTGTTCAATTTGAGTCGCCATCATACTAGGATCATTAGGCATTTCGTCTCATGAGATTTGATGCAGTTTTGAGCAAGTTGTGAGTGAAATCGTGAAGTACAGGGCTGCTGTTCGTGCACAAGGAAATCTGGACTGTCATAAACCAGCATTTGAGGTTGGTCTGCTTATTGCACTTTCAGATCTAATCTTTGTTATTCAGTGAAGGAAGTTCAATACATATTATTGCAGCTTGATCTATATGTTGATTCACATTCATAGCAAGATCTTATCATTCATATTGTAAACTAGCAGTAGTACTGACAGTATAGTTATTCTTGCTCATCATATTTTGTAATGGTTCAGCTTCTCGCTTAGTATTTGCTATTATAGTTAATTTATCTCCGCCCTATGGTAGCTACTTTCCCACTCTGGGTTAGCAAGCACATTTTGGGTGTTGAGTACTTTCAGCTTTCAGTATTTCTTTCAAGCATTGTACTTTGTAACACTCCACCATATGGTCGCCCCTCACTCCATACTGGATTGGGTAGCACATACTTGGTGTCGAGTTCCCTTTCAGCACTTAGGGTAGAAGATCCTCTGACCATATGCTCACCATCATCGGCGCCATTCTTGGTTAGAGTTCCTGCATAAGCAATTTGATTTAGATCCTCTGACCAATGCTCACACCTTGCCCACATCGGGATCCTGGTGTACATTCTGGTTAGAGTTGCTTCAGCACGTTTTGGTTTAGCTGCTAACCTTAACGGGTGCATTTGTTGTAATCTGTAATCTAAAAAAGTAAAAAAAATTTGGCTCTGATTATTTCACTTAGTCAAGGCTGGATCTCCACCATACCAAGCTTATCTCAAAAGTACACAAACTTTATCCTGGAGAGAGGCTTGTTGAGAATGTATGTTGTCTGCTCATCAGTGCTGATATACCCCAACTGTATAGCCTTCTGCAGTACCATATCTCTAATATAGTGGTACTTGATCTCAACATGTTTGGTTCTGTTATGAAACACAGGATTGACAGAAAGCTTCACGCAACTCTGATTATCACAATAAATGATAGTAGGCTCCATTGATTTTCCAAACAATCCTGCAAGGAGCTTACGAAGCCACACTGCTTCCCGAGCTGCCATACAAGCTGCAATATATTCTGCCTCTGCTGTACTCAATGCTACAAATGACTGCTTCCTGTTGCACCAGGATATCATAGCAAAACCCAAACTGAAGCAACAACCAAAGGTGCTTTTCTGATCTGTGACACACCTTGCCCAATCAGAATCAGTATAACCATGTAACTCCAAGTCTACATCTAAAGAATACCTCAACCCATATCCAACTGTGCCATGCAAGTATCTTAGGATATGTTTAGCTGCAACAAGATGTATCTGTCTCGACTCACACATGAACTGACTAAGTGCACTCACAGCATAACAAATATTTGGTCTAGTGTTAACTAGATACATCAAGAACCCAATCAGCTGTTTGTACAATGTACGATCCACCAAATCTGAACTAGTTGCAGCCTCCTCCAATTTGTGTAGGTTGGTCTCCATGGGTGTAGACATGGATTTGCAATCCATCATACCAAATCTTTTAAGTATATCAATGGTGTACTTTCCTTGACTTAGAATCATCTCATCTGGTTTCTTCCAGACTTCTAATCCAAGGAAGTAATGCATGAGCCCAAGGTCCATCTCAAATTCAGAAGTCAACTCCTTCTTACACTCGAGAATCAGGTAATCTTCTCCAATAAGAATCAAATCATCAACATATAAGACCAAAATTAATGCATCACCATTGATTACCTTGAAATAGAGATTTGTGTCAGCATCATTCTTCAAGAATCCCAAACTTGACAAGTACCGATCAATCCTTTCGTACCATTCACAAGGAGCCTACTTAACACCATACAAGGCCTTCTTCAGCTTGCAAACATGTGACTCCTTCCAATGAATCTCAAATCCATCAAGTTGCTCGATATAAACTTCTTCCTCAATCACTCCATTGAGAAAAGTTGTCTTCACGTCCATTTGATGAATCTTCCATCCTCTAGATGCAGCAATGGCAATGATGGTTTTGACAGAAGTATAGCGAGCAACAGGAGAAAATGTTTCTTCATAATCAACTCCCTCTTTTTGTGAAAAGCCACAGGCCACGAATCTTGCCTTGTGCTTCTCAATGCTCCCATATGCAACATGCTTGATTTTGAAGAGCCATTTTGAAGATACCACTGATTTTCCCTCGGGTCTAGGAACAATGTCCCAAACATTGTTCTTAAGAATTGACTAGTACTCCTTTGCCATAGCATCCCTCCAAACCTGATGACTAGATGCTTCCTCAACACAGGTAGGCTCAGATTCAATAATCTGACTCATTAAGGCAACATAACTAGAGAACTTATGTGGCCTTTTACTTTCTCTGAATGTTCCTCTAGGAGCTGCAAAGCTTTCAGCCTCTTGCATAGTACGCCTGGCCCATAGAGGTCTCTTTCTCCCAATTACAATGTCGGTAGGCCCATCAATGGGTTCCAAGGTTCAATTGGATCGAGATCTTCCTTCAGTTCCGAAGTCTCCCTCTGAATCTCAGGAGTATGGTCAACTTCCATATCTTGAGGAGACTCTTCATTATCGATCTCCATATGAATGCCCCTGGATCTCCTAAATGCAACATCTTCCTTGAATGTGACATTCCTACTGATCTCGATCAACTTTTGTCCTGAAATGTATATCCTATAGGCTTTTGATGTCTCACTGTAGCCCACAAATATTCCCTTCTTGCCAGAATGCTCCAACTTAGTTCTCTTTTCCTTTGGAACATGAACATAGATAGGACATCCAAAGATCCTCAAATGACTGACTTCGGGCTTCTTACCTTTAAAGGCTTCCTTCAGAGTCATATTCTCCAAGACCTTGTGAGGACTTCTGTTCTGAACATATACAACCGTCTTGGAAGCTTCTGCCCATAAGAAGGTTTGCAAATCTTGGTCATGGATCATGGATTTTGCTGCTTCCACGATCGTCCTGTTCTTCCTTTCTGCAACACCATTCTGTTGAGGATTATATGGGACACAAAACTCCCTCTTAATCCCTACATCAATACAAAATTCTGAAAACTCCCAGAGGTGTATTCTCCACCATTATCAAATCTAAGGACCTTAATTCTTTTACCAGAAAGATTCTCTACCAAAGCTTTAAATTCCTTAAACCTTTCTACCACTTCCTCGGACTCTTTAGTTTTCAAAAAATAAATCCAAGTCTTCCTAGAGTGGTCATCAATAAAAAGAACATAATACAAGAATCCACTCAAAGAAGGAATAGACATAGGACCACATAAATCAGAATGAATGAGATCTAAAATACCCTTAGACCTATTTTCTCTACTATGAAAAGGGGCTTTTATATTCTTACCCAAAGCGCAACCCTTGCAAGTACCTTCATGCTCCTAGTTGAACTTCGGAAGACCCGACACCATCTTTTCCATGATAGGTAAGGCTCGAAAGTGTAGGTGAGCCAATCTTCGATGTCAAATATCACATAGACTTGAAGAATCATGAACCAAAGCTTGTAGAGGACGTGAGCAGACCCTGTAAAGGCTTTCATGTCTAACTCCAATTACTTGGGCATCCTTGAAGCTAGAGTTCTCCATCCACACTAGAACTTTTCCTTTGGAGAAGGCAACTTGATATCCTTTATCTTTCAGAGCTGAAATTGAGATGAGATTATGCTTGATTCCTAGAACATAAAGAACATTACTCAACTGAAGTGTGATGCCAGAATCCAAATGAAGTGTAGAGGTCCCAATTCCTTTCACGGAGTAGCTAGCATTATCACCAATGATGACTTGTTCGGAAGACTCCTTCTCCACCAAACATGATAAGTGCTCCTTAAAACTAGTGATGTGTCTAGAAGCATCACTGTCGATCAGCCAAGTGTTGGTGTCGGAAGGTACACTGCTTGACAATGCTGAGTAGAACAAATATTCACTTGAATCCTTTTGCGGAGAAGCATCATCAACATCTGCAATGGTGGCTTGTTGCTTAGGTCTAGTTGGACAATGCTTAGCAAAGTGGCCAAACTTATCACACCTAAAGCATTGAATCTTGGACATATCTCTCTTCTTCTTGAAGGCGGGTGTATCATCATTTCCCTTATCACGATTTCTCTTGAAGAATCCTTTCTTCCCATCTTTTCCTTTCTTCTTCGAAGCATGGGAGGCGAGAACATGAATATCTTCATTCTTTGAGCTTTGACCAACGCTTCTAGCCACCAACCTTGACTCTTCTTGAATACAATCAGCACTTAAGCAATCAAAATTAGGAAGTTTGGAACTTGCACTAATTCCTTGAATGTAGGATTCCCATGATAATGGAAGATCATTGAGAGAAAGCATTGTTAGATCTTTATCATCAACCACATGACAAATTGTGGAGAGCTGATCTCTCAACTCCGATATTCTCATGAAGTAGGCAATCACTATTTCTCCTTTCGCCATCTTCACATGGTGTAGTTGTTGCTTCAGTGCAAGATCTTGGCTGGTGTTGTTGATTTTGTACATCTCCTCTAATTTCTTGAACATCTCCCTTGTATTCTTCAACTTGGAGACAATTGGAACAATATGGTCTTTGACGGAATCAACCAACAACTTCTTTGCTTTGATGTCTTTCTTCCTCCATTGCAATTTCTCTTCTTCCTCTTCAAGTTCGGGAACTTTGGTCTCCACAAACTCAACCAAATCAATCTCTTCTAATGTGAGCATGATTCTAAACCTCCATGAAGTATAGTTGGATGCTCCCTCGAGTCTATCCTCGATTTTCAATCCATTCATCATCTTGATTGATGTAGAGATAGACAAAGAATTAAGATGAAGAGAATAGATTAATGCTGTAGTATCAAATCTGATCACAATCTTCTCAAACCCGCTCTGATAAAATGTTAAATTTAATGATCAGATTGACATATACAGAAATTAATTCAAAACAGAACACAATACACAGCAGATACCCTTGGAAAACCCTCATCTTGAGGGAGAAAAACCCAGCCAAAAATATCTCTTATATTATTGATTGTTGAAGAGAACACTTTTACAAATGAGGCCAATAAGAGAGGCCAAAATAATGCACCAACAGATGATGCAAACACAGATTTTATCTCATGTAATCTGCTAACATAGAATTGAAGTCTTTATCAACATCACACTGCACATATAATGAACTCGCACTGCTCCAAGATGAATTCGCATTTGAGAGAATAAATGAATCGAACTGAATGCTGAATGGATTACAAATGATGGTGTATATATACCAAGTGATGGGAGAGACGTGTCTTTTCCAAAGAAGCAAGTTGGCCTCAATAAGAAATATATCTTTTACTAAACAATAAGTCGGCCACCTCAAGAAGACGTCTCTATTGAAATTCGCACCTCTTGAACAAGGTCGGCTTTGTTAGGAAAATCATGTCTCTTCATTAATAATTGTTTGCTTAACAAATAGAAGTGTCTCTACAAAAATCGTGCCTCTTGAGTCTTCATAAATTAAATAGCTTGAGGCTATTATTTAATTTATTGCAAATAATGAGATCGCTGGAAGAATACTTCTGACGCTGCAAGTGAACATCAACACATTTGTCCAAGCATAATGGGTAACCATGCAACGACACATCCCATGCCATGCTTTATATATGCACTCTATAAGACATCTCAACACAAATGACAACCAACCCAACCACTAAACATATGCTTACTTTTAGAGAATCAAGCTCCAACAAGTATAATTTTGTTATTGGAAAAACCACGTCTCAAAACCATGAAAACACAAAACCATTGACCCCAACATTTACTTTTTGGTACTAGATTTTGACATTATTAAATATTTCTTCAATGTGCAATTCACACATAAAATATCTAACCAATGTTACAATACAATTTTACAAGTGGACCCAATTAAATATTTAATGTGGCTAAATACATCTCCAAAGATGCATCACAAACAAATATTTATTTTACATAATTAAAAAATATTTCTATTCTCGTACAACTCAAAATTTCTTATATCAACTCTTCAAATATGCTCCAATTTGCTGAAAAATATTAAGAGAATGCTCAAGTGTTATGTGAGGAAGATGTATGGGCATGGGGTCTAGAAAGAAGAAATTTAGTGTTTTTTAGTGTTTAAACTTTATCTTATGCCCAAACCACATTACTATTGTGAATCCCCTCATCAACAAGTCTTGATGTTAGATTGAGTATTTACATGAGTCAAGCACTAAGGCTTATTGAAAATCTAACCTACTACCCCTATAAATAAACATGGTAAAAATTGCTTGAAAATAGTTGCCATGAATACCTGATTAATATGCAATTTTGTAAACTATGATTCTATATGGATTTTGACATTGTACTTTGATCCTAGAAGAGAGATCAAGATTTTTTATTGAATAACACTTCTAAATATTCATGTAATGTGGTCATACATATAGATATAATATCCTCTCCTATAAATGAGCTAAATAATTTAGAAAGCAAGGATTAATTTGCAAAATTTTTAAAATAAGTATGGGGTCATCTTCTCTTGATTTTGAAATTTAGTAGGGGATAAAACATCATATTTGTTTCATCTAAATATATTAAAGTTAGGGTTTTAATTTCAAATTGTACAATATGTGTCCCCATGTCTACCCATGTCTTGATTATAAGTTGCATTAGATGTAATGCTTAGCCTAAGCTCTAGAATTGAGTAATGCTTTATGAAGCTTATTGAATCTGATTGTTCGAGTTATTATGGTTTTGCTTCTTGTTAATTGCATTTTGCAATAGTTTAGTGGGTATTTTAGCCGAATAACATATAGATGATGTTTCCATGGAATCCTTGATTGAGAATGTTTGGCTGTTTAGTTTGGGGATTTACTTTTAAAACAATAATTTATCTGGTGTATGTATATTGGGGGTTTTTAAATAATTAAACTATGACCCATATATCACTTTAGTATTAGTGAGAATGAGAATAATTTAATTAATTGGATAGGGTAGGTATTAAGGATTGGAAAACATGAGTAGAAGGGGTGGGTATTTATAAATGGTGTTCTAAATCCTGTACAAATCACTTTGCATAGGTCAATCTAAGGAAACATCATTAATTGCAATTTTCTTGCTAGGGTTGCATGAAGATATCTTTTTTCTACACCATAGTCTTGTATTGTGTTAGATCCTTATAAAGATAGGGATCCTTAATTAATTCCAACTCTAATGCAATTAACATAGGAAACAATGGTCACACAAAGGTCGTGCAGATTAAATACAATTCTACCCAAGTTTTCTAAAAAATGTCATTGGACACTTTTTGGTAACACCACAACCCTACCTAGAAGAATCACCAAGCGGCTCTAAAACTTGGCCCATTATAATTTAAATTAATATTTATACTATAATTGAGATATATGTTATTAGGGTGGTTCATTGTTAGAGTTGGTATGGCAAGGGTTTTGGGATTGAGATATATTAAGCGCTTTTAAGTCAAAGATTTCAACGGGATGATATATTTGCAGTGTTACCCCGATGGGGATGATAGGGGATGGCGGGATGAGTCCCCAAGTCCTCGATTTTTCAAGTCAAATTTGGGGACGGCAATATAAATATAGGGAAAATTTAAAATATATAGAGAAATTTTAAATATTCATATGAAAACATGGATAAAGCATGCATAATATACATCAACGTCCTTTCTCTCAGTGCCAAGGACTAAGGGATATCCATTCTACCAAATTTGCAACTCAAACTAATGCTCTTCCCTTATGGTATTAGGCTTTTGCACTCAGCAAGAATTTATCCTTGGTGGGCTCTTTGTAAGCCAAGCAGTTTCACTAGTGTACTGACAGCCACTTGACATTATAGAGGATGAGTCTTAAGATTACATATGATACAATATTTTATGGTAAGATTGTACTGAATACAAGAATATTACTAATAGTTTAAGTTATTCAATGCAGATGCCTGATAGAGAGAAGGCTACTACAACTGGAGGCAGAAGACATGGACTGAATGAGCTTAAAACACCTCGTGTGGATAAATTGTGTACAACCAGTGAAACTGAAATTCTTTGTAATATTAACAAAATTGCTAATAAACAATAGCAAAAGCCATCATGCTTATTACATAAAGGAAACTCTGTTAACCTTGACATGGGACCACAAGTAACTAACAGTACTTGCATGGTATGCATAGACAAGGAAAACATCAATAAAGAAGCTGCTACAGAAACATCTGCAACACAAATATGCTCCTTACCTGCATGTTTGATGACTCAGTATGGTGCGTTTGTGACTTGTCAATCAAAAGTTTGATAAAATAATTATAGCACATTGGACGTAAAGAACTGCTATATATCTGCACAACTAGGTTTGTGCTACCAATTTTTGCCTATGATTTAATTTTCTTTGTGCATAAAAGGACATTAGTTGCATACAGAACTTTCCTCAAGAATATAGGAAATGTATCATAACCTCAATACAAAGATTCAAAGTTATAATAAACAAGGAACAAAATTTGCAAAGTTTTACTCTAAAAATTCAAGAATGCTTGCAATAATAATCTTTAATAAATGAATCCAGTAAGTCGTTTGTGATGTTAGACCAGATTACATGCATTGTGTCTGAAAATATATAATATTAACTCAAAATGGTGAGTCTATTCCTCATAAGGGCAAGCTGGGAGGTGGAGGCCCACAAAACAAATAAAATAAGAGCTTCTTTTTATTCAAATGTGTTTTTTTTTAAAAAAAATTGGGGGCCTAATGTAGCCCTACATCAGGCCCAGCTGTTTCCCTGTTTCCAGACTGTTTCCTGCATTTTTGGAAAAATTGGGGACGGGAGGGGGACGTCACCTTGTCTCCAGGACAAGGACGGTTCATTTAGACAGGGTACGTGTCCCCGGGTATCCCTATATATTTGCTATAACTCATCTATATTTTCTATGTTGAGGCTTTAATGTAAGAAATGGCAATCAAAATTTGTCTGGAGTTAGATGCAGATGTAGGTAGTACCCTTTAGTGATAGGGTACAAATAATAAAGGGATATAAAAGTGCAACAAAAAAAGGAATATAGTGATACGTAATGAAAATAGGGAGGTATTTTAATTATACTAGTATATTTAGAGGGGGTTATCAAAATCATAAATTTGAGTGGTAGAAATAAAATTAGAGGTGTTTGATAGTACCCTATGGAGGCATGTACTATACCATTAGTATATATCAAGGTTTCCAAGAGACCAATACTGGTACTGGTATGGGAGACTGGTACCAATATGACTATTTTTGAAAATATCATGACATTGAAGTTTCAAAACAAGAATAGTTGGCATTTTTGTCTTCTGACATCGACTTTCCTTTCCTTTCCTGCAACATGTTTTTTTTTTCCTTCAACTTTCTTTACCTTTATTGCATTTTAACTTAGGTTTTCTATTTTATGCGGGTGGGAGATGCTTTATTTTTGACAAGAGACTTGGGAGATGTGGGGAGACATTGAAGAAGCGTCCCCTACAAATTGGGAGGTCTTTGACCATGTCCCCGATACTGGAGACACGTCTTGGTCTCTGGGACATGTCCCAGTCTTCAAGATGTGTCCTAGGGGGTTGAAGACATGTATCTCAATAACATAGGTATATATATATATATATATATTTGTATTGGTAACACAGGAATTTTTAGCCTAGCTCAATCCAGGTGAGGCCATGGTACAGGAGCACTGGGCAAAGTTGGAGCACCTGGCAAGGTTTATGTTTATTTAAAGTTTTTTGTGAATGTTTTTTTGTTGTGCTATGTAAGGTTTCGTGGACCATCTTATTTATGGTTGAGGACCTTTTCTCCTTAGTTTAGAAGTGTTGAAGTTGAATAAGTCTAGGAAGCCTTCCCTACAATAGACCAAGGTTGAAAAACACACTGTGTTTTCCAACGCTAAGCTTTTGGTCATTCTTAGGCTCAGAAAAGAAAACCTAACTGTTTCTTTGCATTGTAAAAGGGATCTCTCGACCTTTGAAGGAGGTTGGATGTTTTGGAGCGTTGGCAGTTTCATGTGAATAATAAGAAAACAGTGTTTTTGGTGAAATTTCTGGTTTTTCCTGTTCTTGTTCTTGGAACAGCAGATAGATGGTTTGAGAAAAGTTTTTTGTTGTATTGAATAGCATGTAGTGAAGCTTTTTGAAGCATTTATCTAGTTCAATAGTTAGTAATTTCGTCGCTTTCAGTTGTCTTGTAATTTCTATGTTGTTTCCTTGTTGCTGTTTTGACTGGTAATTGTGATAAAAATAGAGTTTTAGCCCGCACTCCCACCATACCAAGAAGTATGGAGATATTGGGAAGGTGGCTAAACTCCATTAGTGTACATACTTTAGGGGTAGGAGTCAGTAGAGGTGCAGACAGCATGCTAAGAGACTTTTCCTAGGCGAGCTTGTGATGCCCGGTTTGGAAAAGACAGTTGAAATCAGACCCTAACATTGCAGGGGTGCTAATACTTGTGAAACTGAGGTATGTGGTGTTTGCAGGAAGCTTTGTGAAGGTTTGGGGAGGAGGATAGAGTCTTTATCAAAGCATTTGTGGCTGGAAGAACCAAACAGTCCAAGAAAAGATCAAGAAAAACCCTAGTTCTTGCAAGAACAAGGTACACCTGTGTACGGACAGAAAAAGGGTCCAAAACCTTAAAAATATGTTAGAGCATGGAATTTGAGCCAGGGTAGCAGAAGGGAGTTTCGCTTAACTAGTTGAAGTAGAGGAGTTCTAAACAGTTTTATCTGAGTGAGGAGGCCTAAAAGGGGCTCAAGGTTAGTAGCCTTCCCAAACCCTAGAATAGGGTTATTTGCTAGCGATGGAGAATTGAGGTTTGTAGGTCAACCAAGGACCTTTGACAGATGATTTTGAAGTCATGTAAGTTAACACACACCCCTGCAACAAGGTTAAGAAGCATAGGAGGTCAGCTAGTCTTTAAGTGTATTAAGGGCTAGATGGTGAATGTGAGGAAAAGCACCAAGAATTGCTTGGTTAAAGCATTGTAAATGATAGCAGGGTTGGTCAATAAGACCAGGGGTTCTATTACCAAGAATAGGACTTATAGGTCAGGGTGAAAAATATCCCTTAGGAGTTCTCAAGGCAAGGACTCAGAGCATGGAACGGTGAGAGTTCCATCCAACCTTGTCCCTATCAGATTGGTATCAGAGCAAATGAAAGATTTGGGAAAGAAATCTTATATGTCAGATGGTGAGTCTAGTGATTCTTCCACCATGGTGACAAATGCAGAACTGGCTAAGATGGTTGAAGGCCAAGAAGAAGACAATAGGCTATTAAGGGAAAGAATAGTCCAACTTGAGGCAGCAGTGAGGAGTGCACAGTTTGAGGGAAGAATTCCAAAAGAAGAAGAGGTTGCAGAGGAAGATAAGACCCCTGAACTTGACCCTATTTTGAAGGAGGAGCCTTTCTTGAAGGCATTAAAAGCTTTGAGTGGAAAAGCACTTGAAGGTATACCGCTTTTTAGTGGAAAGATGGAAGCAGACCTAGTCATGAATTAGATAGAAGGCATGGAGAATCACTTTGAATGTGATGGAGTAACTAAAGCACAGAAGGTGAAGGTCGCAAAATCAAGGTTGAGAGGATCAGCCTTGACATGGTGGAAGTTTGTTCAGACTGAGAGGGAAAAAGAAGGCAAGCAGCCCATATCAACTTGGAAAGGAATGGTTGCTAAAGTGAAAGAAGCCTACATGCCAGATGACTATGAGATTCAATTGCACAAAAAAAGGAAAAGCCTAAGGCAGAAAGATCAAGATGTCAACACCTATACTGAAGAGTTTCAGAAGCTTTGCTTGAGATCAAATGTGACAGAGGATGAGAGCCTGAAAGTGGCTAGGTACCTTAATGGCTTGAAATGGAACATTCAAGAAGAGATGGCTCTTTTGAGTCCTAAAACAATCCACCAATGTTATTAGTTGGCCATAAAGATTGAGGAAAGGAACAAAAGAAAGCATGATCAGTCCTCTAAAGGAAGAGGCAAAGGCAGAGATCAAAGAGGACAGCGTGGTGGTTACCAAGGTAGAGGTAATGATCAAAGGAATCAAGGAGAATCTAAGCTCACCGAGCATGGAGGTGAAACATCTTCAAGAGGAGGATTTAACAGAGGAAGAGGACCTCAAGGAGGTTCAAACAAAGGAAGAGGAGCAGGTAGGAGTAGCTCTTATTTTGCAAACATTAAGTGTTATCACTGTAGTCAACTAGGTCACCCTGCTTATAGGTGCCCAGAGAAAGCATCTTCTTCTAGCAATGAGAAATGAGTGGCTTATGCACAAGAGGACACCATGAGTCCTAAGGCAACTGAGATCAGTCATATAGAATCTGAAATTGGAGAGAGTCTGATGTTTAATAGAGTGCTGATCAGACAACCAATCAAGGAGGAACCCAAGCAAAGAAGAGCTCTTTTTAGAGTAAGGTGCAAAATACTTGGTAAAGTATGCAAGGTCATTGTAGACTCTGGTTCTACAGATAATATAATCTCAGAGGAGGCAGTAACTAAGCTGAAATTGCAGAAGGTACCTCATACCAACCCCTACAAGGTCACATGGCTGAATAAAGGGCAGAGTGTTTTGGTGAATGAGCACGTCACAGTGGAATTTTCAATTGGAGGCTATAAAGACAAGCTAGTTTGTGATGTATTACCCATGGAAGCATGCCATCTACTACTGGGCAGACCATGGCAATATGACAAAAGTGCCATTTATAATGGGAAAGAGAACGCCATCTCATTCAAGAAGGATGGAAGAACCTTCAAGCTGCAGTCCTTGACAGAGGAAGATGAGGGGCAGTCCAAGGTACCAAACATCATGTTGGGCAGTGGTAAGGAGTTTATCAGCAATCTACATCAAGGAGGTGAAGGTTATGTGGTTTTAATGCAGTCCAAAGAGGAAGAAAAGGCTGAAAGGACAGTCTTACCAGAAGCAGTCCAAAAATTGCTTCATAAGTACAAGAGTATAGTGAGTGATGGAACACCTGCAACTCTACCACCAAAGAGAGCAATAAGTCATCAAATTGACTTCATAATTGGAGCCTCATTGCCTAACAAAGCAGCATACAAACTTACACCTGAGCAGAACCAAGAGGTGGCTAGGCAAGTTGAAGAGTTGTTGAATCAAGGTCTTATTCAAAAGAGCATCAGCCCATGTGCAGTCCCGGTGGTCTTAGCAACTAAGAAAGGAGGTAAGTGGAGACTTTGTAATGATTCTAGAGCAATCAATAGAATTACAATCAGATATAGATTCCCAATACCTAGAATTGAAGATTTAATGGATTGCCTTGGAGGAGCACAGTATTTCACTAAGTTAGACCTCAAGAGTGGCTACCATTGGATTAGAATTAAGGAAGGTGATGAGTGGAAGACAGCTTTTAAGACAAATGATGGCTTATATGAGTGGAAAGTGATGCCATTTGGCCTCTCAAATGCCCCTAGCACGTTCATGAGACTAATTGTAACAACCTATCCAGTGTACAATTTTAAAAATTCAACCATCTATCAGTTTCAGCCGAAGAACAACTAACTTGTTTTCATTCCAGGGTTTCCGAATCGTTCAACTATTCATTTTAAGTTTCCAACTAACTTTTAAGTTTTCAGTTTCAGCTGAAAAGTAACATTTAACTGATTCCATCAACCGTCTCACAAAAGATTAAAACTAAATAACTGTCTAACTAGGTTTCCCATTTAACCAATATAAGAACTAAGGAAAGGAAATAACTTCTCTTTATTCATTAACTAATTTCAGATCTTTCATTTCAGCTGAATGATACAAGTAACTGTCTAACTAATTAACTGCAAATTCTTACAACGTACATTTAACATATAAGAATATCATTCATTGCATAAATGAAAGTAAGCTTAAATAGCATTGCATGTACCTGGATTTACGAGTGAGGAAGAAATACATGACATCATCATCTTGTTATTATACTTCGCTTCTTAGCGATGAGGGAAAGAGAATTATCATTTGGGGCTTTACCACCCAACCAAGACCTACTGGTCTCCCGAGTTTCTTCAACTGAAGAACCCGCCCTTCACGAGGGTAATCAACATGGATCAAATTATCATTCATGTCTTTGAGCCCGGTGTCAAGAACCTATACCTCCTGATCGACCTAACTAAGGGTACCTCCCAACTAGAAAGGCCTCTCTGATCAGTGGTATATCTGGTACTTGATAGCTGACAGATGCTGAATCTTGCATCGTACCTTGGCCAAGGATTTTAATATTACTAGCACTCTTGTGCTGATGTCTCTGGCACTACTGTGCCGACATCTCTGGCACTCCTGTGCCGTCAGCACTCTCACCTTCGCTCGACATGATAATACTTAGATTAAAGTCTAATTTTACATTAGCAAGTTTGTTTATCAATTCCTTTTAGTTCGAGGTTATATCTTAACCATAGGATTAATATTACCAGAACTTAGTTTGAAAATATATCTTGTTTCAAGATTTATATTATTCTAACATGGTCCCCAAAAGCCTTTCATCATATTTAAAGGTAATTTGATTCCTTGTTGTTCATACACAGAGATATACTCAACTCTTAACTTAACCCTTCTAAGTAATAATAAACTGCTACTCTCAAGATAATGAGGAGAGATTAAGGAGTCTTATTCCTTCATTTATATTAATTCATATTTCCAAAATTCATCTTGCTCAGAGCTTAAGCATATTCCTTCTCATAACACGGAAGATCACCTTGACTATTCTCTGCTTAAATTATTCGCAGTACAAGGTCTAATTCACATTGCCAGGTCTGATTAATTTTTTCCTCTAGTTCAGGGTTATGTCTAAACCCTAAAGTTTATGCAAGAGAAAAGAGTGATTGATACAACAATGGGAATTTCAAGACTCTCATTATAAATATTCCCAAGTAGTCTCAATTGAAAAAAGGTATGCACATGTTCAGCTTCTAATTCAGGGAAAAGGAATTTGGCTTATCTATACCTATTAAGATCTTTGGAAAAATTACCAAATGATTCAACAGAACCCAGATACAGATTTAATTCAGCGTATGGCCCTATAATTCTGACAGGAATGATCTTGTTGAAAATTCTACTAATGACCAAGTTCAGTGTTAAAAAGAAAGAATATAGAATCTTATCTCAGATAAATCGAGAACAGAGATGAGGAGGCTAGAAGGGTTTGGCAAGAATCTCCCACAAGAATACATAAGCATAAATCTTCTTTCAACAAGGATGAACACTTTAGCTATTCTCTGTGCTAGTTGTTCTCAGTTTGATTTAACTCTTCCATAGTCAATAGTAATGATATGTTTTGCTCAGATTTGAAATCTATGAAGATTGCATAAGCTACAGATATTAAGAAAAGATATTGGAAATCACTCCACTCGAAAGACTAAGAACATTTATAAGTAAAGGAAGCAATAGAGCCCTGGCTCAGGTTTCAGAATATAACAGAGCCAGTACTAAATTTAAAGTAGCTCTACCATAATGGATATCAGAAAATGGATCACAATACTTGCCTGACAATTCGATTGAGAATTAAATATTGATATCATTCATTTGGTGAGATATTTGTTACTCGCCTGTCTGTGAGTGGAGAGTTCGAGACTGGAGAGATTATTTCTTTTCGCAACTACCCCGACTTCCAAACACGCCAATACTCCCAGCCGTGAACAAGAATAGGGGCGGATTGAACTTCTATTATTTTGTCTTGAGAATTCGCCAACAGTTAGGGTAAAGACGAAGCACAGAGAAAACTTGGGTTACCTCCGAATGAATGGAAAAAGGATTGTTTCAGACTTAAGAACGAAGTTCATTCAGGAGAAGGTATTATGCGATAGAAGAAGTGAAGGAAAAGCCCCCCGAGAAATGAATGTAATATCCCCAAAACAAGACTCCCCTAACCGAGAGCTCCTTCCACCGGAAAAACTGAAGCACCATGAATTTCCCCGCGTCTCCTTGCCTTCCACGTTGGCCATTTCATCACGATGGAATGGTGGCGGTAAGACTTCTGCTTCCAAAACCACTGATGGCTCTATTACGAATTCATTTTCTTTTGCTTAAGACCTTGCTAATGTTTAATATTTTCATATCCATGGGCGTTAAAAATTATGGTTAATATTTTCTTCATTATTCCACCATCGGCTTAAAGCATTGCTATATCTTTTTTTATTTAGAGCGATGGCTTTATTATGGTAATTTTAATATTTTATATCCATTGATATCTCCTAAGATGTATTCCATGAGTTATCTTCTTTTCAAATTCAAGAGGAAGTTATTAATTATTAATAATTATTTTAAATGGGCTTGTTTAACAATAATTATATTTAATCACTTATGGCCAAGGTCATGACGTCAGCCCAATCTGTCTTACACCAACTCAAGATCTGATGATAAAATTGATCCATCGTTAACCACGTCCTCTCCCTGATGATATTTCCCTTTCTCTCATGGCGTCGACAATCCTGCATCCACTGACAAGGATTATGGTTAGATCTTTTTTAACGGCTTAATAATATGCATTTAAATTTAATCTCACAATCTCATTCAACTTCACGTGAACAATAAATTCACTTGCAAAATAAAGAGTTCATTAACATTACAGTTACGATAAAAAGAACAACTATTGCCTTCTCAATGTGATTTTCACATGAAAGCAATTGTTTGCAACTAACTTTGTGTTCAAAATACATAACCAACATATAGTCTCAATGCGAGGGATGTGACATACTCCTCCCCTTAAGAATCATCGTCCTCGATGATTGTTTATTCTAAATTTAAACATAGCCATAAAAATAAAGTAGTGTTCTCAATTGTTCAACAAAAGATAAGGAAATTTTAGAAGGATTTCTACATAATCCTCCCAGGCGACATTTACTTAGCTGTAATAGCTTTCACCATTCTTTTATGTTCAATTTGATTTGTTTCTCTATTTTCAAATAACATTTCAGGACTATTTATAATCCTGCCTTCTAGCTTACCCAGCTTACCAGGATTCGACATTTTTTTTTGTCTAATGAATCGTTTTGATAGAAAAATTATAAAAGTGGTTATAACAACACCATAAAGATGGATACTCTTCCTGAGTATAGCAATCAATTACTTTTAACACAGATTGACCAAGAGAATTTCACCAAAGGTTAACATCAACCTTCACTTTTCTAGCTGAAAGATTTTTGTCAAGCACCAATTTCATTTATCTAATGCATTGTTAAAATAAACTATTAAGCAATTTCAAGAGAAAAGATCAGAATTTCTTTCTAGTTTAATTGTCCTCCAAGACTCGGCATGCCACTGAAAAGAAGAAATTCCCCTCAATTGCCATCTGAGCTCTGGTGTATACTCCCACTTAACCAACTCTGTCGCACTACTAAGGATACCCTCCTACTAAGTACGACAACTCTGGTTAGCTAAGCGTCTAAAGTATAAGTTCACCATCCTGCTCGACTTGGAGAGACTATTCACCTGGGCTTACTGAACTACCTATTCGCCCACATACCATAACACAAAGTTTCCTCCTTTGTAAAGTTAAGAACATACAAGGTATATTTCTTAAAATTTACTTCCTTATAGAATCCATCAGAGGCCCATCCAAGACATGATAGAGATGTGCATTTCATCAACATGGTGAACAACCAAATATACTCGTGGGTAACCCCCACAATACTTAGCTTTATATTCAATTATAAACAGTCTTAATTTTAGCAATAACCAAAAGAATGAACTTATTCTCGGCACTTAGTCAAATTTAGACCAACTGGCCCTAAAATAACAATCTTCAAATTTCAATAGTTAAACCATTTCAATTTAAATAAAACGACATCCCTTGCCAATATTAAAAAGGAATTCCACCAAACTCCAAAGAAGTGCCATAATCTAGAGGAGCATTCCTTATGCACTACGTGACTTGACTAAGTCGCTAACAAGGAAGTAGTTTGCTGCACTGCTATCAATCCTTCTAAAAACTTACAATAGGTTGTAGACTGTGTTACCAACGCATCAAACAATAAGTTCCCCAACTTTCATTCTTAATTACAACAATTGGTTTTCTCAAGAATTTTTGGTGAACAAGTATTCTCTGGTTCTATACCATCTTCTCCGCATTCCATACCAATAGATCACTACTAGAGAAAACAATAATGTCATCACCATCAACCGGTGTAAGATTAAGCATGAAAAGCTTTCCCAATTAAGAATGAGTTCTGTACAACTATCCAACCAAAGTACGGTGCGGTGAAACACATGAAGGAACCAATTGTATTATATTCATTTCCAAGATATGTGTGTTCCTGTTCATAACATGAGTCACAGATACTTGCTTAATGATCATCGGTGATTTGCGCCAAATTGAGAAACCAATCAAATATCATCTGTATCAAGTTTCCACCAATTAAAGAATACCCTATTCCTGTGGCTTCGTATGACCTTTTGTTGCCATCACTAAGATTACTTCTAGCAAAAATGCCATAGTTAAAGACATCAGAGTCATTATTCCAATGTCATGTGTTGCCAAGAAGATCTGTAATAATCTTGTAGAAAAAATCCAGCTTTGTGTCATGTTTTGAACTGCAACACTCTCATCCTTATTGACTCATAACGCTGATCTTCTATCTCTTCCTAGGTAGATAACAATAGCTAAGCATGTCTAAGTTACAAATTTTATCAGAATCACATATAGTCTTGGTGTATCAAACAAAAATGTTTTACGAATTTACACATTCACACAAGTTGTCCGCTTAACTGCTCCATCGCCATTGTACCATTCATGAACTGAATTTTCGAACAATAAACCCATGTGACGAGAGGTCAATGAGGATTTTGAACAATAAACTCTTACCATTTTACTTTGTGCCTTCAAGAGATGATCTGGCTGATACTCACCATCACCTTAATCATGTTGTTGTCTCCATTAGGTCTGTTCACAAGGAAATGTCTCTGTAGTGCCAATCATAGGAACCTGTCCAAGAGTTCTACCAATGATACTTATCCAAGATTTGTATGAATATATCTGCACCATGAAATTTACTGCCAATGGCCTAAACACAATCATTGCTAAGAGCATAGTTGGAAAACTCGCCAATTGCAAGTACTCGGCAAGCCCGAAAAACTCGGCTCGGCAAAAACTCGGCAAAAAACTCGGGAAATTAAAAAATTGCTTAAACTTCACTAAAAACGCATTTTTTTTGCAAAATTCAAAGATAAGATGCATCCAATGAGTCAATAAATGAGTACATATAAGAAACAAGCAGTATTTGATTGATATGAAAGAAAATTGGATACAAAATGGCATCCTCATGTGGAATGCTGAGTGCTCAATGCGTTGATATGATAATAGTTTGAAACAAAATGAAAATAGCAAATTGTTTTTGTAAAACTGAAAGTAAATACTACATAAACATTAATATATTTCAGTTTTTACAAATTCACATGAATCACATCTTCCTCTTCCCATGTCTAGATCTCAGTAAGGGACCGGAAGAGGGTCTAATCGTAGGAGTCTGCTCCTGCTGTGCCTGTGGCTCCTCAACCTCCATCCTGGATGTAGATCCTCCTGCAGCTGCTGGTGGTGGCACTGGCAATGACTCCTCCTCAGGGTCATCCTCAAGGTCGTCCAATGAGAATGCAAATCCACCCTCCTCCATTGCCTGTCGCTCTAAATCATAAATCTCATCCTCAGTAAACAATGGAGGCTGCTCCCCTCGCCCTGTCCAATCACTGTATGGATCTATCTCATCCAAATCAATTGGATCATCATATGATATTTCTTCTACCTTTCTTCTGCGCAATCGAAGATTATATTGCACATAAACAAGGTCATTGAGGCATTTTTGAGCGAGTTTGTTCCTCTTTTTTGTGTGGATAGCCTCAAACAAACTCCAATTGCGCTCACAATTGGAAGAACTACAAGGCTGGCTCAAGACACGGAGGGAAAATTTTTGAAGATTTGGGGTTTTTCCACCCCAATGTGTCCACCAAACATCTACAAAAAAAACAAAAAAAGAGTTAGAAAATTGTAACTTGTAACTTGTAACTTGTAATTATCAATTTTTCATTTTTGTAACTTGTAAATTTCAAATTTTATACCTGGTGGCAGCCTAGATACTGCTCTCTTTGCCAGGTCTGAAGAGAAGAGTGCACCCCTTTTCTCTCTATAACTCTGCAATTCATTAACAATGCAATCTGCCTCATCAGGTGTGGATGTCATCCGCTACATGCAAGTAGTGAGGCCCTCCATAACCTCTCCAGTAGGATCTGAATAGGTGCCTGAGCGGATGAAACAGGGGTTCAAGAAGTACCCTGCTGCATGGATAGGTTGGTGGAGTTGATTGTTCCACCTCCTATTGATAATCTCCCAAATGGGATCAAATTTGAGGCTGTCCCCCTTATAATAACTTTTAATAGCCTCCTTGGCCCTATCCATGGCCTCATAAAGATATGCCATTGGGGTTTGATTCCCATCCACCAAGCGAAGCACTCTAACCAAGGGCTCTGACACCTACAATAAAAATTTAAAAATGCAAAAAAGGATTAGAGTTACAATTTAGTAATTTACAAATTTACAATGAAAGACATTAACTTCAAGAAAAATGTTTAATTTGAATTTAGATTCAAACTCAAAGTTTTGAAGTTACCTTCACAATCTCTGTTGCTCTTTGTGCAAAGAGGGGCTCGAAGACAATGTTTTGAACTCTTTCTCCTTCTGGCTTCTTCGAATAAGGTGAGTCTACCCATGCTTGACTCACAAACATTTGTTTCAAAGCCGTCAAAGCACCAAGAATGCTTTGCAACGTTAAGAAAACCGTTGCAAACCTTGTCACACCAGGTCTCACCAATTCTCTCCCTTTGGTGTGCTCCCTCATCAAGCTGAGAACCCAAGGGTGATTGTAGATATATTTAGTGATCCTCCTTCCATCCTCTACAATCGGTGTGACCCAATCTAATTTGCCTATGTCCTCCAAAAGAAGGTCAAAGACATGGGCAGCACATGGTGTCCAAAAAATTGTGTAGTGTTTATCTTGGAGGATTCTTCCTGCTGCCACATATGCTGCTGCATTGTCAGTTATGATTTGCACCACATTTTCAAGCCCAACCTCCATGCACACTTGCTCCAACATTCTAGCCAAATTTTCTGCATTTTTTACTATGCTGGAGGCATCCACGGATTTCAAGAACACCACCTCATTTTTGCAAGAAACCAAAAAATTAATGATGGTACGGTTTTTTCCATCCGTCCACCCATCAGAAAGTATAGTGCAGCCATATTTTTTCCATTCTTCTTTTTGTTCTTCTATTGCTGCCCTTGCCCTTTCAGTTGCATTAGAAAGCAACCTACAAGTACAAAGTGAAATTAAGTACACAGTTTTAATTTGTAAACAAAAAAATAGCTTAAATTAATCATAAAATAAACTTAAAAAACATAAATTAAACTTAAAGAATATAAACTAACCTCCCACTCAAGTCTTTGCGCGAAGGTGCCTTGTAGCCTTTCCCTGCAACTGTCAATGCGGTCACCAAATTTTGCCAGTAAGGTGAGCTTGCCACATTGAAAGGGATGTTGTTGAAGTACCAAAAATCGGCACAAGCAATATTTGCATGCTCATGCACCTCCTTATTCCACCCAGTTGCCTCTAAAGAAGGTTGTGCACCAGGTGTGTTTCTAGGCACAAAAAAATCACCAATGTGTGAACTCGTGGTTGTGCCTGTAGGTGTTGATCTTGACCCTGGTAGTCTACTAGAGGTACTCGAATGGATGGAGGTGGTGGTGGGTTGCAGCGATTGCCTTCGCACATGTGGACCACGAAGAGATCCCACTATGTTGGCTGCTATATCATCATCATCTGACAGTGACTCAAGGTTGGCTGCAACACCTTGAGAAGAAGCTATGGCAGCTTGCATTGCCGCTTTTTCCTTTGCTCTTTGCACCTTTTTTCTTCTGCAGCGGAAAGTATTGCATTCATTTGTCTTTTTATTTCATCATTGGTGTTTAGGCACTCCTTAGCATCACGTCTAGGGATGCCTGCAAGGTGGTATTTGAGGCGATTGATGCCTCCACTGTATACATTTTTACACCTAATGCAATACACTGTTCCAGGTTCTGGTCCTTCATATGCATATTTCCAAGCAGGATCTCTAGCTCCTGCTGGACGAGTGCCTACATATTCCCCACTCGTAGGCATGGATGGGGCTGAGGTAGGGGTAGAAGCGGATTGAGAAGCCATTATCAATTAACCTACAAGTACACACACAAAAGTGAAAGCACAACTTGTTAGTTTTTTGATAGAAAATTTTAAAACAAGCTAAATTAGATTAAATCAACATAGATTACTTTAAATTAGTAATCTAAGATTCTAAACATATAGATTAAATCAATATAGATTACTAATCTAAGATTCTAATCATTTTCATCAAAAAAATTGGATTAAAAAAAGAAATTAATAAACTAGGGTTACAAAAAAATGTAAAAAATAGAAAATTACTTTAAATTAGAAACAAATTAAGCTAATATATGATTTTAAACATGTTTTCAACAAACAAGAAGAATCAAATTAAAAAAAACAAACTAGGGTTTGAAAAAAATATCAAAAAAATGAAAAATCAGCAAAATATGAGAAAAAATCAGAAAAAAAGTGTCACAAATTCTTGTTTTGATGAATCTAAATCTTCTTTTCAACAATATAAATGTATTTAAATCTATTTTACAATTCATTCATGATGTTTTTTAAACATACAATCAACAAAAATGAAGAAAAATAAATAAAAAAGAAAGAACAAGCAAAAACAGAAAACCTACCTGGAAATCCAATTTGCCTTTGAAATCCGATGAAATCCTCCTTCAAATCTCGTCTCCTCAACGTAAAATCACTAAAAAATGGTGCAAAATGCTCTAAACTCCATTTTTGCTCTGCCAAGAGTGAAAGAAACTCAAAAAAACAAAATGCAATGACCTTTTGGCCGCCGGCAGACTTCATAGTCTGATCGCGCAAGTTTTTTTTAAAAACTCGCCGACTTTTTGTTAAAAACTCGCCAAAAAGTCGGCGAGTTTTTCACAAAAGTCGGCGAGTTTTTTTTTGCGAGTTCTTCTCGCTATTACTCGTTTTCAAAAAAAACTTGCGAGTTTTAGGCGAGTTTTCCAACTATGGCTAAGAGGATGAACCAATTTCATCTGAAGTTCTTGAACATTAATGGAAAAATAAATATATATGAGATAACTATAATGCACCATATATGCCAATACTTCCAGAGGTTCCATAAAAATCAAAGTTCTTTCTTGTTGATTGTTATGTAAATATGTTTTGAGACCTGATCAAAAAGGTTCATACATAATTCATTAAGGGACACAGTGAATGCTCTGTTTGTCATATAGTCAATAATCTTCTAACAAATATTTATCATTCCAGTAACATTGCAAACCATGTATGTAGATAACAAACTTGTCACCTTAAATTGTCCATCATCTTATCATATTATATCTGCATTTCATGCTGCTCATGACAATGACTTCCTGTCATAACAAATCAAATCTCGCAATTCCTCATTCATCAGTCTGATGAAGAACCAAAAGTGATATCCTCAGACAACTTAATCTATGATCTCACAATATTATCAATATGAGGTAACTCCTCTTCCATGAAGTAAACAAACATCCTTTCTCTTACTGACTCATTCTTCTAGACTCCACAAAGGAATTAAAAGATAAAACACTAATCTGCTTACCCTTTTCTCAAGCTATCTTTCATGCAACAACATGTTCCTGACTATTATTTTTCTTATCATCTTGATCATTTAATTCCACTTGGCTCTTTCTAAACCATCAAGAAGTTAGACCAGATTTCATCTTATCTTGATATAATTTCAAGGATTTTCGATGCTTAGATGCCCCTGCACTTGATTGATTACTTCTAGATCTTTCTAATCCTTTAGCCCACAAGTTCAAATTAAGCTATTATTTAAGTTTTGAACACCATTTCGGTACCCTAGGCATACCTTGCCTTAAATTAGGTAGAATGATTTCATAAATACTTGATAACTCAATTTATTTCCAAGAGCATTTAACAGTTACAAGCAAAATTATTTACAAAAATTATTATCACATCTTGTGACAGATTCAATTCCAATGGTTACAAAAAGGCTATCACTCCCTGTGATAGACTCAGTACAAGATTTGTTTATAGGATTAGCTATCACTTCCTGTGATAGACTCAATTACAAACAAAACAAAAAAAAAACTTCACAACAACAATCACTTCCTGTGATAGACCCAATGCATAAGATTTTCAAGGTTTCCAATGCTGGTTCAATTTTTTGAGTTGCATGATGAGCGTCGAGGTTCAGTGTCGAACCTGGTAGCTCTGATACCATATGTAACAACCTATCCAATCTATGGTTTTAAAAATTCAACCATCTATCAGTTTCAGCCGAAGAACAACTAACTTGTTTTCATTCCAGGGTTTCCGAATCGTTCAACTATTCATTTTAAGTTTCCAACTAACTTTTAAGTTTTCAGTTTCAACTGAAAAGTAACATTTAACTGATTCCATCAACCATCTCACAAAAGATTAAAACTAAATAATTGTCTAACTAGGTTTCCCATTTAACCAATATAAGAACTAAGGAAAGGAAATAACTTCTCTTTATTCATTAACTAATTTCAGATCTTTCATTTCAGCTGAATGATACAAGTAACTGTCTAACTAATTAACTGCAAATTCTTACAATGTACATTTAACATATAAGAATATCATTCATTGCATAAATGAAAGTAAGCTTAAATAGCATTGCATGTACCTAGATTTACGAGTGAGGAAGAAATACATTTGACATCATCATCTTGTTATTATACTTCACTTCTTAGCGATGAGGGAAAGAGAATTATCATTTGGGGCTTTACCACCCAACCAAGACCTACTGGTCTCCCGGGTTTCTTCAACTGAAGAACTTGCCCTTCACGAGGGTAATCAACATGGATCAAATTATCATTCATGTCTCTGAGCCCGGTGTCAAGAACCTATACCTCTTGATTGACCTAACTAAGGGTACCTCCCAACTAGAAAGGCCTCTATGATCAGTGGTATATCTGGTACTTGATAGCTGACAGATGCTGAATCTTACATCGTACCTTGGCCAAGGATTTTAATATTACTAGCACTCTTGTGCTGATGTCTCTAGCACTACTGTGCCGACATCTCTGGCACTCCTGTGCCATCAACACTCTCACCTTCGCTCGACATGATAATACTTAGATTAAAGTCTAATTTTACATTAGCAAGTTTGTTTATCAATTCCTTTTAGTTCGAGGTTATATCTTAACCATAGGATTAATATTACCAAAACTTGGTTTGAAAATATATCTTGTTTCAAGATTTATATTATTCTAACATGGTCCCCAAAAGCCTTTCATCATATTTAAAGGTAATTTGATTCCTTGTTGTTCATACACAGAGATATACTCAACTCTTAACTTAACCCTTCTAAGTAATAATAAACTGCTACTCTCAAGATAATGAGGAGAGATTAAGGAGTCTTATTCCTTCATTTATATTAATTCATATTTCCAAAATTCATCTTGCTCAGAGCTTAAGCATATTCCTTCTCATAACACGGAAGATCACCTTGACTATTCTCTGCTTAAATTATTCGCAGTACAAGGTCTAATTCACATTGCCATGTCTGATTAATTTTTTCCTCTAGTTCAGGGTTATGTCTAAACGCTAAAGTTTATGCAAGAGAAAAGAGTGATTGATACAACAATGGGAATTTCAAGACTCTCATTATAAATATTCCCAAGCAGTCTCAATTGAACAAAGGTATGCACATGTTCAGCTTCTAATTCAGGGAAAAGGAATTTGGCTTATCTATACCTATTAAGATCTTTGGAAAAATTACCAAATGATTCAACAAAACCTAGATACAGATTTAATTCAGCGTATGGCCCTATAATTCTGACAGGAATGATCTTGTTGAAAATTCTACTAATGACCAAGTTCAGTGTTAAAAAGAAAGAATATAGAATATTATCTCAGATAAATCGAGAACAGAGATGAGGAGGCTAGAAGGGTTCGGCAAGAATCTCCCACAAGAATACATAAGCATAAATCTTCTTTCAACAAGGATGAACACTTTAGCTATTCTCTGTGCTAGTTGTTCTCAGTTTGATTTAACTCTTCCATAGTCAACAGTAATGATAGGTTTTGCTCATATTTGAAATCTATGAAGATTGCATAAGCTACAAATATTAAGAAAAGATATTGGAAATCACTCCACTCGAAAGACTAAGAACATTTATAAGTAAAGGAAGCAATAGAGCACTGGCTCAGGTTTTAGAATATAACAGAGCCAGTACTAAATTGAAAGTAGCTTTACCATAATGGATATCAGAAAATGGATCACAATACTTGCCTGACAATTCGACTGAGAATTAAATATTGATATCACTCATTTGGTGAGATATTTGTTACTCGCCTGTCTGTGAGTGGAGAGTTCGAGATTGGAGAGATTATTTCTTTTCGCAACTACCCCGACTTCCAAACACGCCAATACTCCCAGCCGTGAACAAGAACAGGGGCGGATTGAACTTCTATTATTTTGTCTTGAGAATTCGCCAACAATTAGGGTAAAGACGAAGCACAGAGAAAACTTGGGTTACCTCCGAATGAATGGAAAAAGGATTGTTTCAGACTTAAGAACGAAGTTCATTCAGGAGAAGGTATTATGCGATAGAAGAACTGAATGAAAAGCCCCCTGAGAAATGAATGTAATATCCCCAAAACAAGACTCCCCTAACCGAGAGCTCCTTCCACCGGCAAAACTGAAGCACCATGAATTTCCCCGCGTCTCCTTGCCTTCCATCTTGGCCGTTTCATCACAATGGAATGGTGGCGGTAAGACTTCTACTTCCAAAACCACCGATGGCTCTATTATGAATTCCTTTTCTTTTGCTTAAGACCTTGCTAATGTTTAATATTTTCATATCCATGGGTGTTAAAAATTATGGTTAATATTTTCTTCATTATTCCACCATCGGCTTAAAGCATTGCTATATCTTTTTTTATTTAGAGCGATGGCTTTATTATGGTAATTTTAATATTTTATATCCATTGATATCTCCTAAGATGTATTCCATGAGTTATCTTCTTTTCAAATTCAAGAGGAAGTTATTAATTATTAATAATTATTTTAAATGGGCTTATTTAACAATAATTATATTTAATCACTTATGGCCAAGGTCATGACGTCAGCCCAATCTGTCTTACACCAACTCAAGATCTGATGATAAAATTGATCCATCGTTAACCACGTCCTCTCCCTGATGATATTTCCCTTTCTCTCATGGCGTCGACAATCCTGCATCCACTGACAAGGATTATGGTTAGATATTTTTTAACGGCTTAATAATATGCATTTAAATTTAATCTCACAATCTCATTCAACTTCACGTGAACAATAAATTCACTTGCAAAATAAAGAGTTCATTAACATTACAGTTACGATAAAAAGAACAACTATTGCCTTCTCAATGTCATTTTCACATGAAAGCAGTTGTTTGCGACTAATTTTGTGTTCAAAATACATAACCAAAATATAGTCTCAATGTGAGGGATGTGACACTAATGAATGAGATGCTTAAGGATTTCATAGGGATCTTTGTAGTGGTCTATCTTGATGACATACTGATTTTCAGTAAGACAGTAGAAGAACATTTGAAGCATGTGGAGATGGTTTTCAAAAGGCTGCAAGAAGAACAATTAGCAATCAACCTTGAGAAATGTGAGTTCTTTAAACAAGAACTTGTGTATCTAGGCTTTGTGGTATCCCAAGGAACGTTGAAGATGGATCCAAGCAAGGTGGAAGCCATCCTAAATTGGCCTACACCAACCACAGCAACAGAGGTAAGGAGCTTTCATGGTTTAGCTCAGTTTTATAGGAAATTCATCAGGAATTTTCATGGTATATGTGCACCAGTCCTAGATACTATTAAAGGTGGGCTAAAAACAAAGTTTAAGTGGACTCAAGAGGCTGATAAAGGGTTTGAAAAACTGAAACAAGAAGTGGCAACTCAACCAATTTTGTTATTGCCTAGTTTTGATAAATTGTTCACAGTTGAGTGTGATGCAAGTGGAGTAGCAGTAGGAGGAGTACTTAGTCAAGAAGGTAGGCCTATAGCCTTCTTTAGTGAAAAGTTCAATGAAGCCAAGCAAAAATACTCCACCTATGATCTAGAATTATATGCTTTAGTGCAGTCCCTTAGGAAGTGGAGGCATTATTTGTTACCCAAAGAGTTTGTGGTCTTCACAGATAACCAGGCACTCAGTTACATCAACACCCAAGAGAAGTTGAGTAATAGACACTTGAAATGGATGGAATACATCCAAGCTTTCACTTTTACCATCAAGCACAAGAAGGGACAAATGAATAAGGTGGCAGATGCATTAAGCAGGAGAATGTTGATAGTGCAGGAAATACAGCTGAAGAGCATTGGATTAAAGAGTTTCAAAGACCTCTATGGTGATGATGAAGACTTTTTCAGAAGCCTACAAGGTATGCTCTGATTTTGAGAATCATTTTCATAGTCAGTATGCTAAGTATACATTGCAAAATGGACTGTTATTTAAGGGTAATCTGTTATGTGTCCCAAGAGGATCAATGAGGGAAAATCTGATTCAAGAAAAGCATAATGGCAGTCTTAGTGGGCATTTTGGTATTAACAAAACTTTAGAGCTAGTTCAAAGGTTCTATTACTGGCCTAAGTTAGCAAGAGATGTCAGAAAATATGTGGAACAGTGTGTTGTGTGTATGAAAGCTAAGGGAGGAGCTAGCAATGCTGGTTTGTATCAACCCCTGCCTATTCCTAACAGACCATGGGAGTGTGTGAGCATGGATTTTGTGGTAGGTCTTCCTAAGACCAAGGCTGGTTTTGACAGTGTGTATGTAGTAGTGGACAGATTCAGCAAGATGAGTCACTTCATTCCTTGCAAAACTACCCATGATGCAAGCTACATAGCTCATCTTTTCTTCAAGGAGGTTATTAGGATCCATGGCTTGCCTCTAAGCATTGTTTCTAACAGAGATGTGAAGTTCATGAGTCATTTTTGGAAGACTCTATGGATCAGATTGGGTACAAACCTGTCTTTTGGATCAGCTTACCATCCTCAGACCGATGGTCAAACAGAGGTGGTTAACAGAGTGCTAGGTAATCTTTTGAGGTGCTTGACAAAGGAATATGGACAGACATGGGATGTGGTGATTTGTCAAGCTGAGTATGCTTATAATGACAGTGTAAACAGAACTACAGGGAAAAGTCCATTTGAAGTGGTGTATGGGATGCACCCAAGAGGCATATGTGAGCTCAGAGATTTGGAATCCATGGAGAATAGGAGTGGACATGCAGAAGACTTCACTTAGACCATGAAGGAGATTCATGAGCAGGTTAAGAAGACAATCATAGCAGCAACACAAAAATTGAAAGATAAAGTTGATGTGTCAAGGAGAGATGTGCAATTTGCAGTAGGTGACTATGTTATGGTCCATCTTAACAAATCACGGTTGCAGAAGGGAATATCAACCAAAATGCAGATGAAAAGAGTGGGACCATGCAAGGTGTTAGCCAAGTATGGGAAGAATGCATACAAGGTAGAATTACCATCAGATTTGGGCATATCTCCAGTATTTAATGTTGCTGATTTGATCAGGTATAAGGGGGCAATCAGTGATGAAGTTCAGAACAGCCAGGAGATCTTTAAGGATATTAGTAATATACCCCTTCCTAATCAAGAGAAACCTCAGGCATAAAAGATCTTGGAGTCCAGGGTGAAGAAGGCTACAAGACACAAGGTGTACATGGAGCACCTTGTCAAGTGGAGGAACAAACATGAATCTGAGGCTACCTGGGTTGAGGAAGCTGACTTTAAGAAGCTAGGCATTGATCTATCATTGATATCTCCTCAAATCCCTTGATCTTTGTGCAGAGAGGGGGAGAATGGTGCAGGAGCACCTGGCAAAGTTGGAGCACCTGGCAAGGTTTATGCTTTATTTAAAGTTTTTTGTGAATGTTTTTTTTGTTGTGCTATGTAAGGTCTTGTGGACCATCTTATTTATGGTTGAGGACCTTTTCTCATTAGTTTAGAAGTGTTGAAGTTGAATAAGTCTAGGAAGCCTATGTTTGGGTTGTTTTCCCTACAATAGACCAAGGTTGAAAAACACACTGTGTTTTCCAACGCTAAGCTTTTGGTCATTCTTAGGCTCGGAAAAGAAAACCTAACTGTTTCTTTGCATTGTAAAAGGGATCTCTCGACCTTTGAAGGAGGTTGGATGTTTTGGAGCGTTGGCAATTTCATGTGAATAATAAGAAAACAGTGTTTTTGGTGAAATTTCTGGTTTTTCCTATTCTTGTTCTTGGAACAGCAGATAGATGGTTTGAGAAAAGTTTTTTGTTGTATTGAATAGCATGTAGTGAAGCCTTTTGAAGCATTTATCTGGTTCAATAGTTAGTAATTTCATCGCTTTCAGTTGTCTTGTAATTTCTGTGTTGTTTCCTTGTTGCTGTTTTGACTGGTAATTGTGATAAAAATGGAGTTTTAGCCCGCACTCCCACCGTACCAAGAAGTATGGAGATATTGGGAAGGTGGCTAAACTCCATTAGTGTACATACTTTAGGGGTAGGAGTCAATAGAGGTGCAGACAGCATGCTAAGAGACTTTTCCTAGGCGAGCTTGTGATGCCCGGTTTGGAAAAGACAGTTGAAATCAGACCCTAACGTTGCAGGGGTGCTAATACTTGTGAAATTGAGGTATGTGGTGTTTGCAGGAAGCTTTGTGAAGGTTTGGGGAGGAGGATAGAGTCTTTATCGAAGCATTTGTGGCTGGAAGAACCAAACAGTCCAAGAAAAGATCAAGAAAAACCCTAGTTCTTGCAAGAACAGGGTACACCTGTGTACGGACAGAAAAAGGGTCCTGTTGTGACCTTTTTCACACATCGCCCCATTGCAAATGGGGACCCCCCCCTAATTTTCGCTTCGTTTCGAACTTTTGGCTTGATTTTGGTTTGTTTTTGCTGTTGTCTCTCTCTTGCTTTGTCTATCTGGGGATGTACCCATCTTTGAACGTAAATTGGGTTTTTGGCCAAGTCTTTAAAATTAGGGTTTGATTCCTTCACGCCAATTTGAGGTCAAGCAAGGAGAATAAATTGCAAATAAAGACTAACACTGTTGTCAGTGTGCTTCTAGCAGGCTTTCGCTAAATTTCATCAGATTCTGAGGTACTTACTATTTTTAGTAAGTGTGAAATTACAGGCAATCTGTCAGCATTTTTGAAATTCTGACTGTCACACTATGTTTAGAATACATCAAACTGTTCGTGTGCAAAAATTGAGCTGAAACAGACAACTTTCTATTTTTAGCAGTTCAAGCTTCCGGAGCCAATTTTAGGGCTTAGATGAGTTTTTCAACGCATGTCTAGATATTCCTTTTGGGTTTTTCGAGACCTTCGCGATGGTGTGACATGCAAAGCGAGATAACGACTTTCAAAATTCAGCCTTCGGAGGCTATTTTTAGGGTTTGCATGTCAGGGTTTCTTTTGCATGTCGGATGATTCCTTATGGGCTTTTCGAGAGCTTCGCAGTGGTATGACATGCAAATGGAGATAATCACTCAGTAAGGAACTTACTATTTCTAGCAGATGTGTCTCGGCCGCCGCTTCCCAGCAGTTGAGAATCTCGAGCTGATCGCAATGTAGTAGAAACGAAGACAAACAGAGATCATTTGATACGCATGCAGAGCAAATTAGGGTTTCCAGCTTCGGAACCTGAAAAGAGGCGCAAAAGGTCAGAATTTTCGAAAACCGGTGTAAACCATCGCGATCAGCATCCTTCAGGCTATCTGCTGGTAAAATTTGAAGTCAAACGGAGCACTTACTATTTATAGTAAGTCATTTTGGAAACAGGCTAAAAATAGCAAGTCAGGTGCATGCGTTGATGTCAGTAGGCAGGTCATGTGGTGAGGAACGCCTCATTCAAATTTCAAGTTAATCGGAGCAGTGGAGCTATCAGAAACGAGCAGTTACTATTTATAGCAAATCACCTTCAGAAATGGGCTAAAAATTGCAGGCCAACTAAAAATAGCAATGTCGGCAGGGTGACTAGGTCGTGAGGTTGCAGTGTTTGAAATTTCAAATCGTTCTGAGCTTCAGAGATGCAAAATCGAGAGACTTACTATAAATAGCAGGGCATGGAGAGGCTGGCAGAGGTCAGGAAAAATGGCTAAGGCACGAATTTCATCCTGCAGCACCCAAAATGCGCCCTCCTCACAGGCATGATTGAAAATTTTCTAAGTGGTGAAGATAGCTTGCTCGTGCCTCCATATGCGCCCAACTTGCCTTGGGGATGTGAAGAAAATATTCTAAGTTAAAATTTCATCCACCTCCCTATGCCAAATGCGCCCAAGGAAGAGCTCAGGCGAGAGCATGAAAAATTTCTAAGTATCAAGCAATATCCTCCTGCCATGGCAAAATGCGCCCACTCTAGGAAGAGTTGGTGAAAGTTAGAAAAAAAAATTAAAAAAATTCTAAGTATGAAACTCGTCTTCCTACCTAGGTGAAATGCGCCCATGCAAGGAGAAAGTCAACAAGTCAAAAAATTTCATCCTCCACCACATAAGAAATGCGCCCACCTCAAGCTTGTTGTTGAAAAAAAAGTTTCCAAGGCATTGGTAGTTCATCCTTCAGCCTAGGTGAAATGCGCCCTCAAGGTGATGGCATGCTAAAAATATTCCAAGTTAAGTTCATCCTTCTCCCTATGCAAAATGCGCCCAAAAGAGGGCATGTAAGGACAAAAGAAAGGAAGGTGAAAGGTCATATGCTAGGCGTTGGGAGTTTCATCCACTACATATGCCAAAATGCGCCCAAGCATGCTGAGAAGGGACAAAGGGTTGACTTTCTCTTCCCCCCTTTGAATGCGCCCAAATAGAGGCATGTGAGGACAAAAATGAGGAAGCCCAAGGGTCACTTGTTGGAGGCGTGGTAAAAGTTTTATCCTTCACACCTTGCTAAATGCGCTCAAGCTGGTCAACAAGTCAACAAATCTTCATCCTTCTTGCATGGGAAAATGCGCCCAAATGGGGCCATGTGAAGACAAGAGTTGAGGGCATTGAAAATGCCAAGTGGGGGATGAATAAGCTAAGGCGTGGTTAATACTCCCCTCCAAGTGTGATGTGCGCCTAAAGAGTATAGGTTGGTGAGTGATAAGTGAGGCTTTGAAAGTGCTAAGTAATGAAAAATATGGCCTAGGCGTTGAAGTTTAAAAAATATCCTACTACATGTATAAAGTGCGCCAAGGTAAGGTGAAGGTGGAGATGAAAGTGTTGCTAGGCGTGGAAGTGAAATATCTTCCTCAAGGTGCTAAATACGCCCATAGGGACATGAATAAAGATGAAATATCCTAGGCGTTGGAAGTGGAGATGAAGTGAAGTATGCTAGGCGTGGCTAGTTATTCCTTCCAAGAGTGAGGTACGCCTAAGGTAAGGGTGAAGATAAAATACAAGGTGGTGAATAAAATAAAGGATGTGCCAGGCGTTGGGATTAAATATCCTCCATGACATGTGCCTTCAGGAAAATCTTTTAAGTGAGTTGATAAGATTTTCTCGCCAAAGCAAAATGGAAGAAGTCAAATAAAATTCTCTAAGGAAAATTTTCAAAATGCAAGGTGATTTAAAATTTCTCTAAGGCAAAGTATTTTCTTCCTTAGAAAATACGCCTAGAGCTCAAGGTGGTGAATTTTTCTTCTTGAAGCACGAGCAAGTTCTCCAGTAATAGTCGGAATGATGACAATGCAAGATGAATTTAAAAATTTCTCAAGTCAGAGCAACACAGGATGATCATAGATGAAGAACGGATTTAAATTGGTGGAATAATATTTTTCTAAGGTTCAAAATTTAAAAAATTAAATGAACCCGTTCATTGTGCACCCATGAGTTTGACGCGTTCTGAAGGAAATTTTCTTCTGAGTATTGAAGATTATCGATGAGGAATGGATTTTAAGGTCTTCCACAGCTCGCCGAGGATTTTGTGATAAAGATTTCAAATGGGCACCAGGTTGATGAATTTTCCTAAGGGAAATTTAAAAATTTTCTAAGGCAAATGTGAAGAAAATGTGTTTTCAAGATAAAATGCCTCAGCGGATGAGTTTTAAGTCAATTGCCTAGGTGAATTTGATTGAATTCTTCGTGGGACTAATCTTCCCGAGTCAGAGATGAATGAAATTGAGTATCAGAGCTCCAGTTAGTGAAATGAATTTCTCAAAGATGATACGCCCTTGAGGAAGATGGGTTGAAAATTTGGCTAAGGCATGAAGAATCATGAAGAAGGCAGAAGTCGGCTAAGTGAAGACAATGAACCCTTGGAAGTTAGAGCGTGAAAATCCTGGTAAGTAAGTTGAATTTATATTATGAAGTGTTCTGATGCTCTTCTCCTTGCTTGTTTTGCAGGTGGAACGTCAAGACTAAATGGTGGTGGCTTAAAGAGATGAAGCGAATACTTGGAGAAAATGACTAAGTGTTGAGACTTAGTATGTGCCCAGCTCAAGTGACAGAGAAGGAGTGTTTTCAAAACTCAAGATGGAGAAAAGAATGGAAGCTCAAGCAAAGTTGAAGAACAACGTCAAGAAGAAGATCAAGAGCAGTTGAACTCCAGATTCTATCAAATTTTATTTGAGGAGGCAATCTTAGAGACTCTTTTACCCTCCTCCAAGCGATCAACAGAATTGGCTGAATGCGAACAACAGAGCAGTGTGAACGCATTTCAAGATGGAATCTTCTAGAAGATGGTGGACATTATGGCTCATTTATTACCCCACTCCTCTTGGTGGTGGTTTTTAGGGCGAATCTTGTTTAGGGCTGAGGTGGCACAATCCTGGCCATCCAGCCGATTGTAATCTGAGCCGTCCGTTGGACTTGGCCAACTATAAAAGGGGGAGTCCCCCTCATTTGTATCTCATTAGACATAGAGGTAGAAGTTAGAATAGAGAGACAAATTAGAAGTAGCTTAGTATAGATTGATAGAGTAGTTGAAGAAGAAGGAAAGTTTTTTCCTTAAAACTTTGTAAGAAATTGTTGTGAACACTCTCCCAATAAAAGGAATTTTCATTGATGATGAATTTCGTCTTTGTTGTGAGTAGCTAGCAAGGTTTATTCGTCCTTCTGATTCAAGTAGTGACTTAAAGTAGAATAAGTTTCATTTCATGCAAGCAGTAGATAGTAATTATGGAGTGTGGTCTTCAATTTGAGCAAACTTCGTCTATCCATACCACTAGTGTGTTCGCTGATGGTGAATGCACCTTGTGTGGTCAACTGGAATATCATGTACTTAACTTCGATCATGATTTGTGTTTTTATATGCGTCGTTGTGATGGTATTTTCATGCTAAGTTGTGATCTAAACACCTTGAGCTACTCCTTTGAAGATTGCACCGGTTCTGTGGAGGCTGTCCGAAGCGAGGCAAAGCAGAGCCTGGTTGGAGCTTGTGAGAATTGATCGCCATGTCCCATGCCTTAGAGTAAATTAGAGCCTTCTTAACCTTACCCCATTTCATTCAGCACTTTCTAGTTAGAATAGGAAACCCGCGCTTCATAGACAAATCTTTTGAGCATTTGAATTCCTTTCTCCGGTGTTGAACAATTCCGTAAGTCCCCTTCAAATACCAGCAAATCACATCGAGCCAACTGAGCCTATTCGCACTAAAAGAACCTTGGAGTTGAACGCACGAACTTTCTTGCAATCTTAGCGTGCGGAATACTTTGATCAAGAGAGAATAGGGAAGCCGTTGGCGACTTTATTCTGCGTTGGTGCGGTCACGAAAAACACATCAACAGGTCCAAAACCTTAAAAAATTGTTAGAGCATGGAATTTGAGCCAGGGTATCAGAAGGGAGTTTGGCTTAACAAGTTGAAGTAGAGGAGTTCTAAACAGTTTTATCTGAGTGAGGAGGCCTAAAAGGGGCTCAAGGCTAGTAGCCTTCCCAAACCCTAGAATAGGGTTATTTGCTAGCGATGGAGAATTGAGGTTTGTAGGTCAACCAAGGACCTTTGACAGATGATTTTGAAGCCATGTAAGTTAGCACACACCCCTGCAACAAGGTTAAGAAGCATAGGAGGTCAGCTAGTCTTTAAGTGTATTAAGGGCTAGATGGTGAATGTGAGGAAAAGCACCAAGAATTGCTTGGTTAAAGCATTGTAAATGATAGCAGGGTTGGTCAGTAAGACCAGGGGTTCTATTACCAGGAATAGGACTTATAGGTCAGGGTGAAAAAGATCCCTTAGGAGTTCTCAAGGCAAGGACTCAGAGCATGGAACGATGAGAGTTCCATCCAACCCTGTCCCTATCAGGCCACAAATAGGGGATCCCATCCTCGGCTTGAACACACTGCATTAATGAAAATAGTTCAAGCCCATGAGCTCAATAGAATAATAGGGGCACAAAGCCCATGAGCACATCTGTGCAACGAGGGTTTGAAGGACAAAGACATGGGCATGAACGCCAAGAGTTTCAACACGAAGTTTCAAGCCTACAAGCACATTGGATTAGCGAGGATACAATACCCATGATCACAATGGCCCAATAGAGGTTTGAACCTTGATGTCTACAACAACAATCCCATGATTTAACCATCACACTATGTCATGAACAGCCTATGCCATTGGTCTATTAGTGAAGCTTCCAGAGTGTTTAGTTGCAAAAATGTTATTTTTTAGTTTTATGTGAGAAAATCAGAAAACTAACAAAATTTCATAACTTTCATCATCAATGGGCACACATATCAACCCATATTAAAAATTAGCATCTCTATATATTAAATTGAATATACTCATTACTCACCACTTAGCACACACACACACACACACACACGCACACGTGCACACACACACACACACACACACACACACACACACAACATCTCTATATATTAAATTGAGTATACTCACCACTTAGCACACACACACACATGCATGCACACGCACGCACAACACGCACATGCACATGCACACGCACACGCACACACACACGCACACGCACACGCACACGACATCTCTATATATTAAATTTTAATATACTCACCACTCAGCACACACACAAGCACATGCACACACAGATGCACATGCATGCGCACACGCGCACACACACACACACACACGCGCGCACACGTGCACACGTGCGCACACGTGCACACGTGCACATGCACTTGGAATTTCTATATATTAAATTGAATGTGCTTACCATTTGGAACAGTGAAATATTTGTTCCTTCTTATTCAATTATATATATATATACACCCACTTGGAATAGTCAAATGTTTGTTTGTTCATACACACACACGCACACACACACGCACACAAACATGCACATGCACTTGGAATCTCTATATATTAAATTGAATGTGCTTACCATTTGGAATAGTGAAATATTTGTTCCTTATTCAATTTTATATATATATATATATATATATACACCCACTTGGAATAGTCAAATGTTTGTTTGTTCATATTTACATAGTAACTTTATAATAGTATATAAATACCTCAAGATTTTGTAGTGCTCTTGTAGTTTAAATGTTTGCACAATTGATATGACACCTTGATTGGATGCTTTTTGCCTTTACAATCATCTTATCTGACTTCAGCTAGAGCTGGGGCAAATTTAATTAACAAACTCATTGGTACTGGAAAACGTTTTGTCCATGATACTGGGCTTGAACAAGTTTATAGAAATGGCACTTAAAAAGGACTTACACACTATCATAAGCAATGCATAGGTGTCAAGCATATGGATTGTATTTTAATAGTATTGAAAGTACAGATGCACATCTAATGATTTGATAATCAATGGTCTATTTAAATATCAGCTACATTTACATTGCTAATAACTGCCTTTGACTGAAGCAACTAGAGTTCTCACTGAAACTAAGATTTTCTTGAATAAAAAATTGGCAAGTTATTTGACAATAATTAGTTTTAAATACCCTTTACATATAAATTGTTGGTGTGACTTGTAGTTGCCAAATGCTAGGTATTGGACATGTTTATAGCGAAGTTTTGTTGAGTCTGGACAAAATTTAGAGTGCTGTAAGTGTTGTCTATATCATAAGGCAACATTAGTATTTCATCCTTAGACTGAAGGTAAATCAAAGCCAATGACATGTCTTTTTTTCAATTTTTTGTTTTTTATTATAAGCAGGGGACTTGCCAAGTAAGCTGCTGTAAAAAATGGGAGTGATTTGAAATTTCCACATAGGATAATTAAAAGCGCGAAGTTAGGGTGCACAACTACTGGGTCCTCTCCCCTAATTTTTTTGTAAATCAAGAATGACTGGGAGATGTTTCTGATTTGCCATCACATCCCTAAAACATCGCCTATAAAAGACAAGAATTTAACAATACAGTTGACATGTCCCCGAGTACATAAATAATCTCATTTTTATTTTATGGGAACTGTGTCATATATTATGTTTCTTGTATTGCTAAACATGCATCTAAAACTTGTGCTTAACAAGAGGGTCAAACTTGTAGATAAAAATTCATGTTCATACAAACATTAATAATTAAAATAAGTTTCTCACTCTCACACCAATAACAAGTGCTCAACGGTAAAAATGGAGTTTTTAAACCTAATGTTTGCAAACCACTATGCCACAACGGGATACCAACTTTACAGATCCATATTGTTAAAGATTCAAGAGCTTTTACTGGAACAGTATTTTTTTCTCTGCTGCTCTTCAGGTCAAGCAAAATCTTCACGTTTCTTTGTAGTCTTTTGGAGAAACAATATTCGACTACAATGTAAGTCATGAAGGAAAATATATTTTCCTAGCAGGGTTACTTTGCTCTTTAAGAATTGTTTCTTATTGCAGTGACATGAAAATTATTAGTTTCACTAATTAGATGTTCTTTTATGATTATAGAGTAATCGCTCGAGGTTTCAGCCAGAAAACCTGAAGAAGAATGAAATTTTATTTGAACGTGTCTCAAATATTGCGAAGAAGCACAATTGCACACCAGCTCAGCTAGCTTTGGCATGGGTTCTCCATCAAGGAGATGATGTTGTACCCATTCCAGGTAAATGAACTCATTGATACAGACCACAAGAAATAGGTTACTATAATTGGGGTACTAACCTATGGTAAACTCACAAGCATTGTATTTGTACAGGAACAACTAAAACGAAGAATTTAGATGATAATATTGCATCTTTGAGTATAAAATTTTCAAAGTGGGATCTAGATGAAATTTCGAATGCAGTCCCTGAAAATCAAATTGCAGGTTTAAAAAGTAGCGAGGAGGAGAAAATCTCATGGAAATATGCTTTTACACCTCCATGTGCATGAACATGAACATGCTTCAAGTTTATCGCCTATTATAAGTATATTTGTTATATACATTTATTGTATAACCGAAATAAAGATCTTGACATGTTCGAGGCATCAACATTCGTTGATCACTGGACTCAACATGTTGGTTTCAAATATTTTTCAAAGTGTATTTTGACAGTTCTAAATACAAACACTCATTTATCAGATTATATGTTTTTGAACTGGATGAATGAACAGATGCGAGTAATACTGAAAATCGAATGACATGGCTTAAGTTCAAAGATTTAGAATACGTATCATAACAAAACTTTGAATTAAAATTGGTTTTATCTCAGGCTGTGGAACTTTGGGTTCCTCTACATAATGAAATGAAATGAAATTTCTGGTTCTAAGATATGTTTAGACTTTTAATATGAGATTATAGTGTTGAGTTACAACTCATATGGACTGCTTAGAACTCAAATTTAGGACCTTCCATTTACTGCTGGACTTCTCTATCAACTGAGCTACTGGCCCCTCTTTGAGCAGCCCATCATTGGTTTGGGTGTGACTTGTTTCCAACACCCTTCCTTAAGCCATACTGCAGGCTTGGGGCTCCTAGACTGGTTCTAATATCACATGTTGAACTATAACTCATATGGACCAGTTAGGAATTGAACTTAGGACCTTCCATTTGTTGCTGGAATGCTCTACCAATTGAGCTACTTGCCTCTTTTTGATCAGCCCATTGTTGATGTGGGTGTGACTTATTTCCAACGTATAGTGCAGGAATTGCGACGTGATAGAACCAAAGTTTTAAAGCAATTCTTTTTTTTTTCAAATTTTCTTTCCTTCCTATGGATTTAAACAATTTTCATTGGCTGCCAGGTTTTAAAACTATTGTTGGAACAATATAAAGAAATGGTGAAATGAGAACTTATGCACTATTTGAAAAACTATGTAGAGTTTCAAAATGTTACAGCGATTTGCATGTTACTTTTCACCAAAATCCATCAGCGAGTGGAATCAGTACCTGATGAATATTTCAAATGGATCTGATAATAAAACTTAAGCCTAACGTTACTAATGTTGCACTGTATCTGTAACTTACGTTGAATAGAAATAAATTATATTTATTACAATCGATGATCAGAATACATCACTGGGACTTCAATACATAACCAGTGAAGTAGAGAACTAAGTTGAGATTGAGAAGACAAGATTTGAAAAGAGTTGTGCTTTTGCCGATGTATATGTGGCTATGACCTTGTTCATGGCAACAATCGCTGTAATATCAGCATTTTATAATTTAGAGAGCTAATGGAAATTAAATATTTGGCCATTCATTCAATTCAAGATCAATGCACAAGCATCCACACAGTTTCTTTGAAAGTCACTAAATTTGTGTAAGAAAAGATACAAGAATCAGAAAGTATTGAGATTTCAATCTGATTCTAAATGAGAGAAACACCAGCTTATGGCTAGTTTCTCATGTTTTTTTTTGCAAATATTGATAGCCTTTAGATAGTAACTCCATGTATGGAATGTAAATATGGATATGCACAACATAGAAACTCCACATTAAAATTTATTTGGAGTTGAAAGCTGCACATGTTTAACTCAACAAGCTATTTCATCAATAAACTCGGCAGAAGAACCCATCCATTCAAACATATAACCCACCCCTCAAAATCACTTCATATGATCGCTGAGTGTTATCTGAAACGTTGGCACAAAAAACATACACAGTTGAATCCAAAAGCTTGCAACAATTTTAATGGACTGTGGAAAACTCATTCCAACTATTCCTGATGATTATAAAACCAAGCACAAGGAAACCCAAAAAAAAAAGAAGAAAGATGGGAAATCTTTACTATAGAAAAAACGTTTGCCCAAGGGATTACATGGTAAAAAGACGAAATCTTTATAAGAGGAAAAATGATTGCTCAAGGGATTACATGGTTTAAGAAAACAAATCTTTGCTAGAGAAAAAATGTTTGCCTAGGGGATTACATGGTTGAAGAAATGAAGAGAAATCTTTACTAATATAAAGAGATTTGCTCAAGGGATTACATGGTATAACTTCAATGAGAGACAATAGTAAGAGTATGATTAAGGTTCAAAGTACTTGTACATTGAGAGTAACCCATTGGTACAAATCTTAGGATCTGGTCGACTCCTTTTTCACAATATTTTTTCTTTAATTTAAAAAAATTGTAAATGAAGATTTTCAAGTGTCTTAAAGAAGACACTTATAGTTTTATCTAGAAAGTGAATTGTCTTGCCAACACCTCTTTTCAAATAGATTGTATTTGTAAATGATTGTATCATGTTGATAAGTAGGAGGTGGAGTGAGCATCATTTAGATGAAATGAATATTAAGTTGATCATTCATTCTCATTTGTGTGAACTACTAATATAATATAATTCAATGAGTTTGACTCAAAATCTATGTAGTCAAATCTTGATAATAATATCATAATTGTATCATGTTTATTTCTACAGATAATTTGAATAATTTTTATGAACTCATTAATCATAACAAGAAACAAAGTGAAAGGAAATTATAATGATTGACTATTTAATATACTTTGTGATTTTTTAAATCCCTTTGCTTAAAAAAGTTCGAAATTTTTAACACACAGTTACTATGTTTAAAAGGAAATGTCTAATGGATGATTAGACCTAAGATACTAACATTGTAAAATAACTTGCATACACACACACACATATATATATACACTGGAAGGGAATTATAGTGGGAAGGGGTGAGTGGGAGACAATAGTTCGGGTGGGAGGAAGGACAATAGCAGATTCAAAGGTCTTCACCAATAACCACTTTTTTCCCCTTCCCATAAAGAAGAGCAAACCGACTTTACTCCACCAACCCTTCAAAGATGAATGAATTCCCCAAGATTCCTTTCCATTCAACCCCAAGTGTTGTGTCGGGATTGTTTATTGCATACCCCATCGAGTGAAGCTTTACCCAATGGCAGCCCAGTTAGATTGATAGGTTTTCATGTCACTCCTACCTCCCCTTTGACTCCGAATGATGGATTCCTTTCGTGGTCAACCGATGGAAGCAAGTTTGATTGAATCGCCATCCAACTTGCCTCAAATCGATAGATGTGGGTGTTCCCTCTGCGAGCAAGTTTGATTGAATCACCATCCAACTTGCCTCAAATTGATAGGTTTTCATGTCACTCCTGCCTCCCCTTTGACTCAGAATGATGGATTCCTTTTGTGGTCGACCGATGGAAGCAGGTTTGATTGAATCGCCGCCAACTTGCCTCAAATCGATAGACATGGATGTTCCCTCCGCCCCAACTCCCTTACACAAGTGTAATGTCTCCTAGGCCAACCATAGAAAGAAGGGCAACCGGAGAAGAGATCTGGATTCATGTCATGGATTTGGATGAAAATTGTAAACCGTTAGTACTGAGCTCGAAGTATCGGAGAGATAGAGACTAAGTTGAGCCCCTAAAAGAAGAGATATTGATTGACAACCCTCCACTCGGAGAAACGGATTGGTGCCTAGGTGGGAGGGAATAGAAAGGGATCTTTTGGGTGGGGCTACTATAGAGTGGTTGGCCAATCGGCTATCCTCCCTCCCAAGGCTAACCCCGCCATCTTAGGCCCCAACCCCACCGACCAAAGGAGAGTGGACCCCACCAACGATATATTCCTTTGGTGGGGTTGGGGCCTCGGATAGTGGGGTTTTGGAGAAGACAAAGTGACAACTGTCGAAAGTTTTCTTCAAGTAAATTTAACCACTTCAACTTTCTACTATCTTCAACCATTGATTCTAGATACCGAGCCACTATTGGTATAGTTTCCAATCCTAACCATGGTGCATGCTTGGGAAAGCAAAACAAAGCCAGTTGTTAGGAAGATGTCGGGTGAACCCACAATAGTGGGTTACAATTATTTGGACAAAAAAAAAATTAAAAACACCCAACAAAATATCAACAAGGGGGTTCTCATGAAGGGGGGGCTTCTAATGAAGGGTGTTTGTTCAAAGCATCCCCCCTTCATTCGAAGGCTGTCTTTGAATGAACCCCTGTCCTTAAAATGAATATTTTCAAAGTTTTTTAATTGATTAAAAGGAGGCCTTCCATCGAACCCACCTACGAATGAAGACCTTTTTTTCCCCTGTAAATTTAGAGATGAGGTTAGTTAGGTCATTTGCGTGGTCATTTCTGGCATTTTTCAGCGTGGTTGTTTTTGGCATTTTACAGAAGAGGTTAATCCTTTGGCAGTAATTGTTATTTTCTCAACAAGAACAGGCAAAGCTAAAGTCATTTTCAAGGAATAACACCGTGGTGCCCACAGATTTGTGCAGGTATGATTCAAATTTGAAATGCTTGATTTCATTTTGGTTTGTAATTTAACTTATTTCAGGTAGTGGATGTGGAAATAATAGTTGCAAATCTTTTTATTTCTAAGGAAAACTTTGAACCCTCTTTTACGATCTGTATTCTATACGTTTGTTGCCTGTAAAACTCATTTGTGAAACAAATTTGGGGCAGTTACTGAATAAACCACTTCAAGATCTGGGTCGGCTGTCACATTTAACTGTATTTTATCCTCTGACTCAATCTCCACAAAATCTGAGAGTGCATCTACAATGTTGTTGACAATTTTTCTTTTAGCCTCATCAATTACTTCACATCTGTCAGAAAAGAGGATCCTTTTGAGTCTTTGCTTTGCTATCTCTGCATTTGAAGTTCTCTTGATTTTTCGGGAAACAATATGTTCCAAGCCCAGTTTAGCCGCTCTAAAAAACTGTTAAGGGGTATTTGAAGTCAATTTAATGTTATATGCTGCTGTTCATTACATTCAAATAATCATACGCCTCATGGCAAAGCCGTCCTGCTTCGGGAATGACGATGTGTTCGTGGTTTGAAGATTAGAGATTTCTAGTCATTGAAACAGGGGAAAAGGGGGGCGTGAGGCATCTAGGATCAGTTTGGAGTTGCTGGAGTTTGAGGTCAGGCTTTTGTATTTTATTTTGTACACTGAAACTCAGAACAACAGTTGTAAAATCTTCATATGTTTATTGATATTCATTTGAACTGAATGGAAAGTATGTGATGCATTGTTTTTAATATACTGGAAACTTGTCTCAAATTATAAGATCATTTATCATACACTTTGCATATCAGAAAACTATTCACAGAGTATGCACATGAACTATTTGATGAAATGTCCCTCACATTAAACTCAGAGAATGGGCAACAAATTGGTATAGAAAAATAGGTCAGATCATTACATGGTATGGCCCAAGTTTCCTATTGTTGGGCTTGCAAATGCTACATACCTGACAACTTCATATGAACTTAGAGACATCCGCCTGCAAGTAAAGCCAATAGACATACTCTGAAGATTTGTTTCTGTTTTTGTCACCCCAAAATGGTCATTCATCATAAGGATGCACCTTTCTTATGATTATCACTCATCTTTTCTTAGGCACACATAATTTTCCCATTTTATAAATAAGAGCATTGAAGAGGTAAAAATCAGTCCTAGCCTTAAAGTCATCGTACTTGGGTTGTTGACTTGTACGCCTCACTGAAATCTTAAAAATATGGATGATCTTCAGCATATACCTCTTTTCCCAATAGCTCCAACATAACAGAAGTGCCAACTATGGAGAGAAGTGGTCTGGAAAGCATATCAGCCAATTTATTTGCCACCCCACTCTTATGCCTGATGGCTAGATGGAATTTTTGTAAGAATGCGATCAATTTGAAGTGGCATGACTGCTGCAATTTTGTTTGAGCTTGCAAATATTGTAATGGTTGGTGATTACTATGCACAATTGTTTCCTTGCCCTTTAGGTAACGATTCCATTTCTTTATTGCTGAAACTGAGGCATATAACTTTGTATCATATGTGCTGTTATTCATAACAACACCCTTAAACATTGTGGAATGTTAACATGTGGGCTTACCTCCCTGAAGCACTATGGCACCCATGTGTAGTCACTAGCCTCCATTTCTACTTCAGACAGTTGTTGAAGACATGATGATGATAAAACTGGAGCTGTGTTAATCCTTTGTTTGAGATCATCAAATGCTCTCTGCTGCTTACTACCCCAATGAAATTTCTTGCCACCTGCCATGATAGCATGTCATAAGGCAGCCACATATTGAAAAGCTTTTGTGAAATTTTGCAGGTGTTGAGCTGCTCAACAAAACTTGTGTTGGGTGTTGGCAACTTTAAATTGCTTCAACCTTGGAGGGGTCTATCCTCACTTTGCCATTGCCAATCACCTGGCCCAAATACATAATGATTCTTTTGCAAACTCACATTTTTTTCATTCAATACAAACTGGTTCCCCTTAAAAAACTCAAATACCTTTTTCAAATGCAAGAAATCCTCTTCATAGGTGCTATGAAACCCAATATTCATCAAGATAAACAATGATGCCAGAATCTATCAAGGGTCTCATAATTTCATTCATTAGCTGCCTAAAAGTGGCTGGAGCATTCCATAAGCCAAGTGGTAACACCAACACTCAAAGAGCCCTTGATTGATTTTGAATGCCATGTCTTCTTCCTTTATTTGAATTGGATGAAATGTAATGTCTCCAAATGGATAACTCTAGGTAATGGATGATTTATCAAATATATGCAAGCTGAAACAATAATCAAACAATCAATGTTGATGCCAAACCCTAGCTGATTAGCAATATTGCAAATCCTTGTAAATCAAACATACACTCCCAAACAACAAATTCAAACCTTCATAATATTGGTATACATCTTCAAATGTAACATAAACAATGTCTAAATTGTATTTGTCAAATATATCAAACGACTGTTGAATCGTTGATTTAAGACTGATTTCTTATTGACAGCGATATTATCATTCACCAATGTTTATATGGAATCCTTATACACTAAAATTAACCAAATATGAAAGTATAAAGTATAATTGGATAATGAGTTTCTGGAAAAATTATGACAGCAGCTGTAAACATGGAAATATCACATAGAAATTCCAGATCTAATACCAGTTATACCATTGTTAATATAGCTACGGTTCAATTTAAAGGAAGAATATAATATTTTTCTTGGGTGTCATACAAGTCTCAGTTTGAATGACCATTGTAAGAGAATTTTATCACTATTCTGGAACGGTTGTAGTATTATGTTTACAAAGTTTTCAACCTTTCAAATTTTAAATATTTTAGTATGTTTCTATGTACCCTTTTTTTCCTTAGAAGAGAGAGAGAGAGAACACAAAATCAAATGTTCAATTTTCTTGAGCACACTTCAACTTGTTAATTTCTTGAACTGCAGCACTTACAGCATATAGAGTCATCTTCTTAACCTGTTCCAACATAGAACTACCTTAACAATATTTTTAAATGGTTAAAAAACAATAACAAAGAAAGAATAATAAATAAAAATAATTTCATAAAACAAGTTCCTAGCTAGGAAATCACCTCTAACTTGTCTTCCTTAGCTCCATGACTCTTTGGCAGCAGGCGAAATTCTTCTGTCAAACGCACACACTGTTGTACATTTTATGGTCATACAAAATCCATTGCCACCTTTATACATGACTGCAACAATAATGCAGGTTATCAGCCAATATAATACCAAATTCAAACACAAACTAAAATCTCAACATGAATAAATAGCCATTGAAAATGATGGTCTTAAAAGGAATGGAAAAGAACATAAATATCATCTGATGATACTTAAACTTTAACATCAACCATTATGCCCTCAAGACTGGAAATGAAAGGCAAAGGCAACTAACGCAACCAATCTCAGCTCAAATATTTGATATCACAACCATGGCTAACCTCTTGTTTCTCAGGGTAGAGGTTGTCTCAATTCAAAACTATTTTGGTGTTTCTTCTCTGTATGTTATTATCAGATATTAACACAAAAATAAAATACTTCAAATTTTGCACATTTAATTTTTTTTATTTGCTACACCATTATTGTTCTTTAAGAATATCAGGGGTTTCTTTGAAATAAACATTGGCCATAATAACACTCGGATGTTTTTACTATCAAATTCAATAGCAAAATAAACGGATAAAACTGGCCAAAATGCTCCACAAAGTGACTTATGCATGTTCCAAATCCATTTTGTACAAAACATTGCATATGACTTATCCAGACTAAACAAGTATAGTGCAATGTTTCAAACATCAAACATCATATTTCTTATAGATTTTTCTAGCTACATATTTTGTGAGAAAGAAATAACAGCTAAAAAATCATCCATTTGAACTGCTACATCTTTTGTAAAATCAAAATTATTAAAACTATCCAAGAAGAATTTCATAATAAGTTAAAAGTCATAGGGATGAATTACAAATCCATGTTGAAAGAAATGAACTATTTGAAAAAATGCCTCAAAAAAATGTGGTCTAATGGTGATGGAATGCCATGGAAAGTCTCACGCCTTGTCTATGATTTCAATTTTGTTGTCAAACAGTTCATGTGCCTTGTCGATGCATCCACATTGTTTCAAATCTCCCATTCTGGGGTGATTAGAGTGAATACCGGGAAAAAGGCTATGAAATTTGGCCTTCCACCTGTCGATTCCAATTGCCTATAAGTTTCTAAAACCTCTTCACTAAAACACATTTGTGCTCTAATCAGGGGTGCATTCTTATGGATCATCCTACCCTATTTTTGGAGTTTAGATTTTGTTATTCACAATATATTGATCTACTAAGTAAACTATCACAAAATATTGATATACTAAGTAAACTAGATTGTGAAGTTTATACAAACTGTGTATTTCTATTTGTTGATTTTTATTTTATGTACAATCTTTTATAATCCCTTCTCTCTGTTTATGATGTTTCTGTCATTTTTCAATTGCTTTTGATTTGGATATGAAAATTGAATAAACTCAATTTCTATATAAAAACAGAGATAATGATATCTATGTAATTCAATTGCTTTTATATAAAAATATATATTTTAATTTTTAATCAACATTTTAAATCAAATTTCATAATTCATCACTCAAACTGATAAAAATAATGAATAATACATATCACTCTAACGTATCTCTATTTCTATTTCTGTAAATATGATATATGTAATTATATTCCTCCATTCAATTTGACTTCTAATTAATCCTGAAGCTGTGCTTTACTTATATGTGGAGCTTTCAGTAATTTGACTGTTTTCCTTTTGTTTATTGACTATTCTTATTATAATGCTGTTGTTGGAGTAATATCCATGCTTCACTTATATCTAAAATTGTTTTTAAGTTCTTTATCTCAAATAGTGTAATGTCCCCACTCTAGTCAGTTATCAGGAGCAGTTGAGTTAGCCTATCTCTTGGACCCTTGTAGGCTAACAGGATTTGGTTAGGGGGTCAGTGGTCGTTTTGGTGGGTTTTGACATTCCCACTCCTTCACTTTAGTATTGGTTTCAATATAGGCATTTGTCGTTCAGTATTCACCAGCTTCTGACAGCACATAAAAATACTAAGTTTGGAGGAAGTTATTAATATTTCAGTGGTTGGGTTTTATCGTCTATTGAGATATTATAAAGTTATTATTTAACTTTATAATGTATTAATCCCACTTGAAATATTTGCACTTTATGACTTAAATGTTAAAGTGAATATTTAAATTCACTTAAGTCATTTATTGGGGCGCCCAACTATGGAAAGTATATTAAATACATTTTAAATGTATTTTATGCAAAAAATGGTGTCACTTCTTGAAAGTCATGCCTTTTTGGGGTATAAGGAAAAAAGGAAGCAAATCGACCTCATTATGTGATTATTTGACTTTGCTTCAAAACTTCTCTGTGATTTTTGTCTGAGGGCAAGGGTTTCAAGAATTCTTCATTGAATCACTGATTGTGAGACTGTGAGAGATCAGTTGAACAGTTGCAATTGAGGGAACTTCATACAAAAGGTCATCTATGCTACATCAGAATTCTATTCAATATTTTCCAGTTTGTAATAAGGGAGAAGGCTTCACATCTTGGACGCCATTCTTCAACAGTTTCTTTGCTTTCAATAAATGATCATCATCACCTATAGAGGCCGTACCAGTTGCATTGGGTGGCGTGCCTCCTGGAAAGGGCGTGTGAAGGAGGAAGCCAAAGCGCCTAGCTTTTGGTTCATTTCTTGTCTTCATTTCTGGCGTCTACCTCTTCCAACACATTTCCCCTAGTTTCAGAGTGGGAGAAAGTAGATCTGAGCTCCAAGCATGCTATTTCATTAGTTTCAACTATTCCTGCCTGGCATGTGCAAATTTCTTTATTTAAATAATCTAGAGAGTTTTGGGTATGTCTTTTGTATGCAATTTCTTTGTTTGAATTGCCAAATCTATAATACACTTACCGTTTCTCAGATTTAGTTTTAAATTCAGTTTTATATCCATTTATGCTTGGCACACCTTCTACTTCTGTCTACAATTCTTCTTTAAAATTCATCAAAAACCAAACAAAACAGAAAAACAGGCAGTTATTGTTCAGAGGTTGAGTTGGAGCCAGTTAGGCTCATCACAAATAGTCCTTAGAAGAACAGGGATCTCTGCATCTTTTCATTGCAGTGATGAGTTTTATCACCTTATTCTATCCATATTCACTCAGTTACAACCATATGTTCATTAAATAGACATAATTAGTAGAGATAGCAACGCTAGCTCTCAATAAGAAAAGTAATCTAATTTGGAATATTAGAAAATGAAGTTAAATCATTCTTACTTCATTATTTTTTTTTTGAAGATAGCAATGGTAGAATCCAACCACAACTCCTAAACCTTTTCGAAGTTTAGAAAACCATCCATGCAACTACTCAATTTAGGCCATTCTGCACAAAACCCGTGTTTCAAAATTTTGAGATTCACCTTCTTTTTCCACGAAAATTGAGACAAAAGTTGACTGCCTAGAAACTGCTTAAAAATCTGGGTTATCACTATTCTATGTTTCTCTTCGACTTTAGTACAACTGAATTGTTGTTTTTGATTAGATTGTAGTCAAAATGGATCATAAATCAGACTGGGTTATTCTTTACTAGTTCCATTATCATGGACATTGCAGTCAAACTCCTTATGACAATTAGAGCATAGATTTCAGAAAAATAGTTTAAATGTGTGATAATTAATAGCAAGATCGAATTGGAAAATTGGTGATTGTTGGATTAGATAGAGTGTAACTAGCCTTCTAGTGGTTATCAGTTCAGTCAATCAATTAAAGTCCTTCAGTGCTCTGTGGGGTGTCTCCATCTTGGAGCTTGTGTTTCATTTTGCTCTTTTGTGGCATGCTGGCTGGGTGATGCGCTTCTTTTAAGTGGTTTTGGCTTTCACCCAGAGTTGGCCGCCATGTTTGCATGGTTTTGTTTGGTTGAGAGTGGTGCCTGATGTAAGAAGGAGATCACAGTCTTGGAATATATTTCCATAAGCTCTGCTGATATTTATAATAAGATATATTGTCATAGGTATAAACAAGATAACAGTAGCAAGAGTAAACTATAGTAGCTTTATGTTATTGAGTAGTTGTAGCCTAGAGATGGTCATTTCAGGAACTAGGGATCTATTATATTTATTTCACGTAGAGCTGAACTTCTTTTTGGCAATGAATATAGAGGAACCAAACTTGGAGTCTCTGCAAGAAGTAATTGTTTAACAGGACTCGCTTGCCCACCCATAATACCAAATAGTATCTTCACTCCGCAGAGAAAAAATAAGAAGGGCAGCAAGATAGCAATTTCTAAGTGAGTTGCACTG